>JAWNNH010000194.1:0-525846 GCA_035043045.1 Hirtodrosophila alboralis | reverse complement strand
TTCAATAACTTGCTCTGCTAATTACAATTTCTAGCACTTGTTGCAACGTCAACGACAAAATATTTAACTACATATTTTATAATTATATAATAGAATTCCACAACGGTTCGTCTTGTTTTGGTGACAATTAGTTCTATTATGTGATAAAATGCAGATATATATATATATTTACTGTCATGACAAAGCATATTTTAAATGAGCAAAATAAAACTGGCGTTGAAAGAATCAACATTATTTATGTGGCATTTTAATACTCGTGGCATAATTCTTAAACATTAATTTGGAAAGTTATCAGTTGAGCAAAACTGTCGCGAAATTGAGTTAACAGCAGCTTAACAGCAACGTAAGCTATGAAATTGTGTCAAAAACGAGTTAACATAACCCGCGTTCATGCCAAACTCGACTTTTCCCATACCTAACAGCCTAGATCCTATACCTATGTAAATAGCAAACGCCTTAAAAGTGTGTCAGGCGAATTTCGATGTTATTGCCAAACGCTTCCATAGCATCCACCAAAGGAAATCCAGCTTGACAGACTACGGTATTTGCATAGATTTTGGACGTGTCTCAAGCGATTTTCGATATTTTTGCAAATTAAGAAACGGGGCTTGTATATGCAAACCGAAATCAGTTGCAAGAATGAATAAATTCGAATAGGTTAAAAAAAAAGCAATATATACAAAATGTTAAATACAACGTAAAGTTGATATTTAATAAATCCGTATTTAAATGGTCTCTTAATTTAAATATTTCTAATTCATAAGAGTAAACATCTTTGAAAACATCAAATCGTAATTTCGACCAGGAATTTAGACATATGCCGTCTTATTTAACTTGACAATTAATTTTACTCGAAATGGTAATGTAAAAATTGTGTATCGGATAGTTTTGTTTTCCAGTCTTCCTGTATTGTCTCTTATTGAGTATCATTTGTAGAGATTTTTATTTAAATTATGTATATGAAAAATAAAATGTTTTTACGATTAATTTTACTCAAAATGGTTATGTTAAGATTGCTTGTCGAATAGTTTTTTTTCCATTCTTACTGTAAAAGTATTGAGTATCATTTGTAGACATTTATTTTAAATTATGTGTATGAATATTTTGCATATTGATTGGAATGACCAATCAACTTTAAATGTGAACGCACAGGCGGTTTTGCAACTTTTTAAATATGCTTCTTTAGCTATCTTAGGTATCACAGTCATCCACTTTACTTCGTTTTGACTAGGGTTGTTGAATACATTTCGATATATCGATATATATATATATTTTTTTAAAGCCCATATCGATAACATTACCGTTTTACGCTAACTTTTAAATACTATTTTATATGAATTTCATATAAAGTTGTAATTAAAAACAACGTCTTCATTAAGTTCTTTAAAATTGGTGAGAAACACTAATTTATATATTGATTTATTTGACTTAACGCATTTTCTGTTCCCTAGTACAGTTCTTTAAATATAAAAATACTTAAAAATTATAAATAAGTACACATCTTACCCTTTTTTTGTTCCAGAAATAGGTTAAATAAATCATTTAATATAAAATTCCATTTAATAGGGTATAAGAAAGTATTTTTATTAAATCCTCAATATAAAATGTATTATTCCATATTGAAATAATATCGATCTAAGCCACATTTTCCTAATCCTATGCTATTTGCATAGGCTTCAAACGTGCCGTTTAACAAAGTCATCTTCCGCCTCTAGAAGGGTTTGCAATAGGCGTCCTGAACAAGGCCGTTGGGAAATCGAAGTGATATGGGATTAGATCAGGAATCAGACTGTTGACTGTACTCCGAGCTATATGATTATAGTGATCCGATTTTAATAAGATTGTGTCAACTTTAAAATTTGTACATTTGAAGCTGAAATCTTGGAAAAAGAAAAAGAAGTAGTTCTTACTTTTGGCATACATACATTTGCACATTTTATGACCCACTTTTAATAAATTTTAGTGCGTACAGGGTGTAAAAATATCAAAACTGAAATACATGACTAGTTAACCTAGATTTTGATACTGAATTTGTGTATAATTACGTTGTGAGGTTTAGATCCGCGTTCTTTAATGCGTTAAACATTTCGTGAATAAATCAAAAATCTGTAAGGATATAAATGTGAAATTTATTGGACCTTAAACTTTAAAAAATAGGCATTTTTAGTGCTTTTGTAACCAATTGAAATTTTACATTGTAAAAAATTTATTTAATCAGCGCCATTATCACTACTTCGTCCTGTTGTATCAATGCAATAGAATTTCCTAATTGTGTTGGGGCTGGGTTGTCGGTGGTGGCGTTGCCGAAATGAATTCAAATGAGTCTTCAAAAATACTGGAAATGTAACACGCTGCTGAATATGTAAACTAGGTGGAGTTGAAAACAGCTTATCCATTCCATTTTTTTTTATAAATTCACGCTCTTTTTTTTGATTTGAAAACTTTCGTCGGGACAGTCTTTTCAAATGTTCATTTATTCCATTCGCATCCTAAAAAGAAATCAAATTTAAATTTAAAACAAGAAAAAAACGGCTATCTCCGGCACGCCGAAGCTATATACCCTTGCAATGTTCTTCGAACAAAATGTTTTTTATACTTTTGACCCAATATTTCCTATGGAAGCTATAAGATATAGTGGTCCGATTTTATTCAAACTTGGTCAGATTGAATCTTGAAAAAATAGAAATTTTTCATACAAGCACTTTTTATGAAAATTGAGTGTCTCCGATTGTTCCTATGGCACCTATATGATATAGAGGTCCGATCGGGCTGATTTTGACGTAGAAAATACAAACAATATCAAATTTTATCTGTGCCAAGCTTCATCAAGATAGCTCAAAGTAATACCCTTTTGCAAGTGTATAATAAACATTTCAAAGTGAAATGGTAATTAAAGAATAATAAATTTATTAAAATTGTATTTTTCTTCTAGTATAGTAGTATAGTATTTGGGGTTTTCCTTACTTTGGACTTTCATTTATATGAAGATTATACTGACCTCATTATTTTTTGTATAAATTGGGCGCGTTTCCTCTTCCGTATTCAAAGCAATTGATTTTTCATTAGTGTAAAGCTTACGATTAGAGCGAGTAAAGTTAATATCATATGAGCAAATATTTGATTTAAGATCAAACTGGTCTTCGGCATCTGTTGTAAATCCATCGACATCGACATCGACATTTGGACTCCCCGAATGGGAATGACTTGCACTGAGAGAGGCAATATCATCTGGAGCTACGTTGAAAGTATCATTCAAGATATGTGTTTCATCTTCTGTGGTTTCAATATCGACAACTTCGTCATCTTCATCTTCATCTTCATCGGTATTTCTGGCATTATTTATATTTGCGATTGCCGTCGGCTCTGAATTGTTTTTATTTATAATTGAATCCGATGAGAGCTGAGACGTTGGCTGCTCTGGCTGTTCTGAATTTTCTGGATTGCACAATTGGACCGATTCTAATATTGGGGAAAAGGCATTTGAAGCCGAATTAAATGGTAATCTATGCGATGCTTCCGTAATGCTATTATGGGTAAACACGGTGGTTGTTCTCGTGGACTGTGTTGGACTTATATAAACATTGTTATTTGCAAAATCATTGGAACGCGTTGCATATAACGATGTCGATACAATGGCTGTGGAGGCGACTACGGGCTTGAACGCCGAAGAGCTTAATAACGAGGGTATACTGAAATCAGAGAGATCCGTCGTATTGGCACTATCTGAGATTTTTCGCTGACTTTTGATGGAGTGTGGTTCGTTTTTGATATTAAATGGTTGCTGTTCCATCAACCGAAGTCCATTTCCAGCTATCGAAGAAGCGACATTATCTGGTCTAACCCATGGACAGGCATCAACAAATCCATTCATCGAATCGCTGCCATTTAACTTTTTTGCTGAGTTCTGTTGATTTTGATTTTGATTTTGTTGCTGCCACATAGTATAGTCAACTACAAAGTTTCTCGAAAGTGGCATTATGGACAAGTCGTGCTCGTTCCGATGCAGTGATTGCAGTGGGGATAGAACCGATGAGCGGTGCAAATTGAAGGGTACACCCACGCTAGCTGCCACTGCCGTAGTTACCCCGACGACGGCGGCTGCAGCTGCCACCGTGCTGTAATTGTATGGATGATGATCGACGGTGGCAGACTCCTCACATAGCGAGAGTTGGGGATGATCTGCTTCACAATTGACTGGAGAATTGCATGCGCTGCTCTCTAAAGCGCCATTTGATGTCGCCGATGTGCCCGGTGAATTTTGATTTCGATTGTTATTATGATTGTGATTATGATTATTATTATTATTATTGCTGCAGCCGATAAGTCGCTTTCTTGTTCCACCATTAAACATAGCTTTCACATCCTCCCAGGCATGAATAATCTTCTCCTCCTGACCATGTCCACTGAGTGTCATATGGCGACGCCAGGAATTAAAATTCGCAGCATCGGGCTGAATATATCGATCGTTCGTGGTAATGCGATGAGAGTGAAATATGAACTTATTTGGCGAAAAGAACATCCCACAATAAGAACACTTGATGCATTTGGCACGTGATGAATTATACCGTGAAGGTAAGAACGATCCTCGACAGCCCCAAGCGCACTTGTGCTGTACGTTAAATGCAAAATCATCGGGTAATCGCGGAGGCGTATTATCTCCCAGAAAGCTCTTGCACAATCGTTCAGCCTCCCTGCGCGTTATCATGCCGCATCTTCGAGAGCTTACTGGCATTGCTCCGGCTCTTCTCAGTATCTCCAACTGGACAGGAGTGCATTGCACACAGGTTATTCCCAGTGCAACGCGTCGATTGTGTATCTCATTGTAGCTGAACTGTTTTAATAGAGTATTCGATATTTGTGCTAGGCACAATCGCTCTTGTCCTTCAATGTACAGTGACACAATAGGTATGCCATAGAGCAATACTGAGCTAACCTAAAAGAAATACAATTATTATTAATTTTACAAAATACAACACAATTTTACGGTCTTTAAATATTACAAAAAAAAACAAGAAAGAAACGCCCATCTTCGGCAGACCGAAGCTATATACCCTTACAATGGTCTGCAAAGAAAATCTTGAGTACATTTGCATAGAATAACTTATTTTTGAATAAATTGTCCGATTTTATTTAAGCTTAGTCTGATTCAACATCGATATGTCAACTTTGATTTTGATAACTTAAAAATTGTGATATTTTTAAAAAGTCTGGAAAATTCGAAAAATTAATTAAAAGCACATTAGCTGATTTTTTGGATCCTAAACAATGCATCGTTTGTTAAAATATTTTAATAAATTAATTAATAAATCAACCTAACCCTAACTTACTTAAAATAGTTTTTTCTCATTGTCAAATCTAATGGGTTGGCCATTTATTTACGGTTTTTAACGAACGATAACTTGATGAAAATGCTCAACTGAACACAATCTAATTTGAAAATTTTTTTTTCCAAAACTTTAACATAAAACTGTGTTCGGAGTTAACTGCACTTTACCAAAGCTACATTTTTGAAAAATCGAAAATCCAGCTCTTTTCAATTATCTCGAAAACGGTTCCAGCAAACATATTTCTTAAAGTTTATTTTCGAAATCAGCATCACATTTTACATATAAATCGACTCTAAAAATTTCGGAATACAACAATTTTATTCAAATTGTTTCAAATTTATCTCATTATTCTTAATCGAACTCGAACTTTGATATTTAGGTTCCTGTATAGCGAAACTCCTGCCCTCAAAGCAAACATTTGCACAACTTTTTTACCGCCTTTTAGCTATTTTTAATGGGTACAGGGTGAATATACACACATTAGTTATATTCATTTTATGGCAAGGAATTCTTTCTGCCACTGTCAATTGGTTTCCAACTTTTTTGTTATCCAATAAAGAATCAAATCACGTAAACTACGATACCTCAAGGGAAACATTTGTCTAATCTCGTTTCAGACAAAAAACACCCCAAAATTAACTTTAAGAGAATTTTTTCATCACGCTATAAAAATTTGCACAATGCTTACTTGACTGAATATAAAACTGAAAACCTACTGCTTTTTGATTGCTATTGAATTGATGCAGCGAATATTATTTGAGCTGGTTAAATTACCTTAACATGTATTATTATAATTATGCTCATTTCCTTAAATTTGGAAACAATTACTTATTATTCCTCTCCATAAAAAAGGAAACAAGATTAGTATTAGATCTTTAATTTTTTGAAAAATTAATAGCTTCTCAATTGCAAAATCTTTGTAAATCTATAATTTATCCGAGCATAATTTTTGCGAGCATGAATTTGTGTAAAGAGCTACTACTACAAATCAATTTAAATTCATTTAATTGTTTTACAGGGATTTCTAAATGAACTGCAAATGATATCAGTAAATATTTTAACTTCGTTAATTACTCTTTCCAAATAACATAGTTCTTTAGATTTCGAATTATCTAATTTTGAGAATTGAGTTTTTTTCTATATCCGAGACCAAAGTAAGATTTTTGATATACCTTAAGCTGATATCTTATTTGAAATAATATTTGATGCCATAACTCTAATTTGTAGTTTTTGGTCAATACTTAAGGAATTAGTCAATTTAACAAATAAGTAGGCGGAAGTCTAAATTATTGGATAAACTCAAAATAAATTCGATAACTAAATTCAAAGTTCTTGTCTTGAATTTCGGATTAATAAGAATTTTATTGTTGTCTTGCAGCCAAGTTTTTCTTGATAAAAACAGGTAAGAGTGCTTATAGTCGAGAATATAATAATACGATACCCTATAACTTTTTTCCAATATTCGCAAATTCAAATACTAAAGCTTTAAAGCCCATGCAAGTCAGATCAACATATTCGAACAAACATGAGAATTACGACAGCGATATCATTATCAATTGGGTCTACAAATCGTATTTGTCATATCGAATCGTATCGTATTGTAGTATTAAAAATGTAAAAATTAACCTTTTTTCAATTAAATAATTAATCAGAATAAAGATAGAGAGTCAACTCACGTGATTGGATTTCTGAGATACGGATATTTGGCTGTTTTCCATTCCATTGGGTGAAGTTAAAGGCCGTGTTGATTTTTGAACAGACTGAGGGAATGCCATTAAGTCCAAGCTCTGAAATAGAGAAATTCAAAAATAACACCTGTACCTAACGGGAAGTTATATAGTTTAAATTTATATAATAGGCAAAGGGAGGCATCTCCGACTCTATAGAGCAGTGATGGGCACGAAAAATCAGCTCGTGAGTCACAAAAACATTTCCAACAAGTTTTTTTTGGGTCGATCCCGAAAAATTTCTCTTGGAAAAACCCATCAATGTATTTTATTTCTGTGAGCTCACTCGAGATGAGGGCTTGTGCACACACTTGTGTGTATTTTGTTGTTGCAAAATTTAACTTGTGCAACCCCTAATATATTTTGTTTTTTGTGCTCGCTTGCGATCGACACTTGTGCGCTCGACTGCTTGTGTGCGACAGCTTGGCGCCAGTTTTGAAAATTAACGGTGTGAGTCGGGTGAGCTACGACGCGCCCATCACTGCTATAGAGAGTATATTTATTACTGATCAATATGAACAAGCAAGTCGATTTAACTCTGTGAATTGGTAAACAGCAACAAAAACAAATAACTGTTTAACCGTTCATAACTATATATAACTTAACTTAACTTAACCATAACCGTAACCATTCCGACCCCATAAACTATATATATTCTTGATCAGCATGACGACCTGCGTCGTCTAGTTTCTCATTCACAGATTCTTATTTTATGCATGCAATTCAAATCCCAAAATTAGCCGCATCCGACCACCCGCTGTTCAATCACTCAAAAAAAATGTATTTCAAAATATCAAAACTTGACAGATCGATGTTGTATTATAAACTTAACAATTTCATTAAGTTTCATAAAAATCGGACCACTGTTTTTTATAGATCCAATATGGGTATTACCACAGTCGCGAAACGCACGTTCGTACGCTTTTGCAGTTAAAAAATCAAGGAAAACTAAAGTTTATTTATTTTCTTTTTAAATTTTCATAGCATTTTTGAAGGGTTGTAATGTTTGCAAAAGTTAGGTTCGTTTGATTTTGAGTTTTTAATACGTTATCATAATCGCGAACGTATGAAAAATGGAAGTCGCTTTTAGCTGCAACTAGAAAAACGTAAAGTTCAGCGAAATAGCACAGAATATTCTAAAGTGATAATTTTAATATTGTAATATAGCATTCTCTTAGCTGATAGTAATTCGAAAATCTTCATTGGTATTTTTTATGAGTTTAAGTCGCGAACGTATGAAATTTCCATCAATAAAAATTTTTTTATTAATCGATCTTAGTTTGGTCTCTTTGCATTTTTCTCTTCTTATGTAAGCAAAAGTGCAACCATAATATATGTTGTACATATTAAATAAATAAATAGAAATATTATAAAAATAATTCTTATGAAAACAATTTACCTAAATTTTTGAAACCCATTATTTTATAAAAATTTAGTCATTTTTGTAAAACCAGATGCAAAAAATACAATGTTTTTAAACTTGTTTTTGTGGACGATCGGTCGAAAAATGTGCTTATTTGAAAAACTTATTTCACGATATCGAATTCAATTTCAACAGTTTTTTCTTTTTTTTTATATTAATGATAAAAAATTGTTATTTTTAAAGTTTTAAATAAAGCTTCTTTTTAAATTTGAAAAGTTTTGATAATTTCTACTAAGACGAACGGAAAAAAAAATAATCCAAAAATTTCGAAATCAAATTCAACAATTTTTTTCTTTTTTCTTATTAATGATAAAATAACTTTTATTTTTAAGTTTTAAATAAAGCTTTATTTTATAGCTAAATTCAAATTATCGAAAATATTTCGAAAAAATCCACACCCTTACAATATTATTAAAAATGTGTTATATTTTTTTAGAGATAACATATCTTAACGATGATAGTCGATTTTCTCTTGTTTTTCTATTTTTTACACTTGTTAATTAGGCTATATCAATTTCTAATGAAAGAATTATTTTTGTTAAATTCGTTTGGTGTGAATTTTATATCAAATTAGTAAAAATTTTTAACGGAAAACATTTAACGGAATTAAAAATGTGTAAGGCTTAAATATGTATTTAAATCAATTAGTGAATTTAACTACTTATATGGGAAAAAAAACTTTTATTTTAAGACTATAAGAGCAATGCTATATATTTTTGTTTACCGTGGTGTTTTTGATAAAACTCAAAAAAGATTAACAAGCGATGGTGCGAAAAATATAATCAAAAAGTGTTAGTTTTCCCATTTGTGAAAATCAATATATAAAATATGTTATATATATATTTTTTGTGTGATATAATTTTATTCAATTTGTTTGGAAATCCGTCCGATATGTGAAAACACCCACATTCAATTATATTATGCGTGTGAATGGCATAATTGAAAAGGAGATTGTCCCCAGAGACAATTCGTTAAAGATAATAAGGTTAGCAAAAAAGTTACAAAGTACAGATTGTTAAGCTTAATGCCATTGTATTCCATACTTATGCTTAGAGCGCAAACGAGAGGCGAAACAAATGTTTTCGAGAGACTTCTTAACTTGCAGGGTTGCAGTGGGAGAAGTGGGAGAAGTGGGAGAAGTGGGGAAGCCACTAGAGGGTTGAACGAATTACAAACCAGTGAGGTAAATAATGACAAAATTATGTTAGTATTTAGAAAAACAGCAGATTGTTAACAATCTGGCAGATGTACTTACCTAGTAAGTATAAATAAATCGCAATCGGGGTGTTTACCCAAGGTTATGGCATTTTTTTTACAGGGTTGCTTCTAATAACGAGATTTTTACAACAACACCATTTGTTCCGCGTTTTATAATTGATTTGCTTATAAAATATGTATAAAATGTACTAGCTGCTTCAATTTGTTTTTATGTATGACTTTCAAATTCAGTATTAAATTTACCGCTAAGTTTTTCATATTACCGAGCGGATGGTAGATCTCAGAGACCAAAACTTATAATTCAAAAGGCTTTTAATTAAGAATTTTAGCTTTAATTGATTTTTTGATTTAAAAATCGGGTGACACAATTTTTGTCTACGGCTTGTCAAAGTTAGATTTTTCTTCTGAGGGAAAATACATTAGAAAAATGTACATAATTATATAAGTACTATTTTTAAATATTGGGTAGAAACTTTTTACCAAAGTTTATTTAAATTAATTAGAATCTTGTTATATACCCTTGGAATGGTGTTCAAAAGACATTTTAATAGTCTACTGTCGTTCCTATGACAGCAAATATATGATGATTATTTATAGAATAATCAAACTTAGAATTGACAGATATTTTAAAATTTTAAAAGCAGAACAGGGTGTTCATGCAACAACGGTACACATTTCGAGACAAACAAATTTTAGGATACGTATGACAACCCTGTTGTGTCAGAATGCGTGAATGCTCATTTATGCGTAAGCAGGCTCTTCCGATTGCCTGTGATTGGTAAAAATCAAATTAACGTAAATTAAAAAAATATCAATTGCCGGTCTGTTTGACATTGATTTCGCAGGAGACAAATAGCAGCAGAGAAAGTAAAAAATGTAATAATTTTATCATTTCACAATTGATCTTCGATCTCACATAAATCTGTGAACTTACTTGGGACATAAATATGATAATTTACAAAAATTAATATACAATTACAAAGCAATGAGTTGAGAAAAAGTCTTAGAAGATCGACTTTAATATTTTTTATCTTTTAAAATAACACCTATATAATAAAAATAAATTTTTGAATTTTTTCGAACTCAATTGCAAATAAGTTGACATCGGTATTGATTTTTAGTTTCAGCTCCTAGCAGCGTTTACTGGAGATTTTGTAAAATGAAAAATTATGAATTAAAACAAATTAAATTGACAAAAATCAAATTGTAAATAAATAGAACAAAAATTATTGTTTTAACTTTTTACTTTACGTTTTTTTTTAAAAAAATCGTTTATCTGTGTAAAAATCGTTTATCTCTAGTAAAAACAGTAGAGATTTTAAAATAATCTGCTAGAGGTTTCTGTGAAACCGTAACACCCCTGATAATACGCATTTGCACAAATATAATAAAAGTTGGATTAAGATTAATAAATAATACTGTTTAAAGTTATAATTGTAAGCAACATTTAATATTGAATTTAAAAATAGTATAATAATATATAAGCAATCTCTAGGAAAATAAAAAACAAATAAATAAATAAATAGATTAAGATTAATAAATAATACTGTTTAAAGTTATAATAAGCAACATTTAATATTGAATTTAAAAATAGTATAATAATATATAAGCAATCTCTAGGAAAATAAAAAACAAATAAATAAATCTCGTGTTCTCATCGTGTTCTGCACTACGAAGATATCTTCTAGATTCTATATTGTTCCATTACAAAATTGCGCGATTTATTTTGTCCCACAACATACATTAGTGTTGATATTGTCATAAAACCAAATGTTTTAATTTCATTGCCTAATTGATTGATAAGTACAGGTAAAGGTGGTAACGCAATGCAACACGCTTTGCAGGCCAATGCAATTACCTTAAATTAATTTAAGTGCTTTGTTTATATGTATACATACTGCCACTCCACTGCTTAGCCACTCCAATCGCTTAGCCAGGTCTCATATTTCAGTTTAAAAAACAAAATGCAGAGCGAGCCTCTGTACATAGGTAAATAAACACATAAATATGTTACACTGAGGAAAAAATTACGTTCCAAATTGAAGAATAATCAAACAATCTTATATTATAATATTTTGTTCTCAATTATTTGTTGTTCCTCAATTTATACTCTGAGAAGATGAACAAATTTCAAGTAATTTTTTAGGAAATAATAATAAGAATAATAAAAAAAAAAGTTATTACATTAAGCACAAATAAAAAGCAACAAAATTAACGAAATGTTTTTAAATGAATCAGTATAATCTTGGAATAATTTAGATTAAATCGTTCATAATTTCACATAAAATATTTAAACAAAAGGAAAATTAATAAAGGGAGTCTTGGTCATAGCCCTACAGACACTATGCAACAGCATTTTGTATCCCGGCCTGTTATGTAAAATGAGTCACTGATTTCGAAAATAATTATTTTATAAAATTTTTTAAAAAAAAGTCTCACCATAGAAAAATTTTTAAAGTGGTTTTTCGTCATCTGGGGCACCATATGTATCAGAAAAAGTGGGTTTGGTCAAATATACAATTTGTGTGTTACCTAGTGTAATTTAAAAAAAATAGTTTGCCGGGACTTTTTTCGAGATAGTCAAAAAAAAGCTAGATTTTCGACTTTTTAAAAAGGTAGTTTATTATATATAAAGGTAATAAAATGGCATATTAACCTGTCATATAACATTTTTTAATTCGATAATTCGTTTAGAAGTTGTTGAGAATTGAAATGAAAATTTTGACTAAAAATATGCACTTTTTAAAAAAAAGCTATTTTTTGTGCCATTTTTATTCGAAAACTAGAATTTTGGTTTTTTGAATCTGTAGGCTTACTCATTTTAAAACTTAATATAAGTACCTTTAATATCAATAAACTATTTTTGGAGTTATTGTCCCTTTACAAAATCTATCTTTCTGAAAAGTCGAAAATATATATATATATTCGGTAAAGGGACAATAACTCAAAATATATATATATATATTTTCGATTATCTCGAAAACGGCCCAAGCAACATATTTTTTGGAATTTTATTTTCTTACACAGCGAACCTTTTTACATATATTTGGACTATAAAAAGTTCCACATTTTTCCAAATTTTTTTCAAATTGTTTCATAGTGTTATTTTTGTCAGTGTATTTATATACCAATAGGCTATTGAAATTGAAAACGATTACAGTAGAGGCGAGTACGGCACTGCGACCCCCTGAAAGTGGTGGTTGAAATTTGAAAGCATATGCCCTTTGACAAATACGAATACGTTTACGAATATACGTATACGTATACGAGTTCAGAGGCAGATAAAGACTAAAATACCCACTGATGAGTTGGCAATAATTCGGTTGAGTGGTTACTGTCAACAGGCAAATAATAGGTGTTCCATTTGAGGGCGGGTAATCATTATTACACTGATGCCATTGCCTTTGGTATTGCTATTGGTATTGCTATTCCTGGTGCCAGTGCCGGTGCCGGTGCCGGTGCCGGTGCCAAAGCCGTTGCTTGTGATGGTCTTTTGTTTACACGTTAAACATCATGCATATTTAATTGGGTTAAATTGCTTGGCGATTAACATTTGGAAAATGAAATGCGCGGATAATTGAGTTTACTTTGTCTAATTACAAGTGTTTTGCTAAAGGTAAGTACCCATAGTAGTCCAAGAAAAGCTTCATTTAACAGATTACACACTTTGCCCACCTGCAGACTTATAATGTCGAAATATTGATAATTGCTTATTAAGTTTCGCCTTTACCAATTGATATTTCACGGCATTATTAAAATAATAACATCAAGTTCCCTTACAGACATATTTATATTGACTTACTGCCTTTGATTTGAGCTTAATTATAATAAACTCCAATAGTTCTGCACAGTGGCTATGAGTCTTGGTAAATAGGCAATATATCAGTCTTGATTTTGTCCGTCCGTCGGCGTTATACCAAGCAATGATATAGCAGGTCAAGGTTTTTGCGTCTATATTTGACAATGGATGAAACATGGCACCATCATTTCACTCTGCATTCCAATCGACAGTCATCCGAGTGGACTGCACCTGATGAAGCCGCTCCAAAGCGTGGAAAAACGCAAAAGTCGACTGACAAGGTTATGGCGTCTGTATTTTGGGATGCGCATGGAATAATATTCATTGACTTCCTTGAAAAAGGAAGGACCATCAACAGCCGTTTAAAGGACGAAATCGCCATAAAACGAACGCATTTGCAGAAAAAGAAAGCGTTGTTTCACCAAGAAAGTCACAAGTCAGTGAAAACGATGGTAAAAATCCACAAATTGGTCTTCGAATTGCTTCCGCATCCACCGTATTCTCCACATCTGGCCCCAGCGACTATTTCCTGTTCTCATATCTCAAAAGAATGCTCGCTGGGAAGAAATTTGCGACGATACAAAAGAGGATCGCCGAAACTGAGACCTATTTTGAAGCAAAGGACAAGTCTTACTGCAAAAATGGTATCGAAAAGTTGGAGGGTCGCTAAAATCAGTGTATCACCCTTGAAGGGAAGTATGTTGAATAAAAAAACGAATTTTGCCAAAAAAGTATGTTTTACTATGGTAGGCCGGGGACTTTTTAATTGACCTTTTACGGTTATCCACGGGTGAACTGTGCGTCAAAGTTGCATCCGAACCCATAATGTATATACATATGTTCTGATCAGTCGTGTTGACCAAACCATGTTTGTTATAATGTTATAATGACTGTTAAATTGAAACCTGGACCTGGGACCGTAAATAACAATTATTTTATTTTTTCGATGAAATCATGTGCTTGGAGCTAGTTTACGAATGTGGTCCTTACCGGATTATCTATGCATATTCCTCATAGCTTTTAAATGTTGGAGTTTTGATTTTTTGAGTAATACCCCTTATTATTTTAAGTAAAAAATAAAACGCAAATCCTATTACAGCTATTTACGCACAGTATCCGTTAAAAATTAGTAACATGTTTCATAAAACTGTGTATGTTAAAGAAGGTATCTCCGACCATATAAAGTATATGTGTGAACTGCTTGAAATTTAATGTGTATGTATATTTATATATATCATTACTGTAGTATACACGACTATAGCATTCTGATTTGTTTATAGCTAAATGCAGGGACAGTAACGCTTACAATTAAAAAAAAAATATAAAATAAAATCTACTTGTTTTCATAAAAAAAAGGCTAAAAAATAAATCTTACATTTGATCTAAATAAAATTAAATTAAAAATTAAAATTATTATTAAATTTTTATTATAAAAATCAGAAATAAAAATTATTTCTATAATTCATAATAAAAATCAAAATTAAAAATTATTTTTCAATATTTATTTGTAAATTTTTATAATAAAAATAGAAAAATAACTAAATGTAAATATCTTTGGAACAAAATTTAAAAACATTCAGAATGTGTGCCTCAATACTTTTCATATGATACACAGCATGTCCTTAAAGGATCAACATTAAAGATACTGGTTCCAAAGATATTTAAATTCAATTTAAATTATTCAATTTTTATAATATAAATTGAAAAATAATTTTATTATATTATATATCGAGTCGATCTATGCCAGGCGATCGGTCTATATAAACCAACAGATCTCAGGGACCATAAGAACTAGAACCAAGTAATTTTTAAACGCAGATCAAGCTTACTTCACATTTCAAATGCTTCCCACCTCATCTCGACAAATCGATAAAAACGATCTTAAGATTACGGACTTATTTGACACTCACAATTCTTAAGATCATCTTAATCTGCTATAAAAATTTCACGACGATCGAATAATAAACATTCAAATTATTTAAAAAATAATTTTTTATCCTTACATCAGCAGTGTAGCCGCCTCGTGAACTGCTTGAATTGCAAGTATTGCACTGCTTGATTTAAATGTGTAATATTTAAATCAAAAGTACAATGATTATTGATTTATTGTTCTACCAAATGAGTGACAGTATGCCAATCAAGAATATATTTAAGTATTTTACAGAAGAATTCAAATTACCTTCATCGGCAGTTACGGAACTCTAATTTCAATCAAATTTCATATGAAAACTTATAACTATAGTTTACTATATAACAATTCTTAAATAAGCAAATCACTTATGTACTGATCAAGTAAAAATACTCGTATGTTCATCCGTATATGATTTGTGGGTCAAAGATTAATGCGAATGTATATATAGATATAGATTCATTGATCACCTTGTTTGTTTTATTTAATTTTTAAAATGTATTAATGACCAGCAGCTATTGTGCAATTAATTAACATATTTATTTGAATTTTATAATTATTTTAGAACATTCACTTTGCTAAACACCATTTTTGAATTCTTGTTCAAGAGCTTTGAATTTGAATTTGCGCAACTTTCAAGATATCTCGCGTCACGGAATATCCACAAAGACTGAATACAAGCGTTTCTATTTTCGTCGCGCATCTGACTATTTTGGAGTTAGCAACCCTCTAATGGAACCATGGGAATGTCCAATAAGTAAACAACAGATGAAGACACCAGCCAATGGGAGCAGCTATCGCACTGTATACTCTGCAAGCAGGAGAGTTACTCGCCAATTCGGACAGGATTCACAGTAGGGGCGTGTTTCCAATTGGATACGCATGCGCCATTTGCAGCACAGCCCTTAGGGAAAACAATGAATTCCTTCTCCTGCCAACTCCTGCCACTCCTGCCAGCTCCTGCCCATAATTTGCACATAACACGTATTTTGTATTTTGAATTCAACGAACTGTGAATATTGCTTTTAATTTAATTAACTTTTCCAACAAATTGTGGCATGAAAATTAAATTAAGCTATTAGGAACGAGACGTGACAATGTGTAGAATATAAACACATGTATGTATATTTTGTTGCACATTTAATATGATTTTAATCAGTCTCCTATATATATATATAGAAACATATTTACCCCACCATTGGCTTATTATACTATGGCATAGGCTGCGTAATTTGCGATCCCACATAAGTTAATTCCTTTCCGCATTCTCATGTAGCCTCCTTCACCCCAAAGATTTCCCCACCAGTTCTTAAGAATCCAGAAGTCTTTGTCAAAACCAATCACAACCATGGCATGATTCACAGAAGTGGAAGCACAGGATACATCGTCATAAATGCCATCACTGTAAAAAGGAAAAGGAGTAAATAAACAATCAAAAGAAATAATCACATGTGTATCCTTAGATAGTACGAGGATATTATAATTTTCACACGGAATATGTTACGCATTTTTAGGAGAAGAGTTTCGGGAATTTTAAATAAATGTGATCCTATATACCAAAAAATCTATAATAGCTTTTATAATAGAGATAAATCTAATCGGAGTGTCCACCTCCTGCCTGTCACATACATTCTAACAGTTTTATAACCCCCTTTTCACCCATTGTTAATGAGTAAAGGGTATTTTGTTTTTATTTAAGTTACTTTAGTACGTTATTTTCATAATTATTTATTTCAGGAGCCTTAAATAACGAATAAATTTGTTAGCACAAAAAGTATTTACCCACAATAATTGAATAGAATCATAGATTTTAAGAAACAAATTATTTTATGAGCAAAAAGGTATTTTTTATTGGGATAGATATATGCATATACAGTCGACGGCATATATATTTTGACAAAAATAATGCACAACATATTTGGTTGTAACTTTTTATTTCTTCAAAGTAGAAACCTTTTTTAGTTATATATGGTATTAAGCTAATAATAATATGTATAAGTTAGATATGTGCATTAATTGTAAAATGAAAACGGATTATTTGCAACTGAACGGTGGCATAAGTATTTTGACAAGATCTTTTTTAGCATCCAAATAAAGATTGGATGCTTTTATCTAAGCTTAGCTTTAGAACTTAAGAACTTAAGAATATTACCAAGGGCGGTTGGCAAGCTTAACCAAATAATATTATATATTTTCAAAAAATGATGAGATATTCTCAAATAATTATCTTTTTTGTCTATTTTATTATGAAATGGCTAAAACATTTGAAAAAAGAGTCCATAGTTACTTTTTGTATTTGACTTAATAGTCATTAAATAGTTTTTTTGAAAAGTTTATCATTTTTTTTTTAAATGTATTATTTTTCACTCCAAAAATAATTGTTAATTAATTATCCCAAGAAAGATTTTTAATAAGCAATTGACAAAAAATCAAGAAATAGCTTTTAACCTTATCTCTTATTTGCAGTCCCTGATATAGACATCTATGTTATATACGTATATGAATATATATGGAAATTTCAAACTGGATACAGAGTGTATCGGGTATGCTTGACTAAAATAAACTCATAATTGTTAGTTGCTTAATTTGTGGTGATCAGGAGCAAAAATGAAAACTTTATGCAAGCTAATAACATTTCTTCACAAATGAGTTCCAGTTCCGTCTACCGACTATCTCTTTAAATTGGATTGGTTAGACTTACCTATAGAGTTGAAATGTTTTTGGAGTTGCATTAATGGATACAGCAACGGGTCCAATATGTGCAACCGCTGCTTGAATTGCGTTTTCATCATTAGCTGGTAAAATGGCCCAAGAAGTAACATTGACTACGGCCAGTTCCCTTACAAATTGACATTTTCCCTTCTGCACGAAAAAAATATATTAATTATTAAAATGTTTATTTGTACTTCTTCACACTATTTGTGTACCCTTATTAAAAGATTGATCACAAAATCTATAACGCATTGAAGGCGGCGTGTCTAAGCCAATAAAGTAAATGTAATGATAATGAATAAATATAATCGATATATATAAAACTGTTCAACCTGACTGATTGGCGACTCACGAGAAGGACAAAAGACAGAAGCTAGAAACCTGCAATTTTTACTGTAGCTTCCTATTATATCGTTGGTTGGCATTTTGAAAAAATATTATTAAAAATATATCGGGAAGTGGTTGGAAAATGCATTTTAAAATTATATGAAAATCTCAGCTGGAGTATATCATGTGGCGCAGTAGAATATGATTATTTTTTTCTTACTTTATTTTTATTTATTTTTTTTTTGAGCGAGAGCGGGACGTAGCAACGCACGTCGAGATGAGCTAGTATAATATAGAATTCAAATTTGATTTACATCTTCTTGCTAAACAAATAACTAAGTATACACTTTCTAGTTCAGAAAGAACCTTTTTATATGTATATGCCATTCACCTATAAAATCAACTACAATCTGAATTAAAAATTATTTCAAGCTCCTCGTTTGCAAAGTAGACTTATGTTTTAGAAATAACACAATTAAATAAATAGAGATAAACTTAATATTGATAGTTAAAAAATAAACAAGTTTGCTTTTATTATCATGAAAAACTATTTTTTGGACCAATCGTTCCTATGGCAGCTATATGATATAGTGATAGGCCCATCTGGCTGATTCTGACATATGGTACCACCTGCAACAGAAAGAAGCATCTGTGCCAAATTTCGTCGTCCTGATCGAAAATATATATTCTTTAAGGGGTCGCAAACAAAATGATAAAACCCTTTTGCAAGGATTAATTTATATTATTATTTATATTAAAATTAATATTATCAATACCATTTAATTTTAAATAACAAAATGATTATAGAACTAGAAAATTAGATGAAATAAATAAAAGAACAGTTATTTATCCTACAGTTAATGATAATTTTGTTGTCAGTCTCAACGCTAAACACTAAATAGAATAATTAAATTTAAATTTGTAATATCATTACCTTTGATGCATATTTGTAATCAACCGATCTCATGAGACCGCCAGTATCCTGTAGATATCTCAGCGTATTGCGCAACGATCCGCCCGTACATCCTTGATTGCCAAATGGTATACTACAATCGACAATTTGTTGTTGACTCAATCCGAGGATTTTCGCAGTGCGCTTAAATATCTGTCCTTCGATACTTTCAGCTATACTAAAGGCATAGCAAGAACCACAGGTTTGCTGATTATGCGATGGGGTAAGAAATCCTTTTTTGCGCCAGTCGAAGCTTTCGGGAACATTATCCATTAGCGTAGATCCGACTATATCAGCAATATTATCAATGCTGGAATTAGGTTGGCTTCGCAATAATCGTAAGTAACCTTTTAAATACGAATCGGTGTTCTATAAGAAAGAGTGATATATTAAAAGTCATCCAATACTTTTTTTTAAATTTAATTTAATAAATTAAAGAGTTCAAAGTTCAAAGTTGAAAATCATGTTTTAGTCAACTTTGTGTATTTCTAAGAGCATATTCTCCTTCAAATTAACTTTTCTTAGTGTAATGATGCAGGAACACCTTTGACGTAAATAGTTTTGTTAAAGCAACAGTTAACAAAAAAATGCAAACATCAATAAACTAAAAGCTAAAATTTTGATTTGCTTTTACCGATATTCTAATGTGAGTGAGTGAGTGAAATTTAAAATAATATAAATTCCTTCAGCACATTTTGTGATCTTCTACATGGGTATAAAAAGTCTGGCATCTACTAGCTATAAACCAACTCGATTTGACATCTTGTTCCCATTAAAAATGAAGTATATACTTATATTTTTGCCGTCATCTTCACTGCTCGGCTCTCTGAAACTTTTAAACTGAAAATCAACTTTATTTCAAATATTTAAATAAATAATATAAATCAATCAAATATGAACAGTTTCGATAAATAAACTCATTGAAATTTAAAATTGTAATAACAAGAATGTTTTGAAGGTTGCCGCTCACTTCATTATTAGTTTTTCGCTCAAAGCTTTTTTTCTCAATGCAGAATTTTTGAATTTGGAAATTGACTTAAATTATCAAAAAGATTTAGGTGCAGGTTAAGAAATTATTAGCTGATTTAAGTAATTAGCACAGATTAGCTCTGAGGACTGTTAAACGAAAGACAGTTCTCGGGTTCAATTCCCACCAGGTTACTGAAAAGACATTTTGGCAGCCAAATACTGAGTGTTTACGAAACTATACATCTCTTAATAATATTAAAAAAAATCAAAAAATTTAAAAATTTTGCAATTTTTGTATAATAAATACAATTTTCCATATGTAGTATTCTGCTTGTTGGCAATTGTCAAAGTTTATATTAATATAATAATAGCATATTATAATAGTATATAAATTTATAAACTACATAATTTTGCAATTTTTGAAAATATAAATATTAAAAAAAGTAAAAAATATAATTACCATATCAGCCAATGAGTTTGTTGATAATTTAAATGTACTCTTTCCAGTTTTGTAGAGTTTATTGTGTTCGGTGATAAAATTGAGATTTTCCTTATATGCTTTAAAGCTGCGAGTTTCATCATAGACACGTGAATAAGTCTTGTTGTTTATTTTCTAAAATAATAGTTTGATATTTAAGTGCAAATAGTAAATTTATTTTTAGCATACCTTATAATTTTCAAATTGCTCATTGTCCGCTTGGTTTGATTCGATTTGCTGACATACAATAATAAAATCTTCTATTATCAGATAAAATATGCAAATTAATATTATATTGTTCCGCATTGCTGCACTTATAGAAATGAACTGTTCATTATTGCTTCTCATATTTAATTTCTTGACAAATTAATTGTGCAACTGCAATTCAGCAACTTTGACTTTTAAATACATATATATTGTACATATGTATACAGCAGAAAAGTGAATATCATGGGTGTACTCAAGAATTTTTATTCAGTTGGAAAGAGGCGCTAAATAGTTGACAAAATGAAATTTCGCGTTTTTTCAATTATAAATTATTTCAACTAATTAAAGCTTAATAATTTATATTTTTCAAAATTTTGTTGGGTTTGTCAAAGCACAAATAAATTCTTGTCTTCGGGAATGTTGTTCCAAGAAATTTCCAATATTCAACCGATCGTTCCTACAAGCCAACTATATGATATATTCGACCTATTTAGATAATATTTAATTGGATTATTTAAAAGGATAATCAAACTTGAAATTGACAAGTTTGGTTGAGATATCTTTAAGTACAACGATTCTTTTAGGACACAAAAGATATAGTGCTCCGATTTTGATAAAATTATGACAGATTATCTTAATCACAATACTATATGAAACGGGAATATTTGGTTTTGAAATCGTTACGAACAAAAATGTTTTCATAGAAGAACTCATTATTCACCCGATAGTTCCTATCGAGCCAAGTTTTTGACTCCAACCAGAGACTATAAAATACCAAGATGTTGCATGAGGCGTACAAAAGCTTTCTATGTTGGGTTTTGATATCAAAAGCCATCTAATTCTATATTTTCTATGAGCTACTCAGACTATAAAGTACTAAAAATACTATAAATACTAATTTAGTCGCCGAAAATTTATTTGACGTTATTGTGGTTCGAATCGAATTGTCGGACAAAAAAATAAACACCTTTGCGCATTGAAAGTTAAATATTCTAATGAGCATATAGTACCATGGCATATATTATATTTAAAATAATGTAACACCTTCACCACATTGTTATAAATTATAAGAATATGAACTAGGCCGTAAATTATTTAAAATTAATAATTAATAACAATTCTGTAGTTGTTTCGTAGTTGGAGTGGCAAACTTGCTTGCAAAGTGTCATACCTTTCTTAAAATTGTAAAGAGTATAAATGGTTAAATATTGCAAAACTAAAATTTGGCCGAAAGTGGACAAACGACACCCGAAAGCAGAAATCAGTCGTGTTCTATTTTTACAGCCTTGCAGAAGGGTATTATAATTTTGTTACACCCTTGCAAAAGGGTATTATAATTTTGTCTCGAAATGTGTAATGCATAGAAGGTCTCCTTCCCCATAAAGTATATATATTCTTGAAGAGGCCGACGAGCTGCGTCGATATAGCCATGTCCGTCTTTCCGTCTGACCGTCTGTGCTATGCTTAATTTTTGCTCATTATCTTTGAGCTATCTTGATGAAACTTGGCATTGATATTGTATGTAGTTTGTATGTCAAAATCAGACCGATCGGACACCTATATCATATAGCCGTTTTTTGGCTTTCAAGGTATTTAAACCAAACTTAGCGTATCGATGTAGAATTACGATTTGTACAATCTGACCAACTATATCTTCTAACTCCCATAGGAACAATCGGTCAAATAAGTTATTCTATGCAAAAAGTATTTAAAATTTTCCTTTTTTCATATATGCCTCTGAATTTTCACTAATTTTCAAAATTTGGGTTGAATTTTTAAACAAAAGTGTCAGGCGTACCTACAGCTTTGACTTTATTAAATGATTCTTAAGTGGTCTGCATGTCCGTTGAACTTCAAATACTCTATTAATTGATTTAATGTTTGAATTTGTTGGCTATCTGGGACCAGGTACAGGGTCTCCTGTAGTCGGGTATTCTAGACTTTAGCACTCTCACTCGTTTGTTGTTATACTCTGTTTTCAAAGACAAATAGAGTGTATTTTATATGTTCAAAATGATTCATATCAATTTTTTACATAAACGTTCCTAAATATTAGTTTTAGATAAAAAATATAAATTGTCACTTTATATTTAAAATTTTAATTAAATATTTTGAATGGTGATACAGAAAATACGAGCTCACACGGCGTGCGCTGCTACGCCCTAGCTGTCACAAAAACAAACAAAAAATAAAATATTTATAATAATCATATTCTACAACATAACTAAGGTTGTAGCCTAAAAGTTCATCCTCTGCACCAACGGGTACAAATATACATACATACTAAATTTTCTATGTCCAATCATACATACATTTTGAAGGTATAAATAAATAAGAATTTTGTAAATAACACCAGCCCAGTGGTCTCTTGGCCATACATAGAACATACACTCTAAATTTTATTGATTTCGTACCATCTTCTAAACAAAAATCAACATCAATAAAGAATAAATTTAAATACATAAAATAAACTTAATCTTGGTTTCACATTTACATACAACTTAGATTGCCATGGATGCAATAGATTTTTTTTATCCTGGTGCAATTTTCAAATGAATTATTTAACAACTTCCGTATATATTTATAGCCTAAGATTTTTCCAGAATTTTCAAGTAGAGCTATCAAATCTCATATGAGGACAATTAATGATTTCTGGCCTGCAAAACTTTATAAAGGAAACAGGCTGAGAAGAGGGTATACCTGAGTCGGGAGCGTCCAAACACAAGCGTTCTCACTTGTTTCGTGATTTATTAGATAATAGGGTTGCTTGACAACCAAAATCCTTACAATAGATTTCCGAACAGGGTAGTTTTTTGTTACATACATATGCTTAAAAGTTGAATGCAACACGAATTAAAAAGCAAGGTAATAAGTATCGTTAATTGGTTATAAAATCTAATTTGGTCGTGTGTTCCGCATTAACTTTATGACCACAGTTTAATTTACCCCATCACAAGAGCATTGTAACATTGTAACAGACAAGAGTATACGAATGCTCTACTTGAGAATCTTTGATTGGGAACGGAGACTACAAAATAAGAGTTATGCAATCAAATTTAAACTAAATAAATCATTATGAAGATAAATTGCCTCAGTAACTTAATATAATATATATATATAATATTTTGATATTTTTCCATACAAAAAAAAACCAATTTGGCAACGTTTCCCGAGTTTGCAGCATATGCAATTTTATGCTTTTTATATTTTCCTATTTTATAAGGGTAGAATTTTTTGTTTTTTTCTTGTTTTTGTTATGCGTTTGCGCGTCCGCGGCTTTATTTTTAGTTAATTGCGTTAATTACACTGTACAACAATTTTTATCTTATGGACATTGTATTCTTACTGGGCTATAGTATTACTGCATACTTGAAATTTTCCGATGACCCACAAAATCTGGGATTATGGAGGGACACTTTTTAAACTAAACAGGTAAGAACACTTTTTGTGGTAAACGCATACAACTTATTCATAGAGCTTATAAAAGTAGATTAACGACCTATCAAGTTATATATATATATATATAATTATAATTATATATATTATTTTATTTATTTTTTTGATCGGGAACAGATTTTAGCAACGAATTTTGAATTTAATCGAACAAATTTCATATTCGTATGATATTACTATTACTACATTTATTAAAATATTTCGAAAAACCGCAAAAATCCGCAAATGTTTTAAAATCTATATAAATATATATATAATAACACATACTACCACATAAACACTTTTTTGAATCCTACTGTATCTTACTAGATATGGTCCACGAAACACAACTATATGGCTTATTAATAACATTGAAAAAATAACGAAACAGAAGCACATATGATTGAACACATATATAATACTTTTCTACATACTTTGATGCATATTTTCCATTTTGAGGTATTAAAATTAGTCAAACCGTTTAAAACTGCGAGACTGTCAAATATTTACAAATTTTTCAATCACACTACGTACAGAAACCACGTGGCACAAAAAGCTAACTTTGGAGGGCTGGCGTAAGACGAGGGTTCCATAATAAAATATAAATTAAATATTTTCGATGAGGTGGGACAATTATTCACTGGAAAAAATATTGTAACCATAAAAATATAAACTTTTTTTTTGGGGGTTTTTGCCAAAAAAAAGGCGTTTCCGCCCAATGTGCAACGTGTAAACATTGTTATTCTGTTAAAGTGACGCCATCCTAATGTTACTCAGCTATTTCCCTGCTGTTAGTCGAAGTTCGGAAATTTCATTTTGTCGCTCACCAAAGTCGCAGAAGTACCAGGCGAACAGAAATCAGCAGAAGGTCACTGCATTAAAAACAACAAAATTTTGCTGCATACTTTTACAAAAAAACTATTGCCTACTTTTAGTTGCGAGTAAAAGTATGCACCACAATCTTAATTTCGTAGCAACTAAAAGTATGCACCATTTTTTTAAATTTAAATCGCGACCTTCTGCTAATCTGAGATTTCTGCTTGCCTGGTATTTCAGCGACTTTGGCAACGGAAAAAATGAAATTCCGAACTTTTGCTGGCCGCAAATAAATAAAAAATTCTCTCTCCATGTATATTTAATATTTTTTATTTAATTGTTTAAATTTCACAGCAATAACTAATTAATTATTATTACAATTAATTCCTTCTATAAAAAATATTTTTATAATTATAATTATTATTAATAAATTCATTATTTGAATTTTCTTTATTGTTAATTAAAAAATAAATAAAATAAGAATAAACAAGAAAAAAAATCTTCGCCACTCCGAAGCTATATATCCTTGTAATGGTCTCCTAAGAATATTTTGAAGGTCAACTTTGGTTTTGATACCTTAAAAACAAACAAGCATTTTTCTACCGATTTTTCCTATAGGAGCTATAAGATATAGTGGTCTGATTTTGTTCAAACTTGGTGAGAACGTACAAATATGCATCGATATGCTAATTTTGTTTTTGATATCTTGAAAAACAAAAAAGTGATTCATACAAATACTTTTCATGAAAATGAATTGTCTTCGATTTTTTCTCCATAGTTATATGATATAGTGGTCCGATCGGGCTGATTTTGACATAAAAACTACATACATTATCAAGCTTTATCTGTGCCGAGTTTTTAAGCTATCTTGATGAAATTTGGCACAGATGCTTCTTTCTGTTACAGGCAGTACATATTTTATATAAATTGGACCACTATATAATATAGCTGCCATAGGAATTGATTGAGTTTCATTAAAATCTGACCGCTATATAGGAACAATCGATCGGAAACCGCATGTAACACAACCTTTTTTTTTCAAGATATCAAAATCAAACTCAACATATCGATATAGGAACACGTTCTGTACTATTTGATAAAGTTTGAATAAAATCGGATCATATCATATCATATCAGATCATATCATATCATATAGTTATAGGAACAATATGTCGAATATTCAAAATTTTCTTAAAATACCATTGCAAGAATATATAGCTTAGGCTGCCAAATATAGCCGTTTCTTTCGTGTTTTTTTTTTTAGCTTATCATCAACAAAGTGTATTTGCAAAAATGATTATTTTTAATTTTTTTCAAAGTTTTGTCAATTATGGCGCTACTGTGCGTCGTCGGCGGCTTATCGCTATCGATATTTTCTTGCCATTCCGCACAGAGTCGCAATTAGCAACAATTTACTCCGTTAGCGAAGTCACACTTGTAATCAAAACCAAAAAAGAGTCCTGGCTGCAAAATTAACATTAATCATTAATTTAATAGCAAATTCAGCAACAATTTACGTCGTTAGCAAAGTCACACTTGCAGCAATCCCAAAACGCGTCTTTGGTGTAAAATTGACATTAATCATTAATATAACAGAATGTTGTCGTTGTAATATGCCACAATTCAATTTGCCGTGAAAATCAAGCAATATCGAATATGGCTTTAAGTTTTAATAAAACTTAGTGTGGACAAATAAAAGTACGGTATTCAAAAAACCTTTTGAACAATAGATGGCTTTTAAGCTTGAGAGAATTACTTGTATGTGGTTTGTGTCTCAGGTGCAACTTGATATTTTGCGGCAAATTGAAATGCCAGTATAATGTTATTAACACAAAATTTCGCTTCAAACTGCCGCAAAATTTCAATTCGGCTATGAACCTAAGTGTTCCCATCAGAACAATTTATTGTGAACACGGAACACATATAGAAGCAGTTACTCTCAAAACAACGACAACAACATTAAATGTTAATGCTTAAAAATTACTCTCAAACTAAGTTGGTTGCCTTCTCACGGAAATAACTTAATAGAATTAAATCAGCTTACACATTAATTGAAATGGATTAAAATAAATCTAAAAAAAACTTTAGTAACAAGAATTTAGTCAAAATCACTACGTTAAAATTTAAACGGATTTAAGTAATCTATCCAAATGCATATATATTTAGCCTAGACACAAGCCAAAATAAAAGCCTAATGTGAATGTGCTAAGAATCTAAAAATTGAAAAAATATCGTTTTTAATGTAACAAGCACAGACACACACCATAAAAAATAAGGTAATAAAACTTGGAATTGTTGATGAGTTGGAAACAAATAAATACGGTATTGGATAAAATTTTTTTTTGAACAATAGATGGCTTTTATGCTTGTTTCTCAAATGGAATAAGTAAAAATGTAGTATACCCTGTACACACTTACCTACAAGTTTTCTCAAATAGTTATACACAATGTGTTAAAATAGTTTCTTAAGCATGTGAAACTGCTCTAGTTGAGATTGCTAGGCAGCATATACCCTGTAGGTCTTCTGTAGGTCTACAACCATTAGTCGTCATGTCACAGGCTTATTATATGTACTTACATATAGTACATATAGTTCAAGTCAGTTTTACACTATAATTTATAAAATAGTAATTTTAACATATCACAAAAATATCCGCAAAAAGAACAAGTGGAGAAACTCCCAGGATAAATTTGATGCACATAAAATATGCATTTCACAATTGGGTTATACATAATTGAATGTTTACCCTAAATTATTATGAAAAGGGGTTGCTTTTGAGAATACCCTATATACAAAACATACGATAGGTTGCATTTTTATCAGTGGCAAAAGTTGCAGACTTGAAATGGATGTTGGTATAAATTATGTTATCTTAATGCCGATAATACAACTTCGACTTTCAGGAATTCCTTTTGCACGCAATTCAAAGCAGCCAAAAGGCAAAGGCAAAGGCAAAGGCAAAGGCGAAAGCAACAACACATTTGTCCCACACTCCACAGTGCTGTATACCCAGAGAATTGAGATTTATCTCAAAAATTCTTATCACATGTCAATTTAGTTCCACTTGACGGGCTGATGTCGAGCACAAAGCGTAAAGCCAAGCGGGATCAGCTGTTATTTTTCACGTTGCGGTTCGGTTCGTTCGACTCCAAAATTAATGACACAAAATGAAATGTGGAAATTGATGCTGTCAACAACACTTGTTGGATTGAAGCCAACATCGGCATCGGCAGCAATAATACTGAGAACGAACAACCCAACAACCGAACGACCGAATAACCAACCGGAGGAATAACTAGAAACTTCACAAGCCAAAATCCAAAACAAATAGAGTGCTATAGCCAAGTATACCCGACTATGACATACCCTGTGCCCAGCCCAGAATTTACAAACACATAAATAATCATTAAACCCTTTCGGAACTACTGGGACAATACGTTCCAACAATTTTCAAACTTCTGTATCTTTATTAATTTAATTATTGGAATTATATATCCCAGGATAAAAGGACTATTTCAGGACTTTCAAGTATGCAATACATATTTTCTGAGTATGCAATAAGATTTTCTGTAACTATTGTGGACTTTAAATTAAAACTCCGTCCCGAAAGGGTTGTCAGAAAAAAAGAAAAAAGAAAAAACAACGATTCAAAGCAACTGCACTACTGCCGTTTGCATAAATAATTTATTTAATAATTTCGGTGTTTATTCTCCGATCGTTATTAATAATGCATGCCAAGAATCAAAACCATATACACATATACATATATTTAAATTGCAAATCGTTTTTAACAGATGAGTTTTGGAAATTTGAAATAAACTTGATCTGTGTCTGCTATACAGAAACTAAACTTGATATTCTAGTACATATGTCATCATACATATCATTACCGAACGTTTATGTTGTTGTAGTTAGAAAGCAAACGTTTTATTTCACAACATTCCGTGTAACACGTAAAAAATAATACAGGGTGAACAATGTAATTTAATAATTTTGATAACTTATTCGATATCAGAAGATAACATTTCTCTCCCAGGTAATTTTGATTTTCTCTTCATATACTTTTTATTTAACTTAATCTAATAATCTATAGACTTTATAGTCTCCAAGATCTGTGAGTTCATACAGACGGACAGACAAATATATGGTCAGAGATATTATATAGATTGTCTGGTCTGTTGATGACATGCCGCCTTTTGCCTGCGTATTACCTCCTATTCACAATTCTTAATGAGTACAGGGAATTTTTAAATTTTGAGTTTTATTCATATAAATTGGAACATAAAATTTTTTTTTAATAATAATTAAAAAACCGTTTCCAACATATTTTTAAAGCCTTGAAGTTTTTTTTTCTAGGTTCGTCATAATTAGCTATAAATAAGGCGTTATAAAATGATAAAATATAAATTCTGTTAAAAGCCTTTTTTTAATTATTAAAGTTCTAATGTTAATAGTAATATTTGATTCAAAGCGTAAGATAAAAAATCATGAAGGATATGCATAGGTTGTAGTTATCTTTTCGATAAAGTTACTCCATCTACAAGATTAATTCGATTTAAGAAAAAAACTAAATAATCGAGAGACACTAAATAGCTTTTAAGGCTACAAATTATTAATTATTAATTATTTTATCTTAATTTTTAGAGTGTGCTTTATATAAAGGAGTATGGAAGATTCAAACTGGCCATCCGTTAAATTATAACAATTATATTTTTATTTAAAAACAATGGATATAAAAAGTTCTTCACAGCTAGTATAAAGTATATATATATATCGGACATTATAACGCTCATATTCGGTTATAAATTTGATAATCAACCAACTGAAAATTGACTGCCACATAGGTAGGTAAAGCTTATCGAAAATGATATTGTGAAATCGGTTGGAATTGAAATAAACGATGTACCTTTTATTTGCTTTTTTCTTCATTTTTTTTGGCGTTGGTGTCGCATTCAATAAGCAACTTAAAATCAAATTTTGAACAGGGCTATCCTACATTTTTATAACTTAAAATATTTGACACTTCAACGTAGCAATAAAACACATTATTTCCGCCTGAGTTGTTAAGCTGGCAATCCCGATACCAGAACTGGATATAAGTTCAAATATTTCACAAAAATTATAGAATTTTATGTACTAATTAATTGCCTCTCATTTTTATAACTGTGCAGATGTAAATGTAATTTTGATGGACAGGACGAATATCATACATGACAAAAAAAAATACCCTTGCACGCCGAAGCTATATACCCTTGCAATAGTCTTTTAAGAACATTTTAAAAACTTTTGCATAAAAAAAATCATTTTTGATCCAATTGTGTCATAGGAACAATATATGATATAGTGATCTGATTTTATTTAAACATTTTATTCATACAAGTACTTTTCATGAAAATGAGGTGTCTCCAATTAATTGGGAGCCATATGATATAGTGGTTCGATCAGCTAGAATCAAAGATACAAAGTACCTGAAACAACAACACGCATCTGAGACAGCTCATTATATATCAGTTCATCTAATATCAGCTCATCATATATCAGCTCAGCTATAGTAATAAACGGGTGACAATTGAGATCTTCTATGAAAAACTTTTTTGTTTTTCAAGATATCAGAAATATAGAAAAATAGATAAAAAATTATTCTGTACAATTTGCTCCAGTTTGATTAACATCCGATTACAATCATATAGCCGCCATAAAACGAAAATTAAAAAAATATGTATATCGTTGGAATCCAAAGAATTTTTATTGAATTTGGATCTTGAAGTATTTTAAACATTGAATACTGACCTCCTAAATATTGTTAGATCAGGTCAAATGTAAGTTGAAAGTCTTCCAGTGACAAAATATTATATTGAACTTTGACGTCATTGTAAATATGCTATAATGCGTATCTAGTTCTCAAAGTTTTAATTAAAAATAATAATAGGATCGGGAGGGAATCGGGCCGGTCTTTCTCGTGATTAAGCGGAAACGGGAACGTGTTTAGGGCTTGCCCACTTGAGTATCATGAAACTCTCTTTATTAAGATGTCTCATTATTTGGTTTTATATTTAGGCCATAATTGTTTACAGTGTACAATTGGACAGCTTACATGTACCTGTTGTGTCCCGAGAAGTTAATACCTAACTTGCAATCCTGATTCTCAACGTTTCTTCCCAACCAGAGAACGTAAAATAGTGCGACCGGCCTTTGGAATTCGATTCTGCCAGTATGTCTGCCAATTACTCTACTTCGGCGAATACCAGAAGCGAGTGTACTCTCTGACGCTCTGGCGTTTCGACGACCTGCCGTTCTGGCACTCTGACAATCTGGTATTCTGGTATTCTGGCATTCTGGCATTCTGGCTGGGGTGAAGCAGCTATGCACTGCTCACTGCTGTTGCTGAAGGTAAAGCTCCCTTTTTCCTTTTCCAACCCAATGGTTAATTGCCCAGTCAACTGGCAGCATCCAGCTACGAGAGAGCGAGTGCGAGAGCGAGAGCAAGAGCAAGAGAGAGTTGTTCCTATAAAGGAACTCTGGGCTCTGGTGCCAGCCCCGTTGCCGGCCCCGGTGCCGGTGATGACGGCCATCCACCGCAGTCGCGGCCAAATCCTCATTGTAATTGTCGTCATCGTCATCGTCATCGTCATTCTCATCCTCATCCTCATCGTCATAGTCGTCGTCATCTTTATCCGCAGTCTGGGCGCATCGCATTGTTGTTTAAATGATTGCTGTGTTGTTCATTATTGCGTTCAAGCAAAATAATGAAACAAAGCATTGTTCGCTTCGGACAAGCCCAATTCGCGCACCCTACAGGAAAAGTGTATACACATGCACAGTGTATACACACTAGCGTTGTGAAAATTGTTCCAAGTGCTGTTTGTTCATTTACTAGTTCGTTCTAAGTTCCATATTCGGTTGTCATTTAAGTTCGCTTGAGTTTGTTATAATTATTGAATTATTGTAAATAGAACTGAACTTTTATTTTCCGATTTTCATCAATTTCTTTTTTTATGGCATAGAGAATATATTATTGGAAACATTTTAGGCTTATACATAGCTATGGCTATAATAAAACTCTGATTGAAGAAATAAAAAATAAAGTTATTAATGACTACAAAATAACATTCATTGAGATATATAATTTTGTTTTTATAACAAATTTATTTATTTATTGATTCTTTGTTAATTACTTTAAAAAGAAAGTTGCGTTGTTAATTGTTATGTCAATTGTAATTATAGTTTTTATTTTTTAACTAAATAACTCATTTAAAAAATTTAAATACGAAATTAAATATATGGACAGTATGGGATTTTTATCAGTTGACCCATAATGGGAATCCAAATGGATTCAAATGATTCAAATGACTCAAATAAAAGATTATTTCGTTCTCTAGTGAAACTAGTTCAGGTGAATTTAGCCAGAAAAACAACTCTGGTCGGTGGCATTGGGTCAGGACGATGGGTAGCCAAAAAGTGAAAGCTCCAAACTACTAGTACCAATCGGAGCAGAGAATTTAAACTCACATAAAACTGCATAGATGTGTTGCATAACCTAATTTAATCACGTGCATGCAGATTGTTCAAGTCGCACTATCTATTATAATAATGAATGAAAGCACATAAACAGATAGGCATAAAAAACACACCCTATATACATATATAATTTAACTTTATCAACAGAGTTACGCCTTCTTTAGTGTTAAACAGACAGAAATTTGTGCGGCTCGCCAACAAACACGCACGCGTGCACACACACACACACACACACACACACACACACACACACACACACACCCAACTGACGACTGGAGTAGGATCAGGATCAGGAGCGGTGGTAGGTCAGTCGCAATTCAGAACAAAATACTTTCTTCGGCCTTAAAGCTGAGCCCTTGTCACCCTTCCAAAAATACCATAATGTACCATATATATATAAAAAAAAAAAAATAAATAAAAAAAAAAAGTAATGCCGTACTTTTGGAGTGGGTATCCCTTTGATTGTTTTTTGGGATTTCCATTATTTCATTTCAATGATTTTGAATTCATGAAAATTGCCGTAACATTTGTTATACAATAATTTAATTTTTTGCGTGGTTCAAGCTTAAATTACTTTTATACTTATATACAATATATATGTACACATATGTGTGTATGTATGTACACATACATATATGTATGATAATCAGTTTTTTCCTTAACTTTGGAATAGAACAGTATTAATGCTGTGGAAATAAGTTGCTCAATTGGTTATCAAATTCACCAATTCTAAGACCAACTATGCTATATAAGATATGATCAAATTCTATATAAATCGTTCCACAATATAAATATTATATTAAAAATTCTAATTTTAATGGAATGGAAGCATTTATATTTGTTTCTCTGTTTCTGAAGAGTAACAGATGTAGCTGTATTGACTTGATTGTGTGCTTAAACAAATCCTCCTGGTAACTCCCTGCCTCACATCCCCCAACCTATATTATCCGAATATCTATTAATTTATATAATTGCATCTTATCCTACTGCAGAAAGCTAAAAACTTATATATTAAGACACAGGTTACTACAAAACAAAGATTTTTTCACCTTTTATTAAACCGGGGGACCGTATTAAAAAATATATCTTATATTTGATCTAAATAAAAAAAAAAAAAAAATTATTATTCAATTTATATTATAAAAATCAGAAATAAATATTACTTTGAATTTTCATAATAGAAATTAAAATTCAAAATTATTTTCAATTTTTATTTGTCATTTTTTTTTAGTATATATTGAATAATAATTATTGCCTTTTATAATTAAAATTGAATAATAGTTTTTATTTTTAATATTTTTGTCCTGTTTCCAGGATACTGCTTCCTGAATTAGTATATCTAAGATTTTTCCATCCAGGTTTGATTTTTTGGAATACACAATTATTATTTACGGTCCATGATATAAAGTATATATATTCTCTATCAGTATCAATAACCAAGACAATCTAGAGCTGTCTGTCCGTCTGTCCGTCTGTCTGTCTGTCTGTCTGTCTGTCTGTCTGTCTGTATGAAAATAAAGATCTCAGAAACTATTTTTATTTTATTACCATGACTTTTGGCTAACGCAATTCTAATTTTATAATAACTTGAGAATTACTTTTATTATGAATAATGAACAACATTTGATTTAGAAAAACTATGATTGTTGCAAATCTTATTGTAAACATTTCATTCCAATCATGTATATTTCTACTTATGTGTTCAGTTATCTTAGAACTTTGTTCAGGCTATCTCTGAGAAAGGTATTTTAATCATCTGCGATCCAAAGACAGAAAACAGGACTACAATGCAATTACTCTTGCTCTAATATTGAATATAGGTAACTAAGTACAAAGCAACACTTCTCATTGAGATGATTGACGTTGACATTTCGAATGATTATAATCACAATTGAAGATTGAATACTTACAAGCTGGAGCAAACAGGTGCACTGTAAGATGATGAATCTATCTGTGAATCTATATACATATCTTATAAAACAGGTGCACATAACGATGACCATTTTCATAATTCATCTTTTGTAAAATGATAAGAGATAAGTATACTGAACTTAAATATTTATTGATTGATTCCTCTTCTTAGAGCTACAAGCTGATACTGCCAAATATATTTTCTTTTTCTAGTTATAGCAACCAAACGCTCCAATTCTACATTTCAATAATTGGAAATTTTAAAGAAATCAAATCACTATGATACTTTTGAAATTTTAAAAGAAAAACATTTTTTTGGCTATTCTATGCGTATTATAAGATTCAAGAAGATTATTATATCGAGCAATTCGCACCTTGATTTTCCACGAAATTCCAAAATTTCACTGCAGTGATATGAGTTTTAAATAATTTTTAAACAATCAATATATAAAACTACAATTTTATTGGATATTTGTTTACAATTATGTGATATTAGTTTTGTGTTGATGTAAATTATTTAAATTTGTGGGAAAGGGAGTCGAGCATTTACTTTTAAGACTGTTTTAGATTTCTTATGATTTATTAATATAATTTATTACATTTATTAATGTATTTTAATTTGAAAGTTTAAAAACATTTTGTAAATTTTTAAATGCGAACAGCAGAGACAAATAAATTTTCTTTTAGAATTTAGCGGAAATATTGATAGTTCGTTTAGAAACAGATAGTCTGGGTTTCTGGTTTCTGATAGAGATATGTAGGTTCTTTATTGCAGAAATATTAGATTTTAGAAAAATGTATATTGAATAATTTATCGAAATAATTAAATTACATTGTTTACCCTGTATTATTTTTACGTGTTGCACCCAATGAATGTATGTACACAGAATGAAGTTAAATAGAAACGTTTGCTTTCTAAGAAAAGAATAGCAAAAGTTTGGAACTGTCGATTGAATTATTTATGATAATGATAATGGTATTGGGAACGTCTTTATCCACACATCAAATACATAGCTTGACCCTAAATAATTACGACTACACAGTAAATCAGAAGAACTCGTGTAATCCTTAATTTCATTTACACCTACATACACAGCTTAGCTTTGGTGACCACCTACTAATCCCTTTTTACACGTGCATGTTTATGGAACTGAGTATATACATACATATATATATGTATATACTCTATATGTATATACATGTGTGAGTGTGGGTGTGTCTGTGTGTGTGTTTGTTTGGGCATGAATTCGATTGCATTGGGTTGTAAACCCAATAATATGTATGCTTATCATAGCCAGCCGCCCATATAATTAATCACATTTGTTGAGCTCGGCTCGATATGTAAATTACTTGGGTCTTAGTATTGGCGACTCTTGACCGGAGTCTGAATATATCGTGCACAGCGGCAAATAATAATTTTCAACTTTAAACTTTCTGATATTGACAATTTTAGTTTGAAATTAATTCAAAAACAAAAATGAAACGGATATCTTCGGCACGCCGAAACTATATATACTTACAATAGAACATTTTGAATACTTTGCATAGAATAAAATTTTTTGAACCCAGTTGTTCCTATGCTATGCAGCTATATGATAAAGTTGTCCGATTTTAATCAAACTTGGTTAGATTGTACAAATCGCAAACACAGTGGCTCCGATTGTTCCTATGGCAGCTATATGATATAGTGGTCCGATCGGGCTGATTTTAACATACAAACTATATACAATATCAAGCTTCATCTGTGCCAAGTTTCATTAAGATAGCTCAAAGACAAAGCCCAAAAGTAAGCATAGAAACAAACGGAAGGCCAGACGGACATGGCTATATCGACTCAGCTTGTCGTCCTGACCAAGAATATATATGTATACTTGTCGGAGACGTTTCCCTCTATGCATTACACATTTCCAGACAAAACGATAATACCCTTTTTCAATGGTATAAACCATGGAAGAAGAAATTTGATAAGCCCAACTGTCTTGTCAAGTATACTCGACTACGGTACACCCTGTACCCAGTCAAGCTCATTACTGACTGCGCTGCTGGCTGTGCTCTTGGCTACGCTGTTTTTCTATTTCCTACGTAAACTAAATCTTCAATAACTTCGTTGTTTATAATTCAATTCACTTCAAACATCAAAGTCATATTTTTTAAATAATGCCTGTAAATCTAAATTTAAAAAAGATCTACCTATGGTATATAAATTTGTTGTATAGCTTATAGTTTCTGAGATCTCTGTGTTCATACAGACAGAGAAACAGACATTTAAATAGATCAGCTTGACTTTTAATCTTGATAAAGACTATATCCTTTATGTGATCGGAAATGTCTCCTTTTAACCAACTTTAATACGAACAGGTTGATACAAACTATATTTATTAGTACAATAATATGGAATGCGGTTTATTATTATCAATGGGAATCGAAAACTTTCTCACAGCAACACATTTGGATGTAATACTCTTTTGGATCAGTTCTACGAGTATAAAAAGAATAACTAACATGATTTAAAATTTAAACCATTATTTTAATTGTGTGTCGTAGTCCAGTCTGCACCCTTTACCAGTCCGTCCTATTCCTATTCCCGTTCTCGTTCCCGTTCCCGTTCCCATTCCCCCAAAGTAATCGGTATGTCTAATATGCACAATTGGTACTTGTCTGCTCTGGCACTTGATAATTGGCAGCCAGGCGACCATCGATCGATAACAATAAAATTGTTAAAAGCGCAAAATGCCGCAAAGTGTGTAATTTGTCGAGGACACGCGACAGACGATCTGGCAACCTGGCAACCCAGCCCACAACGCGCGCTACAACTCTATTTGAATTCATCAACGCCGTGTTTAAGCAGTTTGTCAGCGACACGTGGCCGAACGACTGTTCTTTCTAGTTCGCTGGCAACAGCAGGCGGTAGATTTTGATTGGGAGTGGGAGTGGGAGTTGGGTACTGGGATTGGGATTGGCATTGCGATTGAGATTGGGTTGAGCAGCGTCGAACGACCTACCAACTGTTTGCCAGTGACGTAAAGCGTCAGTAACAGCAGCAGCAGCGGCAGCAGCAGCGGCAGATACAGATACAGATACAGATACAGATACAGATATAGACGCAGGAACAACAACCCCTCGTATCGTGGTGTGCTTCCAATGAGGTGCACTAAATAGAGATTTAAACGCCCGTACTGGCAGAAAATGGTCACTTTTCCTGTGGTTGTCAACGCGACGATGAATAACGGCTAACAACACAATCCATAATTGTGTGTCGCAATTTTAGTTTCAGTGTAATTTGTTATATATCACCGGTAGAATGCTAGGAATCGAGTGGAGTTCATCTGAAACGTATGCCTACTTAATTTCTCCTTGGGGAATTGTCATTTATTATGATGTCGCCTTGTTGAACCCTTTAATCTCTTCCCAGAGTTTTTTTTTTCAACAACTTTAAGCTATCCCCCGTGGTTGACCATGTGCCGGATTTACACACATCCGCAGCGCACAATTGGATAACGCCTTCAAGTCATTATCAAAATGTTGTGGGAAAAGTATTCCAATTATTCGGTACGAATTTATTTAAATATTTATTGAGAATGATATTACATATACAAATATCGATATTACATTATATATCAATATCATGTCTCGCACACATTGAAAATCAGAAAATGTGTGTATTTAAAACACATATTATATAGAATTTTCATAGCTTCAAATAAAATCAATAGCTTATTTTAATTAAATTTAATTTGAACACACCTACACCAACAATTAAGATAAGATTACGATAAGCCAGCAAAACATATATAAGTACAAATATTTATGTATTTACTATGTTAAATACAGAAACTTCTTAAACTAGGTTAGGAACTTGGATAAAATAACACTAAGCAACAATTTAATTAATTTAATTGATTTCAAAGCTGTTTATATATTTACAAAAAAGTTTTTTTATTTTACAATTAGTAAACCTACAGATCCAAAAAGTGATACAAAAAACCAAAATTTTAGTTTTCGATAAAAAAGAAAATTGCACAAAAAATAGCTTTTTTGAAATGGGCATATTTCTAGCCAAAATTATCATTTCAATCCTCAATAAATTCTAAACGAATAATCGAATTTAAAAATGTTGTATGGCAGGTTGATAGATAATATCATTAAACTATGTTCGGAGTTATTTCCAGATTACCAAAGTTACCTTTTTGAAAAGTCGAAAATCTAGCTTTTTCGTTTATCTCAAAAACGGTCCCGGCAACCTATTTTTTTTTTAAAATTTTTTTTCGGAATCAGTGACCCGTTTTACATATATGTCGATTTTAAAAAGACCGGGATACAAAATGCTGTTGCATAGTGTAATCAAAGTTTTTGGCGCAGATTTAGAAATTAGAATCCAAGACAGAGTAACAGAGCACTGCTTAGACTGCTTGATTTAAATAGGACAGAGTAACAGAGCACTGCTTACACTGCTTGATTTAAATATGTATGCATTTTTTTTGTCTCACATTTTAAAGAATTTGTGGCTATATCTGTGTGGTTTTAAATTCAATTTTTATTTTTTTCCCATAAATTTAGATGTTTGTGATTCAGTTGACTTCAGTTGATGTAAGGTTAGGGTTTCGAGTATGAGTGTAGGCATGGCAACTCTGAATTAAGAGCTGTAATTATCGAGCTTAACCTGTTCAATGGTGTGGCAGCCGAGGGCTCTTGCAAGCTACAATGCAATTATGGCGTCTTCAAGAGTTTACAATTTACAAGAATTTCGAATACATATAGGTGTAAAAGGGATGCATTATTATTCAAATGCCAACACGTGGCATTCGATTCGTTTAAGTGCACAACACAATGTAAAATCTATGGACGTTGTTTAGGTGTTGTAATTCTATAGTTCGAAAAAAATAAATGAAAAAACATTTAAGTCAAGCAATAATGCCGCGGTTGTACAATCTGAGCAATGATCAACGAAATATAACAGCTATATCTTATAACTTTCATAAAAAATTAGTTCTTCTATGAACAAATGGTATTTGAAGATATAGGATTGTAGACAATCTGTTTAAATCTTATCAACTTAATTATTTGTTTTTAGTTATCTCACTTATTATAAAATAATCTTAATAATATGTAATTTGAATCGAATGCCTATATAGGAACGATCGATCGAACTTTGAATCTTTTTAGAAGACCATTTCTTAAATATTTTTAAGATTACTTTCAAGATCAAAGCGAGACTGACATCCAATAAAACCTCTTTAATACAAAGAATTTATTGGATTTATTTCAAGTTCAGTTTATTTCGAAATTTAATATTTTTTACTCTCAATTTTCTGTTAGTTCTAAATGAGCTTAATATTTTTTAGGACAAATCAAACTAATATTAAATTTAAGCAATTATTTTTTACTGCATATTAATATTGTACACAAATTTTTATAATCTGCATAATATCAATTAATTGGCGCGAATAAATTGGGGTATTTATAATCCTTTTATATATATTAAGTATGTTAATTAAATGTAGTTCCGATTTTATAAAATTTGGTCAACATTTAGCGGATGAAATGATTGACTTTAGTTAAGTTAAGATATATCCCGATACACAACCTATTCTATGGGAGCTATAAGATATAGTAATCAAACTTTTATACTTTTATTTTGATAACCTAGAGTAAATTGCACAGATGTTTTTGAAAATTAAGAAAAGTAATACTTTTAATAAAATGAAAAAAATGTTGTGATTTTTTGTGACGTTTGTTTGTTTGGATATTGGTTTAGTCGGCTCTGTGCAAAAAATGAACATTAAATATTTAAATTTAAAATAGCTTTACCTAGACATAAATTGTAATAAAATATAATTTATAATATATTATAATTATTATATATTTATTATTACATTTATTCGAAATCAATTGTCAAACATTATTGTTTTATAACATTATATTGTAATTGTGGCTAAATAAGCTTGTAAGAGAAATCAATAAATAAATAAAATAGTTTTTAAAAAATTTCAAAATAAGTTCGCATTATTTTTTTTAGCTTTGCGTCTACCCTTGATTGCAAAACAGAGTTGCACTGGAAGACTTCATAAATCCAGGCAATAAATTAACAAATGATGGTAGCTTTTAGTAAGCAAATATTACGAATCAGATTCTGCACGCTCCTTTGTTAATTTCCCGTGCACACGCACCCGTACCCGTACCCGTACCCGTACCCGTACCCGTACCCGTACCCGTACCCGTCAACCCCCCCAAAGCATACTTCAGAGCACACAAACCCGTTAAGGACGTGCGGGAGGATTCTGAGTGTTCAGTCGCAATCCCCTGACAAACTGCCGGCGTCTGGAGCGCCTTGCCTTTATAATGGTGCGCAGTTATTTAAAATAATATTTCCGTATCCGGCAAGTAATACGCGACGCGTGCTGACCAACCTTCCTTCTGCCACGCCAGAGCCCAGAACCCAGAACCCATAGCCCAGACCCAGACCCAGGCTCAGATACAAAACTACAGCAAGAACTAACTGCTTCACGTTCTTTATTGTTATGGCCTAGATCTACTTTATGAAAAACATAGTGCAAATTCATTATATAAACATAGTAAAAATTTATTATAAATGGACATTTAACCAAAACATTACAACACAATTTTCAAGTTATTTGAAGGGTTTTTTAGATAACTTTATTTTCCGATTTTATTTAAACTACCATCTGATAGGTACAGAACAAATTTCTGCATCGATATGGTGAGTTTTTGGTTCTGATATCTTGAAAATCAAAAAATCGAACTGTTGAGTTTGATATCGATATCATGATATATGTAGCTTCTATGGAAGCTGTGAGATACAGTGGTCCGATTTTGATGAAACTTGGTCAGATTGCTCAGAATATAATACCACATTGATATCTTGAAAATAAATTTTTTTTATCAAAAATATATAAAATAATATATGAGGTCGGAAATTTCTCCTTCAATGCGTTACTTATTTCGTGACAAAATTATAATACCAATTTCCAAGGGTATAAAAAGATAATAGATTCTATATTTAAAATTTCAGCTTTTATCTAGTGAGATGATCTTGGGTATTATATACAGTCGAACTTCCATAACTCGAATTTCTTTATAACTCAAAAAAAACTATTGTCATGTGCAAACTGTAAGTCGAATTTTTGAAATTCATCATAGTAATATTATCGAATATTGCATTAACAATGACATATGCTGGTTTTAGGAAAAACGTAGAAAGATTTCTATAAATCGAAGTCTTCATAAGTCGAACTTTTTTTTTATGGGTAATGGTGATTTGAGTTAGGGAAGTTCGCAAACGTACGAAAAATGTAAGTCGCTTTATAAAAACGCAAAGTTCAGCGAAATGGCATAGAATATTCTAAGGCGATAATTTTTAAATTAAAGTTGAATAAGGTAGTTTTCTCTTAATTAATTGCAATATCTTCATTGATTTTTTATTTTTATGAGTTAAAGTACCGATCGCGAGCTTACGAAATTTCCATTAACAAAAATTTTCTTTTAATCGATCTTAGTTAGGTCTGTTTGCATTTTGCTCTTCTTATTTAATATTAATAGAGTGATTATAAAATAAATATGAAAAAAAATGATTGTTAAACCAAGTAAAAGTAAGAAAATAATAATTTTGAGGCTCTAGGCCAAATTTTTAATGGAAATAATTGGTCTAAATTTTTAAAAACCATTATTAAAAAAAAAGAAAAGGTTTTTGAACATTTTATTCTTCGTGGTTGACTATTCTGTAAAAATGCCCATATTTATAAATATAATATAAAAGTGACGATATAATGTGAATAGGTATTAACACTTAAGAATATATGAACGTTGGTATCGAAAAAATAGAAAACATATCCTTGTAGATTTCTGTATTCATAAAAAATGATGATAATGATTTCGTATTTTGCGAGTCGGCAAATGTGTGAGAAACACATGGAATTGTTTCATTGTTGTCTTTGGCCCTGTTTAGCTAAACACACAGGTATATGTTTAACATTCAGGCGTTGCCAAACACATCCCCCTGCCCATGTCCATGCCCATGCCCATGCCCATGCCCTTTTAAAACTCTAACAATGAGTACGACAGAATGCAATTTTATTCATGCGAAAGTCCACACACACAATGCATCATTTTTATATTTAATTGTTTACTTGAAGAGTAGAGAGCTCTGGCTCTGGCTCGGCTCAGTTCAACCCTAAGTAGTGCTGAATGTCATACTAGGTTCCTACATTTGTCTAATAACCTATCAACCGACCAACTGCCTCTCTGCCTCTCTCTTTGTAAGGGTACTTATACTCGGTATCTGTATCTTGTCTATATTTCTATGGAGTGTGCAGTGTAACTACTTTGACCTCTTTTGTTATTATAAAACCTTGCCTTCGCCATCATTTGTTGTTATCTGTCTGTCGGCATCGGCTGAAGCATCGGCTGAAGCATCGGCATCGGCTGCGGTTTTTTCGGTCTTCGTCTTCTTTGTTATCTAAGCTAAATTATACTCTCGCCCCTTTCTCTTTCTCTCACTCTCCCTCTCCCTCTCTCTCTGTCTCTGTCTCTCTTTCACAGCATCTTTTTTAGGCTCAGCCTTCTGTATTTTCTATTCTTTTTTTTGTTTTTTTTATAAGCCTGCGAGTGACGTTGACGGCAACTGCGGCGGAGTCTGCGGCTTATGCTTTAGCCTGGGCCGGAGAGGGGACAATGTTTGTGCCTGTGGCTCGCTCTCTGCCGGGGTCGGCGTCGTCGTCAGCGTCATCGGCATCGGTGTCGGTGTCGGGGTCGAAGTCGGAGTCGAAGTCGGCATCGGGATGGTTGTTATTTGGCCAATGTTACGCATATTACCTTTTGTTTGTTCTCTTCTGAACGCACAATGGAAATAATAGAGCGCTTATATCAAAATTCGTTTCTGTCCGCACCTCAGGATCGGATCGTCAACAATTTGTTGACAGAGCTAATCAATCGGCCAGCCTACGAGTACGCCCAGAGTTTTCGGCAACATTGAAATGCCCTTACTCGTGCCGCGTGCCGCAAGCCGACGACCGACGACCGACGACCGACAACCGGCAGTTGGCCTTGGCTTCGGATTTTGGTTGGAAAATATAATGTAACATATTTCAGTTTTGAAACAGGAATTCGACATGTACGAAGATATTTTCTAACTCAGTTGGAAAATTAAATTGAGGTTACCAAATTCCTGGTTTAATTTCAAATTATCGGAGATCGATTTCACATTTTCGAATGATCCGTTTCTCTGAGGGAGACCGATTAAAATAATTTTATTTTTAAAAATTCCTGGTAACTTATAATTTTTTAAATTTTTTCATAAATTCGGATATAATTTTAAATTTAGGCACTGATAATTATTATTATTTTTTTTCTTGATAATTTATTTTTTTATTATTTTCTTTATTTTATTTTCTAACTCAGTTGGAAAATTAAATTGGAACTACCAAATCCGTAGTTTTACCGAACTGTGGGCAATTTCACATTATCGGAGATCGACTTAAAATTAGTTTTCGGATGACCGATTAACAAAAATTATAATTTTTGAGATTTTTTCATAAATTTGGATATACTCTTAAATTTTTATTTTTTTTATTTTTTTTTGTTTTTTATTGTCAACAAGAAGTCTTCATAATGGACTATAACATGACATTTAAATTAACATTAAAGAACAACAACGCTTCATCGGAAGCTTAATATTATTATTATTTTTTTTTTTTATTTTTTTATTTTTTTTAATTAATAAAAAAAAAAACACAAACTTGAGTACATAACGTTGTTATATTTAATTATGTGGTTGGAAGCAACTCTTTCAATGCGTAGAACATTTTCCTACCAAATTGTAATACCATATTTAAAATAAGTTGTATAGGAATATTGTTCCTTAATCTGGTGTTGGAGTAAGAATGATGAATACGGATACAATGCTATCTGGAATAGTACAATATAAAAGAAATTAACATTTTTCACACATTCCTAAAAAATGTGATTCGTCACCTCTACAATGCGCCATGAAATTTTTAACACACGCAAGGGGCTGTGCGAGGAATTTCGATTTGAAGAAGCCCTCGACTAGACTCCGGGTAATGCCGGAGTGTGCGGGGTATTCAGGGTGTTCGGGTGTTTGAATGTTTGGGGTGTGTGGGTGTATGGGTGTATGGGTGTACGGGTGTGCGACCCCCGATCATTGATGCGTGTGACTTCAAAAATCCCAAAAACGTGTCGGGCAGCATGTTGAAATTGACGTTCTCTTGGCCTATGCAGGCACAGCTTCAGCCGATACTGCGAGACGGCCACAAGTTCAGCCAAGGATTGGGGTTGGAGTTGGAGTTGGGATTGGGATTGGAGTTGAGGTTTAGGCTATGGGCGGTGGGCGGTGGGAGGATTGCTTCCGCAATCATTTGAGGGTGGAAACGACTTGTTATATGGCACAATTTTGGATCTGTAGCCCTTTATATAATTATTGTATGTTGCAACTAATGACTTTATTTCATTAGTCTGTAACTACAAAGTTAACTTATTTACATATTTATACGAATAATAATGATATTTGATTTTGATTTTATTTTAACTTTTGGTGTACTTCCAAAATCAGGTGAAAATCAAAATTAAATCAACTCCGAAGCTGATTAAAAATTAATTTCGTTTCAGTTTTAGTTGGACCGTTCATTGTCAACTATTATTTAGAGAAAATGTTAATTGAAACATCTTTAATTATATGTTGATTATTTTCTAATGTTATCTCATTCAATCTAGAAGTATTTCTGATTTTAAAGATTTCCACAAAAATTTTACGTCCAAAATCAAAATCAAATCAACATTGATTTCTGTCAGTTATCAGTTATATATTTATATCAATTTGTTTATAAGATAAATGAGATATCCAAATAATTGAATTTTAGAATTTTAATTTTTGAAAACATATCTGGGGCTAAATAAATCCGAACTTAGGTTATTAATATTAATGGTATTCATCTTCTCATCAAACTTGACAAATCGCTAAATTCTAAGAGACACTTCATTGTCTATTTTAATATTATTTGGAACATAGTATTACCCTATATTTTAAAAGGCATTAATAGAGCCTTACAATTGGAAGATAACTTCCAACAAAGAAATACTAATAATAAAATCGAATTAAAAAAATAAATATATTAAAAATTAAGCCCTAGATATTAGCATTGGGTAAACGAATCAATCACTTAATAAATAATTCCAACACTAAATAAATACCTTTTATTTTAATAGTTATTAATAGCGCCTAACAATTGGAAAATAAATTATAGAAATAAATATAATAATAATAAAATCGAAATAAATAAATAAATATAATTAAAATAAAACCTTTGGAGAGGCAAAAAATTAAATAAATACTTTTTAAGCCTTGTTTATAAGTATTTTATAATGGTTTATTTAATCGTATATTATATACATGATAAGACCATTTTAAATGTAAATAGTATCTTCATCATCAAATTTATTACGTTTTGGTGACAAATATAATATTTCAATTGAATCCGTTCCGAACAGACTGGATAGCAAATTGTTATCAACATTTAATAAAATATTATTTACTTTTCTTCAAAAGTCTTTTAAAAATATTTCAATTAATTTTTTTTTTTTTTTTTTGGTAATAGTATATCGTTAGCCAACACCGGAAAAAGTGCCTTAAGCGAGTTTAATCCACGCCAAAAACAATTTTAGTTCTAAGGTTGTTTCGAGCCTCATCTGAAGATCGAATTAAAAAAAAAAAGGAGTCAAGAGTTATTATTTTTTCCTAAGACATTGCGACTTTTACTTTCATCAAAACTAATTATAATTAGACCTCGGATTTTGCATATATTTTGTTTGTTTTGTTTTTCATCAGATTGCTAACAAATTTTGTATTTAACATAGACGTGTTATCGTTCAAATGTAACAAATTGAAGTGCAAAATATTGAGAATATACGAAATATATGCTGAAAAGATGCCTAAAAAATATGCCAAAAATATGTAAAATATATATATATATATATATAATATGTATAATTCTGTTAAACAAAATATATTTGATGTTCGATTAAATGACTTAGGTTAAGCACGGTCAGTTCCAGGGAATTAATATCTTTAAATTAGGCTTTAATTATGATAATTGTGAACAGCAAAGTTTTTCTTAGGAGCCTATGAAATTTGCTTGTAAAATCAGATACTCATATAAGTAAGAAAGTTGCGTTTTGTTTTAAATTTATTTTGTTTGTTGTCCCATGTTAATCATAACTACATATATATATATATATATATAATTTGCAGCTTCTTTCTCGGTTCTCCTTGGTCGTGGTCTTAGACAAAGTAAATGTTTATAATGGCCGTTTGCTAAATTTGTATGTACTTATGTATGTGTCATTTTTGTACGTTGGTTTTGGCAAGAGTTCTCTAAAGATTACATAAATATACATACATACATTTGTACATATATATATATATATTTATACTTCCATATATATATATATACATATTCACACATGAAGAAACCTTTGAAAGTATGCGTCTCTAGCTACATAAACAAAAAGTCAGCATATATGTACCTTTAAGAATGGTCCAGTCGAGAGTATTCGACTAGAAGTTATCCAGCATGTAGATAGAAAATCAACAAATATATCGCCGCATCACACTGTCAAATTTCAAAGAGTTCAGTAATAAAATAGCCACAAAATGTTAAGGAAATATTTTTAAACGCGACAGAATTGAATAATTATTTTTGGCTTTTAAAAAATCTGAACTAAACTCATCAGTTATCAGTTTTATAATGCGCTCTTAACAAATTATTAATATCCTAATCTGCAATAGGAATATTTGATCGGAAAATAAATCTTTTGTAAAAGACTATATGTCAAGGATATATATAGGGCATTTCCAGAATGACGTTACGTGACAATCGTATTTCAAGCCCCATCAGGATTCAGTACTCCTGAACCGGCGACTAGATTTTTTAACAATGAATTGTAAATATAAAATTGAGGAAAAATATTTGTTAATTTAGTTTGGTTATTACTTAATATGACGTCTTAGGAGATTTGAAAAAATAAAAAGAAAAATCGTGGCTTAGAACTCTTTATTCAAATTATTCAAATAAAACATATATGTTTCATTTCCACAAAAAGGTCCACCACGACCAAAAAATTAAAAGTCAAAGCAACGTTTTACCGAAAAAAATGCAAAGAGAGCAAGCAAACATATTAATTGTAACGCTAAAATTTTGATTTGATTTTATCGATATTCGATTGTCACGTAAAGCCACAAAAAACAGCATTTCGTTTCATTACATTTGATGATAGCAAGCGCGATAAATTTTAGATTTTAACAAAGTTTTATACAACAATATAAATATAATAAACTAACGTCACGGTATAAGCTCCTCTAGCCATCGACTTACACGAATATTAGGTAAACCTTTTTTTTTAATTAAAATAACCTTATGTATGTTTTATTAATTAAATTTATGTTAATATTTGTTTTATTTGCATAAAAAACTTTTAAATAGTACCATGGAAATTTATGTCACGTGACGGCATGTCAATAAGGTTTGCACACTTTGCAGATTTCTGCTCTTTTACAAGTTTAAGTCGTAACCGACTTCTATTTGTGTCACGTAACGACACGGCTGTTTTCTGCTTATGTCTTTTAATCGAAAAGGTCGAATGTTTTTATCTCTTTTTCTAAATATAGTCCAGCTGAATTGCTTCTCAGATATAAAGAGAAACTTTTTAAAAAATTTTACTTTTTCTAGCTTTTTTACATTTAGGCGTACGATTGTCACGTAACGCCATTCTGGAAATGCCCAGATGGGCGGAAATGAGAGTTGAACCCGGAAACTACTGTTCATTAGACCGATGCATTGTCCACTGGGCCACTCTGTCTCATTGATAATTACTAACATCAAGAGACACATTTGTAAATTCTAAGCTCTGAAACTGTGCTTAAAGCTTTGATAAGTTTCCAACGCAATAATTATTATTTTAGATTATTTTCAAACGTAAAGAAAATTTGGTTTATCTATAACGGAGAAACGAACTTGAACCGATCGAATCGGTTCTTTATGGTAATCAAGAATGTATTACTTATTTGAGATTGGATCGGGGTGAGGACGGGACGGGATCGGGATCAGGATGGGGCGTGAACGGATCGAAATGGATTTTTGCGAAATGCTGAATATTCCGTTGCTTCCAAAATTATTTGCGGTCTCCGAAATTACACCAAGTTCCGAAATTCTGTTTCGGTAAAATTTACATTTTTAAAATTGCTACAAATAAAATTCGCAAAAGCAAATAAAACGTTTAAAAATTTTTGATTTTTCAACAAAACTATAACACAAAAATGGAAAATAGATTCTACTTAAATCTATTATGTAAGAGCTTGCAAAAAACTTAATTAAAAAAATAGATTAATATAATAAATAATTTTTTATTTATTAATATAATTTGTACGCATATACTAGTAAATTTTTATTCTTGCTTGAGTTGAAGATTTTAAAACCGGCGGAAAAATTTTTAGAATCCCAAAAAAATTTCTTATCGGTTCCGGAAAAAATGTCAGGACTTCAAAGGAATCGATTTTGCTTTCCGATCCCATACCAATCTACTGGGTTAATTATGGTATTCAAGAATGTCCTACTTATATACTGTGCGTTAAGTATCTGTACAAATAGGCATTATTATAGTACAACTTTATATTACAGGGTATAAAAAACACAACTTTACACACTTCCATGCATACTTATGCATGTATTTACATACACACACAATGCCATACATACTTACACTCGTATGTACATATATATATATATATATATATGTATATTATGCATATGAGACCATGATATCCATGAACTACAGTACAGGAACCCTCCACCGTGCATTCTTTTGCATGTGTATATGTATATGTATATGTATTTATATTTGTATTTGTATTTGTAGCTGTAGTTGTAGTTGTACATTGAAACATGTATGTAGTTCTATTTGCTAACGTTCTTATTAAAGCTTCTTGCGATTTCTAGATTATAAATGGCTGCAAGAGCTGGGATGATTCTGCGTCCTGTTATACAACAGTGCGAGGCGAGCTAGAGCAGTTGAGCTGTTGTCCCTGTCGTGCTGCTATTGCTATTGCCGTTTCGCTTGGCGCAGTGGCATCTGTAGTCATCTCGCTCGCACGCGCACAGGCCGCCAGTCAAAATGGCCGCTCTGCTGCATTTGCTGTTGCTGTTGCTGCCTCTGACATGATATGCTACCTACTCTGTCTGGGCGGGCAGGTCTGGTTTTTCGCTTGAGAGCTCATTATCGTTTCGCTTGGCTAACCAGTTAGTCGTACAGAATTTTGTTGAGGCCACACTAACAACGCCGCCGCAAGTTTGATTATTTTGCATTTTAAAGCAAACAAATTGTTAGAGAAGTGAACGGGCTCGCAATCCGTGGCGTTGCCGCCGGGTCGCTGGCTGCCTACGGCAGATCGGGACCAATTTGCATTTTCAAATTCGGGAGATACATACACAAATATTAATTAAATAATTAATTAAATAACGAAACCAAATCCAAAACAAGTTGTCGCATAGTACAAAAATGTGAAAATATTCAACAAAATATAAAATACACGATAACGAAACCGAAACCGATAACAAGCCCGCCGATATCGATTATGCATCCAACTGGAAATCACACAAATGTAACATAGTGTAGCCTAGTGTAGCATTAAAAGTGAATTAATCAGATACACATACATACATAAGTACAAAACCAACAACGAAATAAACTAAATAGATAACTAATACAGCGATCATATCTTTGACCGCACATTCGTACGAAAGTTATTTAAAATTCAAAAGTCAATTTTCAATTTTCAATGCTTCCCTGAATACTCGACTAACCAACGGATCAATCTAACAGTAAAAAAAGTTCAACCAATTCCAATTCCAATTTCAATCAAAATCGAAATCGAAAACGAAAACAAAAACTAAGCAAAAATGATGCTAACAACGGAACACATCATGCATGGCCATCCGCACTCCACGGTGGGTGTAGGAATGGGCCAGAGTGCATTATTCGGATGTTCGACAGCGGGGCATAGCGGTATTAATCAGCTGGGCGGCGTTTATGTTAACGGGAGACCCTTACCTGATTCAACACGCCAAAAAATTGTCGAGCTAGCTCACTCCGGCGCTCGCCCATGTGATATTTCCCGCATTCTTCAAGTTTCCAACGGCTGCGTTAGCAAAATATTGGGCAGGTGAGACAAGTCTTGGGTACTACTACGAGTACAAATCGGTAGATATCCCAAATCCATCCAGCAATCTAACAAAAATACACACCACCAATAATAAATCAAGATAAGAAAGAAATGGTTATCTTCGGCACACCGAAGCTATATACCCTTGAAATGGTCTTCTAACAAAATTTAGAATACTCTTCCGATTGTTCAGATATTTAATATAATATAAATATCGAAATAATGAGTTTGGTTTTGATAACTTAAAAAACAAAAAAGTTATTCATACGAGCACTTTTCAACCGATTGTTCCTATGGGAGCTACAAAATATCAGATGTTACAAATAATAAGATTGTACAAATCCGTGATTGATATTCGACTGTTCCTATGACAGCTATATGATATAGTGGACCTACGATATCAAGCTTCCTCTGTGCCAAGTTTAATCAAGATATCTCAAAGATGAAGACATGCAGACAGATCAAGAATATATATACTTTATGTGGTCGGAGACGTCTCCTTCTAGGCATTACACATTTTGAGACAAAATTATGATAGCCCTTGCAAGGGTATAAAGAAGAAAATATAAAATTACATTTGTAAAGAAAATTGTGTGACGATAATATATATTTTATACACTCGGATATAAAAGAATAGTTTAAATTAAAAAGCATTTAAGTTTGTAAACAGAACAGATCAAAAACAGCATTAAAGCTAACCCCTTTTGGAAAATATATTTAATAAGGAGAGTGTCAGGGGATTCTAAAAAATTACATATAAAATTAATATTAATACACAAAATTGGGTTCTTTTTAAACTGTCTGTCTGTCTCGGAGACTAAATATAGTACGTACTTTATTTCCGTATGCAAAATTCGAAAATTCAACTTGGTAATTTTCGATCAGTTTTAATATGCACTGCTTTATTTAAATGTTTATATTAATACGTATAAGTGTACCACCCTGAGTATACCTCTTGTCAAAAATTGAATTTTGTTTTAAGAAAGTTCTGAAATTTAGTTAAATATAGAATTTATATTATTTTGAAAAGTTGAAAGCAATTTAATTCCTTTTTCCATTTTTTTATTTTTAAATTTATTTACTAGGCGGCAATGAGGACCTAATAATATTTAATCCTTGATATCATCATGACTTTTTATCACTTCAAAGCTGCTCAACTGGGATATGAAATCTATTTCTTAGGTGTTGAACTTGTGTCCTTCGTTGTTTTAGGGACTAGCAATTGCGAATTGGGCTATCCTCTGACAATCTTGATATAATAAATAACAAAATATCTCCATTGATTTTGTTTTTTACCATAAGTATTACAAATGAGAGAGGATTGTTTTTTATTCCCATATGGATGTAATCGTAAGATAGCTTACAATGGTCTTTAAAAAAAAAGAAGCTCACAAAATCATATATATATTTTATTTTGTAAACCAAAGTAATTAACATTTTTAAACGGCAAGCAAGAAAATTGTCTGAGATTTAAAATTGCAGTATTAATATTAAACTTTTTTCAAAGAAGCTCTTAATACAATAAAAGCATTCTTTACTGTGTGATGACAAAATTAATTTGACATTATAAGAAACTATTCCAATGTACTGTCGGGTACGGGACACCCTGCACCGATGTTATTAAAAGCATTCCGTAATCCACAACAAGCAGATCGGTATTTCAAGCAGTATTTCAAGCAGTTCAATTGTCAATTCAAGCAAGCAGCGTATTTCGGAATAATAAGAATTACGCAAGACAAAAATCTAAACTAAATCTTTATTACTTTAAAATAATGATTGCGAAGGTTTTTATTGATTTCCGTGGGTTAGAAATGAAGAATTGCAAAATTGCAATAAACTTAATCTGCGTCCATTGTTTTGCAGACAGACAAACAAGACCAGATCGACTAGGTTTTTGATAAAAATATAAGAATATATAATATTTACTTTACTATTTAATACTTTAATATTTTCTTTATGGCGTCAGGAACATATATTTAAGCTATTCTATTGCTTTTCACATTTGTAGTACCCATAAGGGATTTACAAAAAAATTATTGATTAATGATTATTACGATTATTATGATTTACGAATATAAGATAATCTTTAGCTTCTTATTTACAACAAGGAAAAAACTTGATAAGTATGTTTTTTTCATTACAAAACGAAGAATTCTTTAATTCAACATTAAATAAGTTTTAACAAAATGGAACTACTAAGGACTTTACCGAAAAGAAACCGAACACTTTATTTGGCTCAAAACTTCAAAAATTTAAGTGTTATCAGTGTGAAACTTTCTTTCATTAAAAGGGAATTTAATATATTTTAATATTTTGTCAATTGTTTACAACAATAATAGTTAACAAATTTTTGGAAAATTTATTGAGGAACCCCCTTTAAAATGGTTCTGTGCACACTATTTTGTTACCACACTGGTCGTCTTGGACGGGTTTTTCAAAATTTTTCGCAGTCAACTTTTAAACTCAAATCATAAACTGTATCACATTTAATTTAAGTTAACATTGGGAGCCTGATAAAAATCATGAGTCGATTTTAACTTACGATCGTAGCCAAATATAATGAATTTTCCAGCATTATGACACATTTTATCATACAGATTTCGCGATCCAACTTTTTCCAATTTTCGGATTATTTATATATTTTTAGGAATTTTTTCTATTTTAAATAGTCTTATTATACTACTTACTTTATACTTTTGTCTTACATGACTGACATTGCTTTGTTTTTGTAAATCGAGGTACTCCACTTTCCCTTCAGTGCACTATGGGACCAATGACCGATTTCGTGGCCTAAATTAATAATGCAATGATTTGGCAAGTATTTTGGCTCTAGTTTATTGGATAACATTTAAAAATATGATTATAAGTGGTTTTGATAAAAAGTGGGCGTGGCACTTTTCCCACTATTTGTAACCATTTTTTTTTATTACAATTGAGCATTTTTCCTAACATTTAACCTAAAACGGCAAATTAGATATTACTTACTGATATTTATAGTAGGTTATATTTAACAATTGCATTTTACCGATCAACTCGCCCCTTCACCTTTTGCCAAACTTGAAATAAATCCTAAAATCCAATATATAGTACAAACCACACTGCGTATAATTCATTATAAAGTTTTTCTTATTTAACTATAATTAACTGAAGTTGACAAGCAAATTTGCTTGTTAACAGCTGTGTTTAACAGCTGTTATTTTAACAGTGGTACTCCTGGTTAACATTTTTGGTACGCAACATGATACTTAGGTGTATTTCCTTTATATAACCAACAAAATTTATGATAAATTACATAAATTGAAATTTTGGGGTTAGGCCACGAAATCGGTCATTGGTCCCGTAGTGCAGTGTTATAACCCCAGGCTAAATTTTTTCGAAATTTAAAAAAAAAATTGTTTCCCACTGTTAATGTAAATATCATAATTTAGTTTTTAGATTTTTTTTTTGCGAAATTCCATTTTTAGTGTAGCAATTGTACAGAACACCTTTGTGCAGATGTTCTTCGAAACCCGCCATTGCAAAAACGCTTTATAGAATAAAAAAAAAATAGTGAAGCAAAAAAAAAAATGCACAGAAGATCAAGCTTTCTAACGGTGTCAGTTCCGTTACGATCAGATTTTTAGGTGTTTAGAAAATCAAGTTCAAAAGTGTGCAATTTCTTTTCGGTACAGTCCTTATATTTTATAGGAACAATCGCTTAAAAATTCGTTGTTTATGCAATATTTTTATACCCATGCAATAGGGTATTATAAGTTTGTCTCTAAATGTGTAATGCATAGAAAGAGACGTCTACGGCACAATAAGGTATATATATTCTTGTATATATATTCTTGTTAACATCAAAGACCTTATATGCTGACTAATAAAACCGATTGGAAATTATTGGCGCAAAAACGATACAACGATACTGTTCACAACTTCAAATATGCCATTTATTACCTCAACGGTTATACTTGCCTTTAAATATCATACCATATCATAAATGATGTCTACTGTAAATGTTCCCAATCCCTTTATCTGTAAGTTTTTCTATTGAGTATGTCTATTTATAATATATATCTTTTTTCTTGCAGATATTACGAAACAGGATCAATAAAACCTCGAGCAATTGGTGGTTCCAAACCACGAGTAGCTACAACTCCCGTCGTACAAAAAATTGCCGATTACAAAAGGGAATGTCCCAGCATATTTGCATGGGAAATTCGGGATCGATTGCTATCGGAGCAAGTGTGCAATAGTGATAATATTCCAAGTGTAAGTGTTTCTTTATTAATACAATTATAAAAAATTATTTTTTCTTTTTATTTATTTATATACTCTGTACCCATTTATGAATAATTAACGCATTCAATTGACCGTAACGATTAGAATTTTATTTTTAAATTGGGATATAACTTTTATTGAGTTTTAAATGAAACTTAGGCAATAATAACTATGTATATATGAATAAAAAGAACTATAACACAATGCCAGGGATCGGAAATAAGTTATGGTATTAAATTTCAACTAACTAAATCATTATAACTTAAATATAATCTCAAATCTTATTTTCGTCTTTATAAAACTGTGCAAGTGTATGTGTAAAAGGCAGAATGAGGAATATCCGACAGTATAAATTATATATATTAGGATCAATATTATCAACAGCCGAATATTGATTGCAAGCCCATTGTTAATGGCTACAGGGCATATAAAATAAAGAACAGCTGATTCTGGAAAGAGCATCTGTGCCAAATTTCATCAAGAAAACAACAATAAAATCAAAGATACTAGTTGGCAAAAAGACAGACGGAAGCTAGTCTTAGTGACTAAGTTAGACAAACTAACAATTTTTTTAAAAAATTTAGCTCAATATTCTATTTGGGTATATTATAAAACGAACGTGGAGAATATGAAACAATTTTCTTAGAAAAGTAAGGACGCAAATAATAATAATGTATTCGAAAAAAATCAAAACTGAAAAAAATTATCTAGATGAATGGGAAAATCTTTGATATACTAATTCAGGATGCAGTATTCTGGAAACATAATAAACTCTTATTATTAATTTTTATAAAAAAATTAAAAATAAATATTAAATTTGATCTAAATTAAAAAAAATTTCAAATAAAAATAATTATTCAATTTTTATTATAAAAATCAGAATTAAAATTATTTTTAATTTTCATAATAAATATCAAAATTAAAAATAATTTTCAATTTATATTATAAAAATATTAAATTGAATGTAAATCTAATGTTGATCCTTTAAGGACATATAAAAAGAATTGAGGCACACATCGTGAATGTTTTTAAATTTTGGTTGGTATAAAAGTTGACAAATAAAAATTGAAAAATAAAAATTGAAAATGAAAATTAAAAATAATTTTTATTTCTGATTTTCATAATAAAAATTGAATAATAATTTTTATTTTAATTTTTTTTTATTTGAATCAAATATAAGTTTTATTTTTTAATCTTTTCATAAAAATCAACAAATAATTTGTATATTATTATTTTATTTTTTTAATTGTAAGCGTTACTGTCCCTGTAAAAAATAACTAAACGCAAAATGTTTTATATTTTGAACGAATAAATAAAAATAATTGAATAGCTTATGTTTTTATATCTTATCAAATGTGAAATTTTGTTTTAGATCGTGTTCATAATTGATAAGTTAGTATTGAGAGACGACGTTATTCTTGACTGATTTGCTTGTGGTTTGAAAAATCATAAAATAATCTGATGTAAAAAAATAAAATACAATTCCAGTTGGGATTAGTTTTGAAAAATACGGGCCGGGCCGGCTTACTCCACACCCTTGATGCCTTGAGGGTTGATGTTATATATACAATACACACAATAGAAATAGTGCCAGGTCCAAAAACAAAGGTCTCATATCAAGATTGTTGTAGAAGAATACGCTAGACAGGAGCAGGAATGAACAAATGGATTAAGTAATTTCATAACAATGCCTGCCCATCGTTATTAAAATGGATTAAAATTTAGATACACTTTCATCCATTTCTCCTCATCCGGAAAAGATATTTCCATCATTCCGCCAGGTAAAGAACTGAAGATCTAGTTCACCAAATCCCACTCAGTGTACACAAAGGAAGTTGAGCTGTTAGCGGTTTCTTTGAGCCCGAAACATACGAATAAGCCGCAGATTATACTAACAATGGTAGCAACAATAAGGTACAGAATACAAAATAGAGTATCTTATCCACAGACTTTAGAGGTTGTAGAATAACAAAAACCCCAAATGTTAAAATCATGAACTAAAAAATACAAATGGAGGGAATTTTCTTAAAATATATTTAATATACAAATGTATATCAGAAATTCAATTCAATTCAAAATGTGATAATAAACATTAAATCGTATGAAAGATTGAAAAATCAAAGTTGATTTAAAAATAAAAATCGAATATTGAAAAAATATTTATATGTTTATTTATAAAAAATCGAATTTAATAAGTGACTTTATTTTTTGTTTTGTTTTTTTAATATATTCAAAGTTAAATGTGAAATTAAATACTAAAGTACATTAATTAAAATTTAGTTCACCCCGAAACACAAATTATTCGAAATATTCAATATATATAGTTTTATAAAATTCCTTTTGACTTTGATTCGTGATATACTCGTAAATCTGATTCCTATGGCAGCTATACTATAAAGCTTCCCCAAAACAAAGTAAAAACTGAGAGGCATCCAATTCCAAATTTAATCATATATAGTATATTTTTTTGTAATTATATAATTAAAGACTATAATTAAAAATTTAAAAAATAACTTATAATTTGGATTTTAATTATGAAATAAAAAAATTATTTTTATTTCTGATTTTAATAATAAGAATTAAATAATAAGTTTTATTTTGCATTTTTATTATTTAGATCAAATATAAGATTTTTTTTAATCTTTTCATAAAATCAACAAATTATTTTTTATTTTATAATTTTTTTGTTCTAATTATAAGCGTTTTGGCAGCCGTCGCATTGTTACACACTTTGCATAATGTAGAAAGGGAAAAAAAACCTTTTCATAATAAATAACGTTTATTCTGATTTCACAGTTATTTGGGGAAATTTCAAGTCTGGCTTTGAACCAATATTCGGATAAATCAAACAATTACTACCGGCTAAAATTTGCTGTACACACTTTACACTGCCAACATTAAATCAGTTAAAAATTTGAATGCTGTCGCTATTTTTAAGGCCAAACTCGAATAATGGCGGTTATCCTGCTAGGTGACATGTTTATATTATTTTTAATTTAACGATATTTATTATTTTGAGCTTTTTGTGAATTGTTCAAGCCGATCGAATTAATTTAAGGCAAACTTCTCCATTAGACGTGGCTTTTGTCGGTTTCCTTGGGCGTAAACGTATTATCTTTTTCCATATTAAGTTAATGACAAAATATGTCAAATTTTATATTATTATAATTAATTATACTTGAACTTATTAAAAAAACATCAAAATAAACCATATTTTATGCTTAAATTTATTTTTAGAACACTTAGAAATGACTTACTTTAAATTAAATTTCGCACTAAAATTGAGGATTATAAATTTGTTATTGAATATAATTAACTTGTTTTTCGACGCATATTTCCTATTTACCTAACATAAAAAGAAAAAAAAATATTTTGAAACATTTTTTGTTCAATGTTATTTGAGGAAATGTCACTGCCCTTTGAATTTAATTGAATTTAGCTGACTGTATGAGATAATATGCATATTGTAGAGTTATCAATTAAATTTGTTATTATTAAATTATTATAATTATGAATTCGGAAAAAGGTTCAGGTAGTATAACTATATGATTTGCAATTGGTCGTCTGGGAGAGTTCGCAAAGAAACCTTGAAATATTATTATGTAAACTCAGAAGCATAATTCGTAGTTTGAGAGCAATAATATTAACAATAATTAAAGTAACTTTCGCCATTATCGCCGTATTCTCGTTCCGAGCTCATTTCCAATTTAAATGAAATGCGTTACGAAAATTCGAAGCGATGAAACGGCGGATGAGTAAATAAACGCGTTTATTTAGTACATATATGTATATAAATATGAAGGTGTGTGTGTGTATATTATATAATAACAGACGATTACAGTCTTACTTACATACAAATGTTCAGTGTGTATGTATTTACTTGCAAGCACTTATTAAGGGATGTAAAGCCTGAAAACTGAAAATTCAAGCTATGCCCAAGCCACCCCCTTTCTGTTCGAATACACATCGTTACAAACAAGCCATTTGGATAACTGAAAGTAACTTTAAGTACAAATGAATTTTGGATTTGTTGATTGCTGCCAGAAATGCTTAACTAAAGCCAAAGCTATGTTTAGAGTTTGTGGTCGAAAGAAATAATTCTGCCGAGGGCATTTGGAATATGATGCAATGACATGTGGCGATAGTCTCGTCATGCATATAAAATAGCCCTTCTTGGATTATTGCTGAATACCAAATGAATCATATTTTGATAAAAATACAAACACAATTGCGAAAATTTAGCGTAAATATAATACGGTTGTCTGTAAATCAAAGTCAATTTACAATTTTCAGAAAAAGTCATGTGACTTCTTTTTCAGTTATCTCCGTTCGAAGTCATTGAACAATTTTGAAAAAAATAAACATGATAGTGGAAAATGATGTTCTTTATTGGCAAATTAGCGATTTTAAACAATATTAACTTTTTTATAGTGATTTTTTATGAAATAAATTATAAAGTATCTTGTATTTTGACAAGGTCATTTAAGCATTGGATAAACTTAAATTTTAAATTATTGAAATATACAGGAAGTTGGAAAGCTAAATTTTAGAAAAAAAATGTATACATATAAAGAAATTATGTCCTTAAAATATACTTTTTGAAGACAAAACATGTCCGGTATTGATGGGATATTCTCATAAAATTACAGGACTACAGGAATCTTGCAAAATTTGAAATGCTATCAAGTATCAAGTTCATTAAACCATGGAGGGAGCTGAACTCTAAAACTGTCTTTCATTTTAATAATCTGTGATTATTTGATCTAAGTTTTTTCTCCAGCCCTGATTTTTTAAGTATTTTGTAGACAAGCGTACTAGACGGCACTGACAAAATATTTTTTCCATAAGTAACGAAATCAATTAAATCTTTTGGTTATCATTTGTTACACTAGATAACAAAATTTAGCTTTCCTTTTTGTATACTTTGCCAAAACTACTTTTTCCGATACACATGACGCAAACCCACTTTAAACATTTTTCAATTGTGAGGCTTTTTTTTAACAAATTTTTTAAATCTGGTATAATTTCTTAAGCGTTTTTTCCGAGGCGAGCCTGCAGCTTTGATCATTACTCGGCAATCTCATAACCGATTTAAGAATGCTTTATGTTTCCTGAGAGCTTATATAATATATCTATGAATCATTCATATACTTTCTTAAGTTTAAATCACGAGTTCTTCAACTATATAATTTTGAATTAAGAAAATAATGATTTTTTTTGCGATATTTTTTTTTTGATTTTTTTAAGTTAAAATTCGAGGGAAAGTCGAAAAACAATTTTTTTCCTTTGCTTCTTCACTGCATTAACATAGCTGTATTAATTTGGCGTCATTATTGTATTATATATTATTTATAGTTATAAACGAATTGATGAAAATTCAAGATTTGTCGAAACCAACACAAAAGTTAATCGAATTAAAAAGAGATTAATTAAACTTGTGGTTATAGGATAACCAGAGAATCAGATCTTATATGCTGACTGTATACCATTTAAGTGGGGTATTATAATTTATATTATAATCATTTCTTATTAGAGTAAAATTGGATCCCAAAGCATAAATCGAGAACTAAAAGAAAATCGAGTGTTGTTCAGTGTAGTGGACTCTTATTCCTAGGCTTAGCTTAGCCGGGTCACGCACGAATTCGAAATGTTAAATAGTTCGTGTTACCAAATAAAACACGACACGTGCTCAACTCGAATATACTCTAACGAAGTGTGTATGTATGTATGTATGTATGTACATATGTATGTATGTGTGTATGTGTGTATGTTGTGAAGGGAGAGACTTACCAAAAGGCAAGACGAATGTTTGAAAATGTCCTTTAACGCTGTTTGCCATTTACAAAAACATGGAAAACAGCACTTTCAACTTTAAGTGTTGACACGTGTCTGGGTCTGGGTCTGGGTCCTTCTGCATTGGATTGCTTTGGATACTCGTGCTCCTCATTGAGGTTGCTTGTTGCACTCTTACGACAATAATGAATCACTGGTCGCTTTTTATTTTTGCATAAAGACATCAAACGACATCAAAGGCTGACTGTCAATGCCAATCTGGAACGACCTATGTGGGAACCGCAGAAGAATGCCGGAACGCCTATTTATGAATGCCGGAAAAATGCATTGACATACACGTACATACATTGTATATGTATGTCCTACTGGATCCTTGTTTATAATCGAGATATGTCCAGTTGAGTGACAGCAGCAGTCCTGTCTAACGTAGCCAATCACAATTTTATTTTAAATTTTCTTTTAATTCAAGGATCAATCATATAAAAAAGGAGCAAAAGAGAACGGCTGAGCCGATTTATCTCTAATTTTTTTCAGGTGTTCGTAATTGCCAGGAGAAGTTTTTTAAAGTAAATTATGGAAAAACTTTTTGGAAAAGTCGCTCACGCCTCAAGAGCTGTACACTGTTAGCACTGTTAGCGTATACAGCACTGTTAACGTACACGGCACTGTTAACGTATACAGCACTGTTAACGTATACAGCACTGTTACAACAATCATGGCAGGCATTATTTTCCAAATGAAATACGAATGGCACATGAGACAGTATTTTATTATATTGGGCTATAATATTTGAAGATAGCTATAAAATATTACCAAATTTATCCAATTGCTTGACTAATGTCTGCTATTAGACTATCAAAGACAGGACGACGTACACGTCAAGCAATAAGTAATCGGAATATCCGTGATAGTTAAATGCAAGAGGAACGTGGAGAATGGAATAATACACAGATTCACACTGCAAAAAGAAGACCAATCGATAACACTGCAATGTTATCGATTAATTTAGCAGCGAAATTTCAATTTGAATCCCCAGGTTGGTGGCAAAGTAAAATTAGCCATTTTCTCTATGAAAATACAATCAAATCAAAACATTTTCTGACGAATACACCAAAATGTAGCGGGTGCTTTTAAATTGTTCTTTTGGAGCCGACGTTGTTGATCAACCCGTCTACACTTCGAATTATAAGATAATGGCGTCTCATTATTATCAATGTGAACAATTCTTCTCATTTTTTTCGAAATTGCTTCCAAACATTCAGATTCAAGGGAAAATTTACTATCGAACGGGCGCTTTGTTACCAGCATAAATAATAAATCATAATTGATTATAAATTCCTAGAGATATATTATAAATTCCTAGAGATATATTTTTTCAAAAATTCTCATGAAAATCATTAAATTTTTTTTTTGTTTTGTATAATTTTGTAACTCATCCTATTTTGTCCAATTTTCTACTATTGTGTTGTTCAAACGAAAAAGAATTGTGTAGCTCAAAATTCTTTAAGTCAGTTTATATTTTTATGTAAAATATATAAGTCGCTGATTTCAAAAATTAATTTTAAAAAACAGGATGGGACCGTTTTCCAGACAATCGAAAAAAGCTAGATTTTTGAAATTTCAAAAAGGTTGGTTTGGTAAAGTGAAACTTTTCTTCTTATATAATAGAAATCTCAATGCAAAAAAATTTATTTTTGCTTAATAAGGTTTGGATTGGGTTAAGGGCTATAACTTGGCCAAATATTTATATTTCGAAAATAGTATAATCTTTTTACAATACAATCGATTTAATTGTAAAATATATATAGTAATTCTTTTATAAAAGTTTTAAATGTAAATATTCCCAAATTGCAAGCAAACAAAATTTATATATATGTATACACACCTGGACAGAATAATAGGTATGGGTCGAATATTCCTTCCTGCATCATTAATAAACCAAATTATTCTTGTTTAGTCGCTTCAAAGAAAATAATTGAATTTTTTCGAATTGCCAAAACCCAAAACCGAAATTTCTCTCATCTATTTATTTGCGTATTAAGACAAAGTAACTTTTTGAGTTAGTTTACAAGGCAGTTTTAAAGCTAACACTGGTCGTCTTATTTTTCTAAATTATAAATTATTAATAATTTTGACGACCGAAAAGGATCCCAATTCGACAAAGTTGCTATTCGGGTATCTTTTTTTCGCAAGTATATTTGTTTTAAGATGCTTCTTAATAGATGATTATGATTTCAAAAGCTTTTGTAATAAAGATACCGAATAAATTTGCAATGAATTTTATACGTTTTCCCCTATCTAAGAAGGTCTTGCACTGGTATTCTTTCTTCTACACTGCAATGACGCCCACGCCTCTCTTATTATATTAGTTAATACTTAATAAATTAATTTTTTATGATATTTTATAATTGCGTTTTACTTATAAAGCTAAAAACTTACTTTTGGGTATCAGATAAATTAATTCACGAGTATTTTTCTATATTTTATGCAAAACGTACATACCTATTATTATGTCCAGGGCAAAATCGATTTTAACCACAATTTTAATCGTATTTATGTTTATGTTTTAGTTTAGTAGCTTAATATTAATTTTTTTTAATAATTATTATATATAATGAAAATGTTCTCATTCAAAAATTAAACTTGCATATTAAAAACTATCCACAATTTGCATTTTGATAAAAATGGAGGACCCGTACCTATTATTCTGTCCAGGTGTGTAGATCTCAAAGAATCCAAGTTTTCATATTGCTTAAATGCAATATGCAATACACTCGGCTATGTCTTTTCGATCTTCGTGCCTAGAGCCGATTTCGCGCTCTTCGTGGCATAGAACTCTAAAAATAGAACTGCGCGACTTTGCGACTTTGCGACTTTAAGAGAGAAAATGATGGGCGAGAGCGACATATACATACATGTATGTGTGCGTGTGTGCAGGTTGTAACGCAGATAACTTTTGTGAAAAAACGATGCATACATACATACACAGTGTTTGTACATAAATGTTTACATAATCTTATTATTTGTATGTTTATATATGTATCTGTTTGTTACTAGTTTGGCTTGCCTTGCTCGCAAAACATATTTTTTTTTATCAATTTCAGTAACAATTTGAATGCAACTAAATTGTTTGATTTTGCTTACAAATTGCTTGTCGCTAAAGATTTAATATAATCAAATTTATGCAGACTTGACTACCGAGTTTATCGCTTCTTTAACACCCGACAATTGGGTTAACATTTTTTTTATATTTCATTTATATATTTCCTAAAATACGAGTTCTTAGACTGGAATTAAAGGAATAATATAATTATTGAAAGTCCTGCAACTTATTTTTAAATGGCAGCATACAAATATTCTTATGAATGTACATATATATGAAAATGTTTCTCCAGGCAGTTACATAAGGATGTAACTACATACATATGAACATAATTTCAGGCTTACAATTATATGTAAATTCGTTAGCCCTTTTTGCAAAACGTTTTTACCCGTGTATGTATGTGTGTGTGTGTGTGTGTGTGTGTGTGTGTGTGTGTGTGCGTTTGTTCTTTGCTGGCTTGCAAGAGTAACTGAATAAACTGCAGCACAAGCGACGCGCTCATATAGCTATCCTGCTCTGGCACTGGGCAACAGCGCGTGATTGGCTGAAAGCGTTGTAGCCAATAGAGAAGCAAGTGTCATTAAATTATTTTTTGAGGGTAGAAAAAATACAGAGTAGACACTACCTTATGCTTTATAGTTAACACAAATGTCTTTGTACTTTTGCTTTAATTGCAGGTTTCATCTATTAATCGCGTGTTGCGCAATTTGGCGTCACAGAAGGAGCAGCAGGCGCAGCAACAGAACGAGTCTGTCTATGAAAAACTTCGAATGTTTAATGGACAATCTGGAGGATGGGCCTGGTATCCTGGCAATACGACGACGGCCCACTTAACACTACCACCAACACCCACAGCGTTACCAACGAATTTATCTGGACAAATAGCCCGAGATGAGCCCCAAAAACGAGGTATGCTCAAAGAATTCCCCAGCTATATCAACTATGTACATTAGGGTGGCTCAATTTATTTTCGCAAAAATCGTCCAGCAGAGTCGGAATCGACGATGAATTCTTAGAAAATTTCACCATAAAACTATGTGTGTAAAATTAATTCCTAGCCCCCGCAGAGATGCATAAAGATTTCAGGTTAAATTCCTTTATTTAAACAAAAAATAACACATTTTCCGATCATGTTAGGCTCAATTCTGATTCATATTTTTACAACGAATTTTATAAATATTTTTTTCTTTTAATTAAGCAAACATTTTTATTTTAATTTGACGAAATAAGTTAAAAAATTGATTGTCGTAACAGTGCCTGTATACGTTAACAGTAATCGTACGTTAACAGTGCTGTATACGTTAACAGTGAGTATATCTGCTAAGGCGCTAGCATCTTTTCCGGAAAGTTTTTCCGGAATTGATGATGTGTTTAGGGCTTTAGCGTTTAATAAATAAATATTATTTTTGATTTATTTTAAATATAAATCAAATAATTATTTACTCATAATATAATAAAAAATAAAATATAAAATATAAAAATCACTCAAGATTTTAATTATATTAAATCAAGTTTAATTTTTATTATTTAGCTAATGAAAATAATAATCAAACATTTTAATACAAACTTATGTACATATTATTGCTTAAAGTGTGCTGAATTTTATAATTCCTGAATTTTTAATATATTAATATTTTAGGTAAAAATGTAACAAAATAAGATTATTTCAAAATTTAATAATATTTTCATCATATTTCCAAGAAAAAAACTCTTCCCCCAAAATTGTACCCCATTGCTTTTTATTAGATATTTTTAAGAGTTGAGCTTAAAATATGAATTAAAAAATAAAATATATAAAACTCTCTAACTTGATTGACTGACTGACTGACTGATTGGCGACTCACCGCCAGGCCAAACGGTAGAAGCTAGAAACAAAAAGTTTTGGCAATAGCTGTCTATTATATCATAGGTGCGTACTCTGGAAAATTTTAATTAAAAATATACTCTGAAATTTAAGAAAATTGCATTTGAAAATTTACAATTTTCTATCAAGCTTTGTCAGTTGGTATTCAACAGACGCGGTCAAGTAGTTAAGGACGTCCATGCAAATGTGTGTCCCCGGGTTCGAGTCGAGTTATGTACGTACGTACATTTTACTTTTTTTTTATTATTCTTAATTTTTTTTTCTTACTTTTTATGTATAAGTCAATTGAAAATAGTTTTAAAGTAAAATAAATTGGTTTTATTAAAAATATATGTATTCCGAAGTTAGTGAAAATTGCATTTGTTTTGTTTTATTGATTATATTTTTCATTTAATTGTACTTAAATTTCTTAACTGAAAAGAACAGCACTAAATGACTAAAATGGCATTTTGCGACCGCATGATTTTTTAAGGGATTATAATGCATCAATATTTTTTTTTGCCACAAGTTTCTGGGCTTAATTTTGTAAAGGAACATTCTGTTACAAATAACCGTGAATCCACGTTGGTATATATATATATATATATATATATCATATCATATCATAGACAATATCAATACAGTAATTATATACATATAATAAACATAATTTAAATAATAATACCTTTTAGATTATTTCACTCCAGCTAAAAACAATTTGTAATTTCTGTGAATTATCTTAAATTTTGTTGTCAAATTCCTACAACTAATCTAATACAATTAGCTACCAATAGTTCAAAAAATTTGTTTTTAAATAAAAAAAATTCTGTTTTTGAATATATCGCAGGGTAGGCTTAACCCCCAATATCCCACCCTGCGCTACAGTATTAAAAACATTGAAATATTCCAATTTGTCATTCATCAAATCTTTTATTTTCTAGGCTAAATTATATTAATTTGATACAGCTGAAATATTTATTTACTAATCTTATCCTTCTCTGTAAGTGCTTAAAATGTTTTTCCATATACGCCTTTTTTTCCAATACTTTTTTTTTTTTAATTAAGAAAAATTTTATTATCTATTATTTACTATCGTATGCAGTAAAAATTCAATTTGTTTTTTATTTCTGTATTTTACGGAGATAAAGAAATTTATAATTTTTTAAGGGCATGTTAGAAATGTAAATGTTACTCAGACAAATAGACTTTCATTTTTATACACAGTAAAGCTAATAAGCTTACTTAAACTTTACTGGGAATAAATAGTCATTTTAGAGGCAAGGTAATTTCTAGCTAATTTCTAATAATTGAGAACAAAATATAATAAAAGAAAATCGATATTTCTTATTTATTTTAGATCATAATATTTATTCTAAGTTCTGGGCACTAAAAACTGAAGTATCGACTGATCGTTAAAGACGTTCAAAAACATTATTAAGTTAATTTGAAAGAACATTATTCAATCTGCTCTATGAGGTCAGATACAGCTCTCCCTGCATTTCAATATTATACTCGTAATACCAACAACTGCTACTAAGGAGGGCATATCAAGCAACCAAATTCATTTCGATACAATTTGTAAAATTACTCGAAATAACGTATGGATGTGTGTAACTGAAAAAAAAGGAAAAATAAAAGCCAACAACAAACCAAACCACCCATATCATTTAGACAAAACCACCCCAAGGGATTTCGGAACATTGAAAGCATTTTGTCACAGATGATCAAACATCAGGACAAACAAATAGTTAATTTGTTGGTCATTTGTTATTTGCCATTAAATCTAATTGAGTAGCGTAATTCTGGAGCTGTAGGCTTGGCTGATTTCAATTGTTTTTGTTTATTCTTCGATCGATAAATAAGGCTGACATATGTCCTTTTGCCAATAAGCAGCATCCCAAAACTGTCAAATACCACTTCAACCACATACACACACAACTACAATGTATCCATGTATCATATTATATACGAGTATGCCAGGAAAAGTACACTCCACTTCGATGCGAAGTGTTTACAATTTTTCATCGCAGCATTGAAATCGCAGAATTCTAAAAGAATAATTTAAATTTTATGTTTTTATCAGGGACCACAAATAATAATTAGGTATTTAAAGAATTAAGTCTGAAAAGGAAAATCTTAGATATACTAATACAGGATGCAGTATCCTGGAAACAGTATAAGCTTTTATTATTAATTTTAATAAAAATAAATTAAAAAATAAATCTTAAATCTGATCTAAAACAAAAATTATTATTAAATTATTATGATAATAATCCGAATTAAAAATTATATTAATAATTTTCTATTGTATAAAAATTGACAAATAAAATTTTAATGTAAATATCTTTGGAACCAGTATCCTTAATGTTGATCCTTTAAGGACATGCTGTATATTATACGTAAAGTATAGAGGCACATATCATAAATGTTTTTAGATTTTGATAATACAGCGTCCTAGCCTTTACCATCGCGAGGTTGAGAATTCATCTCTGAATCACCACTGGCCCGAACTAAAGGGTACATTTGCTCAGTTTTGCAACGATAAGTAAAATCAATCAACAAAATGATTTTACAGAACGCTACTGCTATTTCAGTGAAAAGAGATACAGATATATCCACCCCATCCAGTTTGTAGAACCCAAGATAGTCACATAATGAGAACTCAATTAAATTATCCGGACTGTGATAAGAAATCAAATTACTTTAATCTGCTGATGGTAATTATAAGCCTAATTGCGATCTGGATAGATAACAAGTAAACTAGACTATGTTAGACGACGTTATCGCATACATTTTATTGTTTTCTTTTTTTATTTGTTTGTTTCTTACTCTTTTCTAAACAAGATTTATTATATTAAAAGAAAACAGCTAAATGTCGAAAAAAATACCAGTAACTATCACTGATTAAATACATATAAATAATATAATTATTGACCATGAAAGTTAAAATAAATTAATACTTCAACATTAGATGAAATATTCGATTCAAGCATGACTCTCAAAATGCGACAACAAATAAGAAGTATAAGATATTTCATTTAAATAAGAAATAAAAGAATAAAATTAGAAAATATTGAAGAACTATATTGGGAGTAACCATACACCATCACAGGGATATTCTCAATATTTTGGGACATCAGGGATATTTTGTAAATCTAATCGATTAATTTAAGTGGAAAAGAAATATCAGCTTAACATATTGATAATATAAAACAAAACTTTTAAAAACTAAATAAATAATTCAAATTTATAGTATACTAGCTCATCCCGGCGTGCTTTGTTACGTTCCGTTCAAAAAAAACCAAAATTAGAAAAAAAAATTAGTAAAATAGGACAACAACAAAAATATGAAAAAAAATAAAATAAAATAAGAAAAAGAATAAGAAAAAATAAAATAGGAGACAATAAAATAAATCCTATTCTACAATGTCACTATTATTGTAGCCTACTGCGCCACCACTTCCAGCTTAGATTTTCATAGAATAATTTTTAAATAAATTCTCCTCGCACTTTCCAATATATTTTTGATAACATTATTATAGAATGCACACCTATGATATAAAAGCAAGCTACAGTAAAAATTTCAAGTTTCTAACATATACCGTTTGGGCTACTCGTAAATCGCCAATCAGTCAGTCAGGTTGAACAGTTTTATATATATATGCATAAAATATAAAATATATAAAAATATAATAAAGAAATTTATGTTTATAAATTAATTGTTAATTTATGATTTATAGTGATTTTTATAACTGTTCTCAGCATGCTTATACCACCGCTGAACTGCTTGAAATTCAAATATAGCACTGCTTGATAATAATTTTTATATATATATAGGTTTTTTTGGCGTCCTAGGGGCTGAACATTTAATTAAAATTGTAAGACAGAATTAAACTGTGCAAATTTTAAAGCACTAGCTTCTATTCTTAAAGAGTTCTAAAAATAATGAAATTGGCGGATCAAATGTATTTAGCCCGTACTTTACGAGTATACACTCAGAATTAATTTTTAATATTTTTTATGTGCTTTTAGATCTATATCCCGGCGATATCTCTCACCCAAATTCACATGAGAGTACATCAGATGGAAATTCTGATCATAACTCTTCCGGGGACGAAGATTCTCAGATGCGACTAAGATTGAAGCGCAAACTGCAGCGTAATCGAACTTCATTTACAAACGAACAGATTGACAGCTTGGAGAAAGGTGGGCCTTCAATCTATATTAATACAAAACGGTACAATAAATATATACTTATTAAATATACAATTTTTCTCTTTTCCTTACTTGGTTTTGGCAACAGAATTCGAACGGACTCACTATCCTGATGTTTTCGCACGGGAGAGGCTTGCAGAAAAAATTGGTTTGCCAGAGGCACGTATTCAGGTTTGTCTTTCAGTTTTGTTTAATTCTATTTTGTTTTACCTCAATTTCAAGAATATATTATTGGTTTTTATTGGATTGCTTTAGAATTATTAATTTATTTAATAATCAGTTGCCTTTGAGTTCCTTCTGTCTTCAAGCTTCTTTTTTCCTAGCACAGTAAATTTTAATATTATTTTACTAAATTAAAATGTATTCTAAAATTATTTTTTTATTTTTTTTTTCCGCATCAGGTATTGCATCTCTTATAATTTTTTAATATATGTATAAAAATTATGATTCTTTTCATAAAAATTGATAAAAAAAAACTCTTTTTATGACCAACAAAATAAAAATAAAAAATTTCAATTTTTTAAACTATTTTAATAAAAATTTAATATTTAATAAAAATAAGAATACAAATTATTTGCCAACTTTTATTTTAAAAGTTACAAAGCTTAAATAAAAGTTTTTTATTATTTTTAAATAAAAATTGAAATTATTAATATAACTTTATAATTTTATTTATTTTTTATGTAAAAATATGAGCTTAAATTTATTTTTATAATAAAAACTAAAAATGAAAGTAAATTGTGAAATATGAATATTAAAAATTAAATTTGTTGGCTGGTTAGATAGATACTATTTGGACTGCTGCCAAGCCGGTTTTTTTTCAGTAACTTTTTTCTACTAGAATTTAATTTGTTTAAACTGTCTGTATATGAATTGTATCTGCATAGTGGGTATTTTTTGCATGACAGATAGACAATAAATAGAGGCGAAACAAAATTAACGGAAACAGCGTTGTTTTGGTGGCGTCGTCTTTTTAAATGTTTAATGTATTATACACATTACACACAGAAAGAAAAATATTAAATATTTAGTTAGTACCATAAACTAGATAATATAGTTACTTTTTCAATAAGTTCACTAAAATGTACTCAGTACGAGTCAGAGTTGAAAGTCATTAAGTAATAAGTGAACGAAAAACCAAAGAGACGAAGAAACAGACGAGCACAGTTTTCGATTTCGAATTTTCGGCTCACAAGCCCAACTCCTGGAAGCACGATTGTCGCACTTCGGCTTACGAACCCAACCCATGCCAAACTGGTGAAAATAGAACCGATATTTGTATGATATCATACAGCTTTGCCTTTTTCATGCAACTATTTCCATTCTGTCATGCAGAAAATTACACAGTCCAGATTAAATATAATATTTAATAACACATTTTACAAATTCCCACTAGGTGGTGGGAATCGAACCCGATCACTGTCGTTCGTTAGGCGGATGCCTTGTCCACTGAGATATCAGATCCTGCGTCATCTCCGGCAACTAGTTACATCAACATACCCATTTGTAAATTCTAAATTCTAAGCCTGCTCTCACAGCTTTTTTCTGATCATTTATACAAGTTCCTAACTGGACAATTCTCTTTTTAGAATTATCCGTTTAACAAATTCGTATACCTAGAAAAACGTCACTCTCCGTATGCATTTATTTGCAGTTGTTGGCTGATCTTACATTTTAATGACTGGTCCCTGTAGTTGTTGTTGGGTTTTATTTATAAGAACTTTGAAAATTATTATAAATATTAAAAATAAAAGTTTATCTTGTTTCCATGCTTTATTTATTGAATGTATTTTATATATCGTTAAATGCTTTCTGTTGAATATTTTGGTTCAAAATAAACACCAAAATAAGTTGAAACAAAATAGAAACTATAATTTTACCGTTATCACGCAATGTTTTGGTTCTTACCACAATTTTGCAATTCCTGCTAAGGGTTACAATTAGATGCAAGTCAAGTCACTCATTCCTTCAACCTCAGCCCTTGAGCGATCGGGGTTGCTGAGTTTTATAACCAAATAATATTTAAAGAGATTGCATTGGTTTTTAGACACGCTCTGAAGTTAAAGCCAACCCTCAAAATACTCAGCACCCCTGTTGATAATTTTGTTATTTATGCTTTTTCATACTTTATGTTACTGTCAACTGTTCACCGTTCACCGTTCACCGTTCAGCTTATGATTATTTGTGTAAGTGAATAAAAACAATTTGACTGTAAAAACACTTGAAACTACTTGCGATTTTCACATTGAATTCTCGCGCCGGGGAAGCGAACACTTGAAGAGCTTGTCAAGCGCTTTGCTCCGACTGATGAGAGCTCGTGGATACAATAACCCAAAGTAATAAATGTCATTACGAAAATATGAAAGCACAACAAATATTGTAATCCTCATTCACCCCTTTGTCACACAAGAACATACCATATATTAAATATATTGTACCCACTCCAAAGTCCAAAGTCTTCGTTACACGTCGAGGTCGATCATATTGGATTCAATGGAACAAATTGTGGCTCTTGAATATTTATTAATGTCATATCCTTCATGTGAAAATTAAAAGAAATAGCAACTGTCGTCCTGGAGGAGGTACGGAGTGTTTTTTTTGTTACAGGGACCAGAAATAAGTTCAAAATAACATATATTTTTGATTTTTATTTTAAAAACCGCTTATAAGAGCTATTCTACAGTTTTCTTTAATCTGTAACTTTTATATTAATAATTAAAAATAAAAATTTATTTTAAATATATTTTAAGCCTTATGACTTTTTAAATATATTTCTTTATGTATGTAATATCTTTCTCCACAAATTGAGTTGTTATTTATAAAAAATATATAAAATAAAAAAAATATAAAAAATAATATATATAAGATAAATAACTGTTATTACTTTACACATGCAGAACAAAAATTAAAACTAAATATATTATAATTTAAATTTATTTTTTCGACAAAATAAATTTTAAGGAGAACATATCTATTCGAAAAAAGACTGACTTGACTGCATCATATGCGTGGCTTAAGCATGGCCGAACCCAGACCCATCTGTGCATCAGCCTGAGCCAACTACGAGTCAGGCAGTTCGCTAGCTGTGCATTAGCCTAAGCCGAGATTCCCAATTCACTTGAAAAGAACGTCCATTTAATTACAATTATTCTTATTCGTAATTTTTAATTTAAATGTCATGACAGCTTAAAAATGTTTTAATAAAATTCAAAATAAAAGTTAAAGAATTGTATTAAAAATTAAATTTCAAAATTTAATAATTATAATAATATTACAGTAGATTATTACTGTAATTAATCAAAACTTTAAAATAGTTTCTGTTCATTTTTAAATGAAAAAGTACAGGCTTTAACAATTTTTAGCGAACTTCAAACTCTTTTATTAGAATTTTATTTCTCTTACCATTTTTAATATAATATAATCGTTACGATTATTGCTTTATAGATAAATTGAAATAATTTTTTATTTTATTTTTTTTTTATTTATTTGGTTTCATGCATGTACATATAAATATATTAATTCAATAAAAAAAAATTAAAATAAATACTATCAAGTATATTGAAAAAAAAGTATTTAATTTATAACCGATAAAATTGTCAAAGTACGGTAACAATTTCGGTATCTATAGATTATAATCTCCGAGATCTGTCTCCTCATACGTACACACGGACAGGGCCAGATCAGATATATAAACTTTATAACTTGTTTAGCCCTGTTTCAAATATTTTCACAGTTTTATAATCCACTTTTACACAAAGTCAATGCGTACAGGGTGTATTAAGAAACGTTTCCATTTTTCAAAAGTGAATTCTGTTAATATTATAATAATCCTAATAATCCTTCACATTTGTTTCATTTGTTCTTTGCTTTAGAATATTTTGTTAATTTTTTATTAACATTTCGAATTTTATTTTTTTTTGTCTGTTAAGCAAGTTTTCCAATTACTTAATTTTATTTGGTTATATGTTTAATTATTGATTCAAGGTTGTCTATACAACTTGAACCCTATTTTGAGCGGAATAATGGTTTAGTGGTACCAAGTTGTAAATTATTTTAATTATGTTTATATATTTTTTGTAATTAGGTTTGGTTCTCTAATCGGCGAGCCAAATGGCGTCGGGAGGAAAAGCTGCGTACCCAAAGACGCTCCGTTGACAATGTTGGTGGCAACAGCGGAAGAAGCAGCACAAATATTCCCTCCGGAGCTACTGCGCCTACCAATTCTACAACAACAAACAATTCTACGCCCGGAATAGTCAGCGGCGGTGGGGGGGCTGGTTCAGAGGCGGCATCCGCAGGACATGCAGGAAGCAACAATCACAACCTTGCCGAGTCTTCTAATGGACCGACAGTAAGTACACAGAAAAGAAGAATTTAATTCCAATTTGTACTTGATGCTATCTATATACATATTTATTATTTCTCAGATACTCGGCGGTGATGCTAACACTGCGCACACCAACTCCGAGAGCCCACCTCTGCAAGCCGTAGCACCCCGCTTACCCCTAAACACTGGTTTCAATTCAATGTACTCATCTATCCCGCAACCTATCGCAACCATGGCTGAAAGCTATAAGTAAGTCTTGTAAAATATATTCAATAATATAATATAAGTCCAATTCTTCTCGTTCAAAAATGATCACGACCGTAGAAAATAATTCTAAGTTTAGATGGAAATTAAACAGGATATTAGTATTACTATTTACACTTATACACTTTCTCATAAGATCAAAGCAAATCTAAATATGGGCATTTCCAGAATGGCGTTACGTGACAATCGTACGCCTAAATGTGAATAAAGTTAATTTTTTTTAATTTTTTTGTTATATCTGAGTAGCAATTCAGCTGGACTATATTTATTAAAAAAAATGAAATCATTTGAGCTTTTCGATCAAAAGTTATAAGCAAAAATAAGCGATGACGTTACGTGACAAAAATAGAAGTCGGTTTCGACTTAAAGTTGTAAAAGCGCAAAACTCTGCCAAGTGTGCAAGCCTTTGCGTATACAACTTTTTTTTTTTAGTATGATTATGAATAATTTAAGTTAAATTTGCAGGCTATAACATTAAACAACTATTTCCTGTTTTTTGTTACGTGACATAAATTTCCATAGTACATTCCGCCCTTAAAAACGCAAATAAAACATTTATTTCGGCTTCAATATTAACATAAACTTAAATTAATTGGAAAATTAGGTAAATCAAAATAAAAAGGGTTTTTTAATTTAATTTCAATAATTAAATTTATTAAATTATTAAAAAACTCCAAAATAAACTCAAGTTTATGCGAGAAATTATGTTTAGAAAGCTTAGAAAAGGCAAAAACTCATTTATCTATATTAAATGAGCATTTGGGTAAAATATTATTAGCTTCATTTTGTTTTGTTTTATCTGCGCAAAAAATAAATAATTAAAAATGCATATTTTTAAAAATATTTTGTTTAATTTTTGAAGAAAATATCACTGCATTTAATTGAATTTCGTTAAGTGTATAGTTCATGTCCATTCGCAAACTAGTTTCTCTAGTTTCTCTAGGAAAGAAAATCTCTTTTTATTCTCGCATCACAGTAATAAATCAAATTTAATATCATTAAATATTGACCTAAAAATTTCGTTGCGTTCAATTAAAAATTTCTTCCAAAAAAGCTTAATTTTAATACTATAGACATTTTGAATACCGTTAAATGCTTTTCGTTTGAAATAAGTAAAGTATTTATATTTTAAAATTAAACAAAATATCTAAACATTCGGAATGTACGAAATATGTTAATAGGTATACTCATATATAGTTCTTAATCACCCATTTTATGGTGTATGGTGTAATATATAATTTCACATTTACACCACAATAATGTCAGAGTTCTATTTATATAAATGATTTATTCTGTTCAAGTTTATTAAACATAATTTTATCTAAATTTGTTTAACAGCTCAATGACCTCCTCATTAAGTTCAATGACGCCCACTTGCCTGCAACAAAGGGATAGTTATCCATACATGTTTCATGATCCCCTATCGTTGGGATCTCCCTATGCAACCCACCCTCGAAATACAGCCTGTAACCCGGCAGCAGCTCATCAACAGCCGCCACAACATGGGGTATATGGAAATAGCTCTGCAGTACCCACAGGAAATACAGGTATATATTCGTATATAGAACTGAGATCCGATTAATGAGAGTATCAAATGATCGGTGGGCTTCCCAGTAGTATAAATGAATATTATAACTTTTATTTTCAGGTGTTATATCTGCTGGCGTTTCGGTACCTGTACAAATATCCACTCAAAATGTCTCTGACTTGGCAGGCAGCAATTATTGGCCGCGTCTTCAGTGATCCTCAATCTTCAATTTACCAACAGAATTGTTTTCCAAAGCGGCTGCGGCGGCTGCAGTCGCTGTAGCCCACGTCGTGGAGGAGCAACAAGCCAGCAAACCATCTATGGACAACCCACCAATGATTATACCACAAATAGCCCCATGCTCGTCCCTATACCTAAACTTATCGGAATCGGCAATAAGTCAAAATCTTACGCCTCCTGCAACACCATCGGTGGCATCTCCTGCCCCACACCCATTGTATGCTGGTTCGGTATCCAACAGTCAATCTCAAGTATTTCACCACACCTTCCCCTCTTCCCATTGTCATCTTCCACTTTAATACAAACCATCCTAAATTAAATCATTTTTTTTATACCATTTTATACTGTTTGCATTTATTTTGCTCAAAAGTAAATCGCTAAATGAAAAAATAATTCTAATTTTCTTTCCTGAACGTCAATAACAAATATCTTTTCTATTTTTTCTCCTCAAAATTAATGACTAATTTTAAAGTTTATTAAAGATCTCAAGAAATAATTTTTTTTTTTTAATTATTTAATTTTATTTATTTGATTTGCTTATGATTATCTTATCTATAATTTAAAAAAGTAGACAATTGTTGTTTTAAATGTTTCAGTTTATTTTTATTTCTTATCTTAAGTCAGGTAAACACCTCATAGAGAGTGGTTATTTGGGCGACAAAATAAAAATCATAATTTAAAGGATTTTATTATTTTACTCAAAAGTCATTTTCTTGAATTTTATTTAAAAATCTTTGAATATAACTTTAATTTTATTAATTCTTTCAAAAAATAATCGGTGTTTTTGGAGATATTTAATAAATTTTAAAATAATCGTCATTGAAAAATATGGAAAAATAACTATTAATAAATTATAATATAATTTATAATTGTCACGGTCCCTGCTGATTCAACATAGATTGACTTTACTTTCATCTGTTTAATTTTTAGTTCAAAGGAGGCTTTTTAAAAATTTCAATTTAATTAATTACAATTTCATATAATTTATTATTAAGATCTCAGGCATTTTATTCGAAAACCTCTTCAAGATAAATATCCCAATGCTCTTTTTGTTCTCGCCTCTTGCTAGTTATTTTCCAAACAAATAAAGAATTCTTGAAACATATTCCAATTCCAATTGGGAACAATGTTTTTCTGTTTTCAACAACAGAATTGACACAAGCCACAAGCCTGTATCTCCCAAATTAGACCAAAATTAATTATTTATTATTTGTCCTCTATAGTGGGAACCGAGTTTAATGATATCAGGAGCTTCCGAGAATATAAAAAATTATTGGCAATTCATTTTATCATTACCTACATTTTGATTTATTAAAACTTTGAAAACTTTGCTAGAATACCAAAAAGTTATTATTAAAAGAAATTAAAGTTAAAAACAATTTACTTAACTTATATGTTAACTAAGTGTACAAAATACCTCTAAAAATATAAAAGTTGTTTCCAATTAGAGGCTCCTGATTTATAATCATTTATAATTTTATAATCATTGATTGCGGAGCTCTGTATACTTTTTGAAACATCATAATTAAAATGTAAATACCCTGTAATACAATTTCTCTAGCCCGAAAGTTAAAACTAAAAAGCGAAACATGTATGGGTAATAAATATTAAAAATAATTTTTGGTTCGGCTTCTTTCGAGTTTGAATGCATCAAATATGAAGAGACTTTTACCAAATTTGAACTCTGTGAAACTTTAAAAATGTATTTAATCATATTTTTTAGATTAGTACACATATACTCTTAAAAATAATGTTAAGCAACAAAATAGATTATAATAGCCCTAGAGTGGGGCAACTTACCAACACAAATAAAATCGAAAAGAATTGCATCGAAACTTGTATTCCAATTTCAAGAAACAACAATGACAACCATGCCAACCATTCATCTGAAAACACCTCCCTAGAATAAGTAATAATAAATAATAAAGTTAATTATAAAATCGATATTTATGTATTGTATTTAAATTATGATTCGAATTTATATGTAGACAAGTGAATGTAACATTTTAGTATATGTCTGATAATTTCAACAAGAATAATAAATTCATATATGTACACACATGTATAATCATTTCAAAAGTATTATTTATTATCACCCATAAGTGATATAGTGTTGCGATTTTAACTTTAACATATTGTATCGAACAATTGTCTATATCAACCTGGTGAGTTTGGTACCGATATTTTGGTTTTTGGTTTGATCGGATTCTTTTCAGATTATACAAATCATAATTCTACATCGAACTGTTGAGTTTGGTTTCGATATCTTGAAAAACAAAACAGTTTTTTATACAAGCATATTTTCGACCGATTGTTCCTATGGGAGATATATTTGATATAGTAATCCGATTTTGATAAAATTTAGTTAGATTGTTGAGATTAAAATACTTTATCAATTTGCCAATTTTGGTTTTGATTCGGCTGATTTTGCTACAATAGGAGAAGCATCTTTGCCAGATGGATTGAATATTATGTCTTTTTTAAAAATCGGAGACGCCTGATACTTGCAGTTGGCTGATTTGAGACATATTATTATGATTTGTGCAATCTGACCATGTTTCAGAGTTTCGGACTACTATATATTATACAGCCCATAGGAACATTCGAAATCAAACTACGCAGTTCTATGTAAAATTTTGTACAATTTGACATAGTTTTATCAAATCGGAACACAGGAAGATCGGTCGAATATTGAAATTTATTTTGAAGACCATTGCAAGAGTATAACGCTTCGGCGCACCAAAGATATTCGTTTTTCGGGTTTTTTTGGCGAATGAGTTTCAAAATCTGTCGCTGGGCGGGCGCACAAAAGTCCGTGGGCATTACGCCAAGGAAGCGACCCGGGCTATGATAAGAAAAAGATCATCATCAGTTACCGGTGAACACAATTTAATCTACTGGAACCACAACGGGTGGGCGCAAAGTTCGGCAGATTGGCGTTCACCGGACTTACGCTGCTCACACCACTATTTTTCAAAACTGGCGCCAGATTGTCGCGCACAAGCAGTCGAGCGCACAAGTGTCGAAAGGATTTACCCACCCCACATTCAAGTAAATTTCTGCAACAGCAAAATGCATGCAGTGTGTGGTCAAACTTTGATGCTCATCTGGACCTCACGTCAACTTGTACACTGAGTGAAAAAATAAAGGATATTTTGTGATTCTATAATTTTTACCAAGTGGTAAATTTTAATATTATTTTGTGTTTTTGGCATTTCTTCCGCTCAGTGTAACTTTTTTTAGGCAGCAGACATACATGCGATCGCGGCGAACTTACAATAACAAAACACATAAGGGGTTTCATAAGTACAATTTCGCAACAACAAAATACACAATAGTATGTGTACCACACTCGGAGTCGGGCGCACAAGTTCAAATCTCGAGCGAGCTCACAAAAACAAATTATATTGATGGGTATTTCCAAGTGCACATAAAAAGTTTTTCGGGATTGAACAAAAAAAAGGTGATTTTAAATATTCCTTCAAGATTGTAATACGAAAGAGACAATGTAGACAGTTTTCACAAATTTTATTCATATATTTTAAAATACTTTACACGCACACACACATAGATGCAAATACAATTATCATATTCTGATACATGTTACATATGTAGGTATTGAGTTTGAGACTGACTCTGCCGACTTCAGTTTCTGGTTTACATTTTGTATAATATGATGATGATAAAACCGAATGAATTAACCAGATATGCACTTAACTTAATTCATACGGATTTATCGCATTAGGACGTACCAATCGTAATAATAAAATTTCATTTTCATTTTTATCAGATACAAACTCGTACATTTAGTACGCGTAAGTATGTACATAGTTATAGATCTTCTATTGACATAAAAGCAAATGAAAAACAAGTTCACATACATAAATATATTTTGAAATAAATGACTTTAATATGGTACAATATCTAACAGATATGTTAATACAAGCGGAAGCTTTTACTTTTATCTTATATTGTTTGTTATTTTTTGAGCTTTCTCTTCATCGTGTAAAAACTTAGCTGCTGTTTTTTGCTTTTATTATTTTATAGTAGTATGTTTTTATGACTGTGCTCATGATTTAATATTATGCTACTCTTAATATCCGTATTCGTATTATTAGGTTGCTAGAATAATTAGACATTAATGTACATCTGTTTAGGGACTATGGTTATATTATGTTTTTACGCACAACCACAAACTTTTTAATTTACTTAATTATATAGTTTACATTATGTATGTATATAGATAATATAGATATATATGTATATACATATACATATACATATATTTGACAACTGGAAAGTCTTAAGTCAAATTCATTTTGGATGATATAATAAATAAAAATCAAATATTCTTACTAAAACTTCTCTTCCGTCTAATTATAGTATATATACAAAGAAATCAATTAAAACTCTTTGTTCTTGAGTGTGCTACACTTACATACATATGTTCAAAGCATTTCCAATAAGAGTATTATTAGTAGTTATTCAGTTCTTCAAAGATCAGATGAAAAAACGCATATTATCGTAGAACGAAGCAAAAACTCTTTCAATTAAAACTGACACAAGAACATGATTATTTACCGTGAGTTGTTTGTGGTTGATACATTAATGTGTTATATAGGTCCTGTATCGGTGGTTCCAAAGTACATACATATGTACATATATGTAGCTTACTTGAGAACTTATACATGCTCTATAGAAATAGAAATAGAAATCAAACAAGGCCTATGACTGTATAATAGCGCGATCAGTCTTCAAAATACAGCCCATCCTAACACAAAACTTAAAAACTTAAAAACTTATATAAAATAAAAGCAGAACTTAAATAAAAAATAATATTTTATTTAGTTAATGTAGTATATATGTACATACATACATCTTTTCGATATTGGTGGGTTATTTTAATATAAAATTAAATACTATTTATTTTTAGTATTTACTTTCGTCTCGTTGTTCGTAACTAGCAGCAGAAATTAATCCGAGGAGTCCAGATCTTAGTCTTATAACACAAAAAACCCCTCGATAGTCAATTTTAATATGATATATAAATAAAAATCCGTTAAAGTAACATCTAGAATGCAATCAAATACACTAGCTTACACCGAACCGAACCAGAAGGAAAGAGCTGTCTTCGGCACACCGAAGCTATATACCCTTGCATTGGTCTTCTAAGAAAATATTTAATACTCAACCGATTGTTCCTATGGCAGCTATATGATATAGTGGCCCGATTTTACTCAAATTCTGATTCTGATTCTGATTCTGACATATGTTCTGCCTACAGACAAATTTCATTAAGATAGCTAAAGAACTGAGCGAGTAGTTTGTATAGAAACAGACAGACAGACAGACGGACATGGCTTTATCGACTCAGCTCGCCATCCTGATCAAGAATATATATATTTTTTATGGGAAGGGAGACGTCTCCTTCTGTGCATTTCACATTTCGGGACATTTCGGAGTATACAAATAATTAACTTACTTCTCAAAGGATATCTCGAAAAAAAGTTTTTAAAAAAGAATAACTTTTTTTTTTAATCTTCGGCCCCAACTATGTACCTTAAAAAATAATACAGGGACCGTAAATTAATCAAAAGAATCATGCACTTAGATCAACTTTATGGAAAAGATTGTAATTCTTAGAACTTTAATAATAAATTAGAAATAATACAGAAATATTGAAAAAAGTTTTCTTGGATGTTGTATAGCGGATAAAAAACAAACTTGCGACATTTAGCTATAAAAAAGTCGTAACAGGATTTCGAGTTTTATGTTTGAGCAATAAATTATGATTATTTAATAAATAAATAATGATTATTTTTAATTTTTTAATTTTCCAAAATGATTATTATGCAAGACCCTAAAAAAATATTCATTGACATACAAACATTTAAAAAAAAATTAAAACTTATGATCGTTACGGTCCGTCGCTGTAATAAATCTATGAAAACCCAGCTATCTTGATTAGGGAAATTTGTAAGCTAGTGTAACATTTAACATTGTTTGCTGATCGAAATCGAAAGCCAATACACACACACACATATAGATGTATTGTATTAGTATTTATATGTATGTATGGTACTATATGTCTACACGAACACACACACGCACACACAGACACAGACCAGTTATTCTTACAGATTTAAATGCATGCACACATACATATAAAACATTTATTCACTACATCTTCCATTTAACATTACATATTGTAAGTTTATACACATATCATATATGTATATATACATATATATATTTTAGGGATATTAAATTGACCAGATGAACATTTTTAAACTGAATAAAGTCCCCAGTTCACTCGTTGTTCAATAATGGAAAGAAAAATCACGCATACGCATTCGCATTCTTAGGAAAATTACAATACACCCGCTGTTATTTTAGATAACGATCGTCTGTGCAGATAATAAATAGTAGTATATAACTATCTATCCAGGTAGTGAAAGTAATATTTAGTTAGCAACCTATCCATAATGTGCAAACTGCAATTTAAAAAAGAAATGGGAAATGAAACCAAAAAACAAAACAATTCAAATTAAATTAAGATCTTCAAATTTATTCCATTGCAACAACAATAGTTGTGTAAAATAAAATAATGTAAATGCAATATTTTTTTTTTGTTTTTTTTTTTTTGAAGTAAAAATAAATAATTTACATACAAATGTTATTAAATACATACATTGATCAAAAATCAAAATTACACAAGGAAATTAATAATTGTAAATTACATACTAATAACAATAATGCACATAAATGTATCAAGAAATCAATAAATGATATTGCATGTAACGCGGTGCCTGTTGTTCCTGTTCTCCATTAATTGATATATTGGTAATTTATATAGTCTATTTCCATATCCTCGAAAAAAGCTGATGACAATACGATTTAACATTACGATTTGTTTTGTTTTGTTCATATTTTTGTAATACAATGTAGAGTGTTAAATGCGGATGCCGTGCAATTTGTTTTCAATTGTTTTTCAGCTCGTTAAATTAGGTTAGTTTTGTTGTTGTTACATTTAGTTTCCGCAGGGTTACCAGGTAACATAGTATTCATAGATAGAAGATTGATTATATTTATATGTAATACAAAAATGTCGTCTGTTTTACTACACGTGACATTGTAGTTGCGATCTCTATCATTTTCGATACAGATTCATCATCGATTATAAATTACATTTACACACATTATATTATTATATATATATATATGCTTTTGAAACTAAAATATCAATTATTTGTAATATATATTTAAAATCAGTCGATTTTGCTTTTGCGTTTTGGATTACTACAGTCGAACATTTCTAACGCGATTTCCCCAATTTCGATACATCTTTAACTGGAAGCAAACCAAGTGATAACACACCAAATTGCATTGATCCCTATAAAAAAGCAACACTTTTAAAATTCGAGATATTCTTTAGCTTGAACATAACTATTGATTGGCACGTACATTCCGGAAATCTACACAAACTGTTACACAGAGTGATTAAATAATTAAGAATAGTGAGATTACAACCAGGTCAAATGACCAAATGGTTTCTACAAATGTGCGATCAACGTAAGTTATGGGGAATGTAAATATGTTAACTATCAAAAAGTAATTTTAAAGGATACGATAATCAATGTGGCTTTACTATGTTATTGGACAGTTTTTAGGTAAATAAATTTAAAATTATTCAAATGCCATATCGTAGAAGACTTTTACAAGTTATTGAGTTTGTACATATTTACACGCAACAGAAAACACAGTGTTGAAAGCTCTTAATAAAATTATACTGTCTTCTCTCATTATTTTTATTTTATTTTTTCTTTTTGTTTTTGTTTTTGTTTTTTTTGAAAAAATTTCAGTCGTAAAGCTCCTTATACTAGCAGTACAGTCAAATGATGTTTATTTTGATTTAACTCAAAATCTATTTAAGTAAAATTCTCAGTAGTAGTAGTTGATTTGTTGGTGTTTTCGGGTTAGGAAAGTTCGACTGTAATTTATATTGAATATTGAATTCTTAGACAATAATATTTATTTATTACATGCAGTACATACAAACAACATACATACATATTTATACTTATCAATTAGGCAGGATATACATGCCCGAAAAGAGAACAAAAAACAAAAAAAATATATTAAATGTTGATATCCTCGACTTATGTCATGACATGTACTAAGTCAATGGAATGCTGGTAGTTATGGTTAGTGAGTGTTATGAATGTTTATGCAATGTTCTTTATGGCAGTACTACTTTACTTTGCAGCGTTTTCTTATGTAGTAAATGTAAATGTTCGTTCATCATGGCTGCATTACATAAATACATATAAGTTTAATTTATAAATTGAATGAAAAATGTGAACAAATAAAACATTAAGCAATAAAGTTCATATATATTAATAGTCATATTCATGTTCATATTCATATTCATATTCATATTCGTATTCATATTCATATTCATATTCATATTCATATTCACGACGCACATTTATATACTTGCATAGGTGGTATGTTATATGTATTTATGTATCTTAGTAGAGAAATGGCTCTTTCCTGCTCAACTTCAGTTTTGTAATTAATATTTAATACACAAAAACCTTGATACCTTTCTTTCATTAATTCATCTTAATAAAATCGTGATTTCCGAGTGAGTTGTGAGAATTATTCAGCCGACATGATATTATGAACTTGCTCCAATTTGAATGCAAGTCGCTGCTTCTGTGAAAATTCATCCTCCTCCAATGTGACAGTTAGCTGCTCATTATACTTGACTGCGTAGGTGTAGAGTTCATGTAATGCACAATTCGTGTTAAACTCCGTTGTGTGCAGCTGAAAATATATATATAAAAACAAGTTTATAAACATTATTTAATGTTTTCAGCAATAAAACAATAAATTCAGTCGATTAATTGCACACAATCGTGCAATTATTCATTTTGTTCGTTTCTTCTGTCCTATTGTGGTTCTTTTTATCAAGGACCATAGCGAATATAGTTTATATTTTTAAAAAATATATTCAATTGGAAATAACAATTAATTTTTAAGCTTATTGAAAATCTCTTGTAATTACAATCATTTTTAGAGCTGTAATTGTGTTTTATTTTAATATTAATCTTCTATAAGATTTATATTATTTGCTTACAAAAATAAAAAACATTTTTAAAGGTTTGGTCTGACTGGAGCGGGAGTCTTTATCCACTGGCGGCGTACCGTACATACTAATAAAATGAGAACTTACTGAATATCTGGCAACTCCATTATGTCGGCGATTAACTTGCAAAACTGATATTTTTACCCTTTTGTATTAATTTCGGCGACAGCTAAAACTTCCATAAACATTTTCAGCGCAAATAATCAATTATATTCAGCTGTTTTCTGTTCAATGGTTTGCAACACTGCTAACGCTGTTGGATATTCTTATGGGAAATTTAAGGAAATACGTGGGAAATTTAGGGGAAATTCGGAAAATTTGAGCCCAATCAAATACGCAAAGTCCCATCGAAAAAGGGAACAGGCTTGATTAACACTTTGAACTTTGACACTCGGAAAACAAAGTGTAAGGAAATATCCCTTTGATATTGTAGCGTTATCGATCATAGGCATTTATATTCTGTAAATGAAGTATATTCTTTATTCTAACGCTAGTTCATTATTTATTAATAATAATTCGAAAGTGTTCTATTTTTAAGCGTTGTTGTTGTATAACTAGTTGAAATGATGCATTTAAAATAAATACTACATCTTGCATTTGCAATTCTAGTTTTGTGATTAAAGTTGATTTTATATTTAATTTTTATTATAAGAATTAAAAGTTAATAATGGATTAAATAATAATGAATACCTAATTATAAATAATAATTTTTATAACAACTACTGTTTCTCCTGCTTGTGTTCTTAATGTGTATTTAGATTTATTCTGTTATATTATATACCTCATAAATTTGCTAATGAATTAGTTTAACCAATGCTTCAACTTACCCTGGACTCTTCAGCGAGCATAGCATTCATGTCTTGATCAGATATTGACGACATATCTCGAATATCCCTGTAATATCGGTCTACCCACTTGCGATACTCGGGTATATCTTTTGCATATAATAGCTTTGAGCTTGGCGAATCTTTGCCTGCAAACAAATTGAGAAGCATTACGAAATGTCTTTATTTGCAGATTGTAAAAATGTTAATGCGTACCCAATCGATGGTCAGAAGTTGAGCAAGAATCCATAAATGTTTGAGCTACAACAGACAGACAAGAGTCCACAATATTCGATTTATGTATATCGAATACAAAATTGGGATTTTTTATTAAATTCACCCAGAAACTGCAGTTAAATAGAAGAAAATGCATTATGAAAAAAGGTTTACTATTATGTTATATTATGTTATTGTACAAACCGCAAAGGTAAGCTGTTGCTTTTCCAAGTGTGCACGACTTCTGGATCTGTAATTCCATGCAAAAGGGCTTGGTCATCCAAGAAGTCGAACATATATTTAATGGCCAAGGGCAGGGCAGATCCCCGGTGAGCGGTGCTGAATATTGTCTCAAATAGATCATCAACGAATTTCTGCAATGTGCCCTTAGTTGCCAGCAGTCTTGTCAAATATATTTCAGAGACCAGTTTGTTGACGCGTTCTCCTTCCTTTTGAATATCACTGTCATGATGCTTGACCAAATGCCAATACTTCAATCCATTGTCATGCATATCGTTGTTCAAGGGGCTGCCGGCACGACTGAATGTCGGAGATGAGGATGTGTACTTTGATATATTAAGAGTTTCATATCTATAAAGAATATACAAAAATATAAAGATTTTCAAAACAATCATAAAAAATCTTATTTTGATCTTGACTAACGAAAAACGCAATAAACTCATGTAGAATGGGTTTTAGGGTAAAATTCAAAAATAACTTTTTTTCCAACTAATATCAAAAATACGAAAAATAATTGCTATATCGTATTTTTGGTTTTAAAATTCACAGTCATTGATTCATACTTACTTGTGAGATTTTTCGTTCTTATCTGATAATATACTAAAATTATAGATAGAACTTTGCTTTGGTACCAAACTCAGCGAAGCTCCATCTGGGACATTGTAATGCTGCAATGTATTAAGTTTTTTCCATTCACTCTCCGTTTTTGATGTGGCGTCTTCATCATACAGAATAACGCGTCCTGTGGCTCCAGTTCGCCACTCTAATAATATTAAATTAAATATAAGGGATACCAAATTACAGTTAATACAAGTACATAATTTAATTTTTAATTTTTCTACATGAAATATATAATTAGATTATACTAGTTTACAGCATATGTTTTTTCTGACGTATGTTAGGGCGCTGAATAGTTTGATTTTTGCCATATCTACAACAAATCTTATTCGATCTTGAAAATTGTTACAAAATCCAATAGATAATTGTATCCTCTTTCTAACGGTATGATTATGCGGATCGAATTAGAAGTAAAGCCAATTCAAACCTTTAAAGTTGAAATATGTTACTGCCGGAAGGTATATATGTGAATTTTTTTTGCATTTTTAAAAAAATTGCTGAATTTCACTTGCACATTTAAAAATTTTAAAAATTCTATTAAATACTTCGGTTTTCATGTTTAAAATAAGCGCCCCAAAATACATCATAAAAGTCTATGGGATCTCCCTCTATAGAATTTCCAGATTTTACAATCCAAATATATTAAAATCACTTTCAAAATTAAACACATTAGTATTTAACATTTCTTTAAAAAAAAAAATTAGTTTTAACACAAAAACTACTTAAGATTCTAAATGTCATTCAGTTAAGAGAGTTAAGATAAAATCGAGAACTGCTGATCATCAATTCCTAGCAATTATTATATCTATATTTATTATTTATTTTTGAACTTATTATTTGATAAAAACCATTATTGATTTTTATACTTGATTTTTATTATAAAAATTAATTATAATTTACTATATAAATAGAAAATTAAAATATTATATTTTAATTTTTGTAGTAAAAAACCAAAAGTAATATAATAAAAATCAAAAATACATAAAAATTATTAAAATATTTAGTGAACAAGTTAGTATTGGTTTAATTTATGTATATTTACCCAAGTCTAAATCATCTTTACGTGGCCTCTGGCTGGACGGTATATTTCTATAGATGGTCTCCAAACATTTCTCTTTCACCTGACCGATCGTATCGCAGTCGAGGACTTTAACCGACACGTTCTCCGTGTTTGAGGGCAACATATCCAGATTGTTGCAGAAGATTGGCTGCTGTATAATACTAGCATTGACGGTCATTGGCCTAAAATCGATGGATTGACGAATGAGTTTCTCTTCGCTTAGGGAGTAGCGTGCCTCGTGGGTGCACGCATCGACCGGTCCCTTGTCCACCTGGCCTTTAACTGCACGAAACAGCATATACAGAGGCTCGCCGGCACACTCTTTTAGGAATTTATAGAGTAAGAAGGTAAACCAAGCACTGAGCATCTTTTCGGCAACACTTTCAGTGCGCCTAAGCAATAGCTTGGGATGACTTTTGCCCTCAATACATTTCTCAATTAGATCGCCCAACAATGTCTTCAGAATATCCGTACAATATTCCAGTTTTGATTGCAATGTAACCATTATCAAGGAGGCAACATTGACACGCTCACGCATCGAGAAGTATCGATTGGACTCCAAGGTTCGTATGAATAGCAAAAGGAACGTTTTGTTCATAATGAGCTGGGCAAATAAACGCAATCCCTTCTCCTTGCGCAATAGCTCTGGTCTCTCCCACTGCAACACAATGTGATCCTCATGATTGGGGAATAATATTTTCATGGCATACGATCTGTAATCCAAAAATGGTATGCCACCAGATGTTAAATCGCCAGTCAAGTCTGTCATTTCGGTTTGCAGTTCCGCAAATGCCTCCTTGCACTCGGCAGCTACGCGCAGCTCCAAAATATCCATCTGTTCCTGCATATTGCGTAGCACTCGATTCGATTCGGAGGTTTTCTTTCTATACGCGACAATCAAAGCAACAAATATTATGAAAACAATCGTTGCGCCGGCAATTACGGCCATCACAACATTGTCGCCCCAATCCATGATTGCATTGGACGACTCGTAACTGAGTATGCCAATGCGATACTCCAATGATGAACCAATCCGCACAATCACCTCTGGCCCACTGGGACTGCTGCTGGCAGCTGCCGCTTCAGTGGGGGGTCGGCAGGTTAGCTGCTGGCGAGATAGCGACGTTATATTGCAGTAACCATTCCCGATCTTGACCTCAACGTCGCTTTCCTTGCAGGCACGATCCAAATTGCGGCCGTTTATGGTTAGATATTCGCTCTTGTAGTATTTGACACGCTCCTCGAACACGAAATATTCCGGATTGGGATAAAGCTCAAAATGATTGTTGTGTGCCTTTGATAGATTTTGTACTCTAAGCACATTGTCCATTAGAAAACCGTATTCAAGCAGCATGGGATTCTCTGGATCCAAAATCTGGCCCTCAGCCTTTATTATTGGCGAGGGGCATTCCATGTCCGTGTCTGAATGCACCCGACACTGGCTAGCATACATTTGTCCCCTGTAAAAGACATAAATGCTGGGCGCTTGAATGCTGGTGAACTGTGTGCCAACAACTGCGATACGGATGCCACCAGCCGGAATGCCCTTTGGTACTTTGATTTGGCCGCTGGGGCCGGAGCTGACTTGCTCAACTGTTGGATCTAGTACATATTTAAAGTTATAATCGTTGAATTCCCGCGGTCCATTATCAAAAGACATTTTTAGGCGTCCTTCAATGATGCCCGGAGACGGCGATGTCCGGCATATAGCCTGCGATGCGTCCGTGCTAATGATCTTACAGGGCAAATGATCATTTATAAATGCCTGTATACGAGACCCGGCATTTAAATGCTTTCCAATTATCCGTATTTGTGTACCGCCCGAGGTTGGCCCAAAACGCGGATAAAAGTTCGATATTTTCGGATCAACAAATTCGTAATCCTCCTTCGATTCGCCACGGTAGTCACCTATTTGAACCACAATTCGCCCATTTCTATACATCTGCTCGCCAGGGCTGTCCACTGTGCATACAATTTGTTTAGTGTCAATGTAGAACTGTTGAAATGGCATGCAATTAATGCCAGCAATTCGTACACCCGAATAGATGTCGTTATAGTTTTTTCCAAGATTAATTCCCTTAATGGTGATATTAGTGCCGCCCTCCCACGGCCCAGTCTTGGGACCAAACGAATGAATCTCCGGATTCGGACAAATTTCACTGCGATTAAGCCAATCCGTTTTACCCTCATTATTTTTGTTGCACTGCTCCACCACCTCGCACGTGTTTGTAGATGAACACCAGCCGCAATTGTACTTCTCCGACAATGCCAGGCAAATGCCGCAGCTATCAGCCATGTCGCGGCAACGATAGATGACAACTGCAAGTTTAAATAAATTTAAATATAAATTATTTGTTATATTTACATTGTTTTACAATTAACCATTATCTCTGCTATTTCTATTGGCTTCACTATACTCCAAAAAGACAAAAAAAGAATATTATAATTTTGTCACTAAATGTGTATTCTCGCCTGTCTGTCTGTCTGTTTCTATTCTAGTCTCTTACTTTTGAGCTATGTTGATTAAATTTTGCACAGATTTCTTTCTGTTGCATGCAGTATATATGTCGCAATCTGACGGATCGGACCACTGTTGATATAGTGATATATTTATGTTATTTACGTGGTCTGGCAACATTGCAACTTTGCACATTTGCAATACCAGCCACGTGAACAGCCCTTAACGTAGCAACTCTGCTAGGTCAGCTGATTATTGTTTAAAGTTTTTACAATTAGATTTGTATAATTGTTGTCAGTGATTATGCTTGTGCTGCGTGAATTTGGAAAGGTGCTAGTTTAAATCTTTAAGGATATGCTCTGTGACTTAAAAGCAAAGCAAATTTATTCATGATAATGATAGTAATAGAAAGTGAGTAGAATTTGTTGTTTAAATAGTTGCATAATTTCATGATTTTAACAATTGAAGATCTATCTCTCTCAGATACTGCATCCTAAATTAGTATTTTTAAGATTTGCAAGGGTATGTATAAAAATAATTCAAGTTGTGAAGACGTACCGTGTATGTTATGGGGATTATCAAGGGGTTTGGATCCGCCCCAGATAACAGCAAAGGTCGCAGTTAGATTGGGTGAACGTGATGTGTACTGAAATTCCATGCTATCACAGTAGATTGTATCGCCGAGGAGTTGAGCATTGAGGCTCGTCACGCGACCTTCGATATTGAACTGGCAAACGAAACGCGTCTGGACAATGAACTGGCCAATGATGTGAACTTTGACCTTGATGGACTTGCTGGTGCCGGCAGCAACAAGTACCTCGCTGCCATCGCCGGTGGCATTGATGGTTGGACAGAAGCCGGGCCCCGAGCGATAGCTGGGCCCGATGCGGCTAACGCCAGTTACCAATATATCATTACGGCAATTTTCGGCCGTATCGTGTGTACAGCGATGCGCTTCGACGCACCAGTCGCATGGGAACTCGGATGATACGCAACGGGTGCACGACGAATGTGTGCTGCAGTCGAAGAAGGTAAAGTCCGTTGAGACTAGATCCGGTCCGTTTCTTGTGCGCACCGACAATTTGGCCGTAAAATGATGCTTTCCCTGCTCAATTTGGGGTAGCATATCCGTCCGGGGTGTAGTACAATTGACACCGTTGCGTTTCTTTGTTGCATTTGTAAATAGGGCCTTGTCCTCGGTAGTAAAGGCGCAAATTAAATTCTCCTTTAGCTGCGGCAAATGATCGATGATCAGCTCCAAAGTGCGGGCGGTTGTCCGCTGTAATTGATGAGGCACAACGCTGGTTATTGTCGTACATTTGCCCGTTTTGTAGCTGACCCAGTACAATGGATCGTTGGCATCATCCTGACAATTTGAACGAGGACTGCATTTATTTTCCAATGAGCACCAGCCACAATACGGATCTTTAGCGCCGAGGCATTCGCCACACGTCTTAAAGTCGGCGCAATCGTACACCTTCACTTTGGACACTGTGCGCTCGGACATGGCATAAATATAAAGATTCTGGTTGTCAAACTGCATATCCTGCTTTATGGCAGAGCCCAAATCCACCGCCAAGCTAGCATATTCATTGGCCACCGTCGACGATTCAACGACCACTTTCTTAATATATCCATCGACTGTGCCAATAAAAACAACCGTGTAGCCGCTAGTGCTGGTTGCAGCCACTGCAGTTAGCCTCGTGTTGAACATTGCCACGGGAACGGCTGTAATGGGCTGCTCTCCTCCCAGCGGAGAATTAACATCCAAGCCACAAAAGTCCTCGCCAATTGTTTGTAGTTTCTGTAAATGTCAAATGATATCAGATTAGTCAGAAATGTCTGGCACTAATTGAAACTACAATAAATAAAATAAAGATTGCAATTTTAGGAAATTAACATATACTCGAATAATAAATATATTTTTAATTTTGCAAAAAATTGCTACAGATATTTTTAATGTTTAGTTGAATTAAGATCAGAGTCTGTCAAGACTACACAAGAACTGTTCAGGATTATTATACTGCTGAAATTATAATTTTAGCGACTGATTCTTATACTCAAATATCTTTTAGATGTATCAGATAAGATTCTTTATACAGAAAGCTTCCCTAAACCATTGTTAAGGCATATCTCATTGCTTAATGTAATTTATGTACAATTGGTATGAAATTATTTGCCTTTCGGTCGCAAAATATTCCCTTTTGCTAATTGTGCAAGAACAAATTTATCCTTGTTTCGTCGCCGCAAAGAAAAAAATTAAATTTTTCGACTTTGTAAGGCAAAATCGATATTTCTATTTATTTATCTATCCTATCTATTTATTTTACCAGGTAAATTTATTTATACATTTTTTCTAATTTGGGCTGCAAAGGGAAGGGATTCCAATTCGACAAAGTTACTATTCGGATATCTTTAGCAAGAGATCTTAATTGTTGGTTGTGATTCAATAGGTTGTGATTTAATAGCTGGTTGCACATAGACCAAAATTGATCCTTAGTGGTGCCGGAGGGAATCCTTGTACTTCTCTAATATTTGAATACGCTTTGCAAATGTCAATAGCGCATTTGAGTTGTTTGAATCTTTGTTGAGCGAGTGCTGGACAACTGCAAATCAAGTGTTCCAAGGTTTTAGAAACTCCTGGTTCCCTACATTTGCGGCAGCTTTCGTCTGTTGTTAATCCTAGTCTTTAGCATAAGCTGCTGCCAGGCAATGACCAGTCAGTACTCCTACAATTAATCTGCAGTGTCGTCTCGACGCTGCAGTAGCAAGTGAATGAGTGTTTTGGAGCTAATGGTAGATGCCTGCAAAGATTTTATTGCCGCTTGGCTATCCATGAAAATGCTAATCAATCCGTTTATTCGTTCGGTTGTGATTTAATAACTTTTATAATAATGTCATTCCAATGAATTTACATTGAATTTCTTACGTTTTATCTATCTATGAAGGATCTGTTCTACTCTTTCTTGAATGACTTGAATGAAGTTATTTAATATAAAAGAAAATTATATATGGGCATTTCCACAGAAATGTCAACCGCGGCCAAAAAATTCAAAGTCTATAAAAGTATGTTGTTTTAACATATTTTGATAGGGAATCTATCAAATTTAGCTAAAGTAAACAAGTTTTACAATTATTATTCATAACACATTTTGGAATATTCAAATGCAAAGTCGAACAAGTCGAACAAGCAAAAGTTCTGTTTTCCGCATTTCTATTGCAAGTTTTGTTTTGATTAATGCTCCTAATGAGAGACATTATGCATTGACTATTGCTCTCTTAAATATCGGATTATGTTTCTAGAATAGAACAAAAAATGTAAAAGGAACGATGCGATTGCCGATTACGGCAAATTTTTTCTTTACTTTACCCTATATTTGGATGTCGTGCGACATTGAAAAAGAACAATTGTTATCAGTACGTTAAGTTGGTTTGGTCTATGCACATCAAAAATTGATACCAAACATAGATTTCAATTGCGAATTAGATAAAAAAAAAAATTTCGAAAGATAACCAGCGGTTTACTCAGGGTACTGTTTTAAAGTGTGTCGCATTCGACATCGTAGGGGTAAAATGTATAGCGCAAAAAAAATGTTTTTTCTAAAATATGTATATTCAATTAAGAGAACATTATTTAACATTATTAATGCTATTCTCAGTTAAGTTAGTTTGCTTTTACACACAAAAAAGATGAATATACTCATTTTTGTTTTTCTTTTTAGAAGGTATTTTGTTAAACTTATAGTTTTTGATGTGCAAATAAATATATTGAATATATTAAAAATCATTTATATTTATATAAAAAAATAAAATGTATGATGGAACAAAATAGATTAAAATTTAATAAAAACTAAACTACTAAATATTTTTAAATCAAATAATCAACATTATTAAGGTACATCAATGCATAACATTTTAAAATTAGTCGCATTAAAATATTCCTTCAAGATTCCTTAAAATCAGTGTTTGAACGGCTCGGCCTAAAAGCGACTTCTGTTTTTGTCGCATGCGAATGCCTTGGTTTTTTGTAATTATCTTGAAAACGAAAAATTACACAAAATCAACTTTAGTACCAATAATAATAATAGTGCCAATCAAGAGCTATAAGATTCGCCTTTTGTCAACATAAAATAATGTTTTCGTATATGTTTTTTTTTGCTTTAAATGCGTACGAATGTCGCATTCGACTTTAGAGAAATGCCCATATATATATATTATACATATATATTATATAATTGCATTCTATTTATATAGCTAAACACTTACTTTTGGTTATCATTTAAAATAATAAATATAAATTCATTTTATTTTAAATAGATACGAAATTTATCAAATGTGATTCTATTTTTTTTTATCGATTAACAAAGCTAATCTCTAATTTTGTCTAGGTGTGTAATTACTAACATTTCAATAAATTTGCTCAATTAAATCAAAAAACTTTGTTTTGTAATGACTATTACCCTAATTTAAAGGTTTTACTTATTGCATTAGGATGTTTAAATTAAATTAAAAAATAATTCTCATTAAGTATGAATTATACTACTGAAAAACTGTAAAATTAACGACTATATACATACCGTTAAGACACAGGGCATGCTAGGCGATATAAAGTCCAGGCCACGCATGCCATTTCCATTGAAGCAAAACTTAATATTTTGCATAAACTTGCGACGAATTGACTTTAGGGAATATATGCAGAGGGCCGAGTTGTTCGTTGGCGTGTTGCTATCGCCCTTCGAAAAGACGGCGAAGAGTACATCGTCCTGAATGGAAATGCCCAAACTTTGGGCTAAATCGGAACTGGGTTTTCCCAAGAAACCGGCCTGTACCAAGTTGAACTTGGTGCCGCCCTGGGCTTCGCTAATGCATTCCACAGGAATCTCAGTGTACGAATAATAGTTGGAGTCCTCTTGACAGATTCTCACCAATTTAGTTATATACTCTTTGGGTGACGAGTGATGACTATGCTTCAGCTGTGTGGTAAGGAAATACGAGAATCGCTCCGAGCTGAATCCGTAAACATAATTAACCAAATACGTTTCACGTGCATACGAATTGATAAAGGTGCGTGTGCCTGTCGTGACCGCCGAGGAGGCTATTTGAAACATCTTTGTCTTTTCGAGAGATCTGGACGCGACGGCGGGTATCTCGCTGCGATATGGCGAATTATTGGTGTAGGTAACGCCAACGTACATAACATTCGTCACTGGATGTTGCGGTGGTCCAGGCGCTATAAATGCCACCGTCGATGAATTGGCATCATTGGCAACAACAGCATCCGGCACCTCGTGCTCAACAATGCTAACATTCTGCAAATTACGGACGGTACACGTGCCCTGGAACAATGAGCCGCAAGCAATTAGCCTGGATGTGGCACGATCTATCAGCAGAACCTTATTATAGTTGTCTGTCGGCTTTCGCACCGCATTAAGCGGACAATCCAGTATGGTGCACTCGACCGAATCATTTTGTGGGCCCGTCCTTACTGTCTCGTGCAGTTCCAAGTCTGGCGACAGCTGATACAATCTGTTGACGCCTCCAACAAACACACGACCCGTTATAGTGTCCACAAGCAGATGATTCAATCTCGTATCAAATTTAGCCACATTTGTAATAATGCTGCTGCTGCTCAGGTTGTTCAGCGCCGAGTGCTCAGATGTGACGCTTGAATTGACATTGAGAGCTGTCGCTTCGTTGCTCCGTCCAATCCTATCGACTCGCAAACCCAATGCCAAGGGCTCAGAGGAATACAGCGTTTTGTCATTGCGAATTTTTGTTAAATGTACTAACTCGAAGGTTGTTGTTACTAATAGTAAACAAAGTAGAATATTCATTTCCACAATCACAAGCAAATCGCCACGGCGATTCAATCGAACGATGAACAATCCTTCTTCAAGGATATTGAATCGATCTGTGCGTCTCTGTATTCAAGTTCTTCTATTATTTATAAATAAATATATTTATATTTATATTCCTCTTATTCCTTTACCAAATCTGTCTTATCTGTGTGCTAAGCAACTGCATTAGCTGCTTGTTTAATCAAAAAGCGTATTCCATTCTATTATCCATTTGTGATTGATTGGACTTCCTTTATCTATATAGATTTATATATGTTTCTAACAAATCGTATTACATCAACTCCTGCTTCCGGTTATAAGCTGCAACATTATTATCTGATGAAGCAACTGCATGCCTGAAAAGAAATTCAAGTTATAGTTTAGTTCTCAGTTCTCAGTTCTCAGCCAGATATATATTCGTATAGTATATATATTATATGATATAGTGGACCGATTTCACTCAAAGTTTATCAGATAGTACAGTACACATTTCTATTCAATTATGGTAAGTTTTGCTTACAAGAATTGGAAAAATGATTTCATCCAATTTTTTCTATGGCAGCTATTCGATATAGTCTAGTATATAGTAGTACGATTTTTATCAAACTTGGACAAATTTTACAAATCAAAATTCTACATCGAATTATTGAGTTTGATTTAGATATCTTGAAATACATACAAGCACTTTTGGACCGATTGTTCCTATGGAAGCCGTAAGATATAGTGTTTCGATTATCATTAAATATCACAGATATTTTGAAACGAAAGAAACCTTGTATGCACTTGGAGCAACATTATGGAAAAGAAGACTCTACAGTGTAGAGTCTACACAAACCTGATCGTTCATGATTTTTATATTTTACGCTTTTCTTCAATTATTACTATTATTATTGGATTTTATTGTAATTTATAAATCAGAACTACTGATAACAAAAAATTAAACATCATCCTACGACTTTTCTTTCTGCTATTTCTTTGTATTTTCTTTCAATAAAGTAAGACGAACAAATAATAAAAAAATATATAAGTTTGCTCCTTAGTTATATTATTGAGAAGAGGTATCCAAACTTTCCATATTTTAACATAAAAATGCCAAATATATATATAGCCATTTTCAGAATGGCGTTACGTGACAATTATACGCCTCAATGAAGCTAGAAAAAGTTAGCTCGACTATATTTAGTAAAAGAGATGAAAACATTCGACCTTTCCGATTAAAAAATAAAAGCAAGAAACACCCAAGAATAGAATTCGTTTTTGAGTTAAAGTTGTAAAATCGAAAAACTCTACGCAGTGTGTAAGCCTTTTTGTATGATTATGAATAATGTGAGTTAACTTTTTTTTTTACGTGACATAAATTTATTTAATATTAACATAAATTAAATTAAAAGGAAAACAGAAAGTTATGCCTTATATTCGTGTGAATCAATGGCTAGGTGTATTCGCAAGAGGATCGTATTCTGTGACGTTACGTGACACACTTTTAAAATTCTCTAAAAACTTAAATATTTGTTTTGTTACCCGAAAGTTTATTATATTTTCATTGTTGTATTAAACTCTGTTTAGTGCAGATGAAATGATACGAAATGCTGTTTATCGTGGCGTTACGTGACCTGAGAATATCGGTAAAAGCAAATCAAAATATTAGCGTTAATTGTTTGCTTAATTAATTAATTAATTTTAAGGAGATTGTGATCTTAGAAATACAAAAAGGTGAATAAAATATGATTTTCAATTTTGAAGCACGATTACTCTCTAATGCAACTAAAAATAAAACTTTAAACTCTTTAATTAAATAATTATAATTAAAGTTATAAAGAAAGTATTGTAAGACTTTTAATTTTTTGGTCGTAGTGGACCTTTCTGTGGAAATGACCATATATCTAAATATTTTAAAAAAATTCAATATTCGAAGCATCGTTCCTATGACATTCCTATTTTCCAATTTTATTAAATCAAAAAAACTTTTATTTCGAATAACTGTAACAAAAAGAGAAGGGCCAAAACTTTTTTTTTATTTTAAAAAGCTAAAATATATCTTTAATTTTCAGAGTTTTAATTAAGACAGACATTAATAATTATTTTTGAGTAATAAAAAATAAATTTCAAAAATAGTCGATGTTAATTGAGTTTCTTTTTTTTGCTCAAAAATAAAACTCAAAATCCTATTTTGTAAGGATTACATTGGAGTAGTCCTCTATATCATAGAGTGATTCCAAGTAAGATTTTTTAAGTTTATAAAAAAAAAATCAAAATAGTCGTTATTTACAGTCCTTGATAATAATAGAACAATATATAAATTTTGTTGTAAAACATCGTTTTTTTAATATATATATATATTCTTGATCAGGACGATATAGCCATGTCCGACTGTCTTTCTGTTTCTAGAGGAAATTGGACAAAAATGTTTATTTTACCAGATATGAAAACCAAACTTGGCAGATCGATGTAGAATTCTAATTTAAGCAATCTAAGGAAGTTTTATTAAAATATATACACTATATCATAAAGCTGCCACAGGAGCAATCGGACGAAAAATTGGTTCTATCAAAAACTTAATTTTTCATTTTATTAATTTTTTTAAATTTTATTAAAATTGGACTACTATATAAATATATGCCTCATAGGAACAATCGCATGGAATATGTGTTGCTTGAAAAATTTTTTTTTTACAAAGATTTATTTATTTATTTAAACAAACAAACAAAGCCAATTCTAAATTTCATTATACTTTGAATAATCTAATTAAATATGATAAAAATCAGACGATATTTCGAATTTCTTTAGAGGAGGGTGTTTAGCTTTGGCGTGCCGAATATTCGAAGTTTTATCATACTTTTAATGGGGCTAAGACCAAGAAACATTCATTTATGACTCTTATTAACGCCTTCTGAAGTTGCATAAATTGAAAAATAGGTTAAAAAATTAAATGATATTTCTGTTAAAATTCTATGAGGTTAATTCCCCCCACCAACCTCCCCGCTAGTTAACACCCCCCGGGTACACAAACGCAACGACAGCAGATGACAATGGATAATGCTGCTGTATAGAGTATAACTTGGATGACTAAGAAAACTAAATGAAGAAAAACTGTGATTAATCATATATATACATATATATATATATATATATATATAATCAGCATATTAGTTAGCCATGTACTACGAGGCGGATCAACCCATTCTCTGATAACAGACGATGCCGCGACTTGTTTTTCATTTACACCACGCCCACGCCCAGCGCGTTGCATCTACATACACATAAAGATTTCAAAATGCAGATGATGCATGCATCCAATAATTTCAGTTGGCAAATATGGTCACAATTTTCAAGAATTTGTTCGTTTTGTGATACAGTTTATTTAAACATTGTTCAGATATATAATACTTAAAGAATGAATTAACATAGTGCATACACACACACACACACACACAAATATATATAAACCTATGCATATATCCATATGCATGTGTGTGTCTGTGTATGTACATACATATACATACCATTCATGCGCACTTTACTGATTGTTTTTTTTTTTTTTTGCAATAAAAGAAAAATCTCACTTACACTTGCAATCAACACCTTATGTACATATTGAAACAGTTTTATATATTATTATCCCACGCACAATACGTGGTACATGGTTGTAATCTAGTTCTTACTTTTTTTTTGTTAAGAATTTGACGCTTTTCCGATTTTCACAAATGGTCTGGGCATACATACATCTATATGTCTTTGTGTGTGTTCATGCAAAGGTTGTTGGTGCAAAGATTTAAGCGCATAATTTACGCATATACACTGAAAAACAGACGGTATGAATTTATATCAAATTTAGAGAAAAACTCAAAACTTGATTTTCGCAATATAATATGAATATTTTCTGTAGCACCCGAACGATCGAACGACATACACACACACATACTAAACAATCACATGCACCGACAAACGAAAATGCAACTCTACCATTTTCAAGATGTCGGACGCACTAATAATACCGATACATCGATTGCTCGCATCAGCATCAGTGTTGCAGAGCGACTCACTGCGATGCTTCTAAGTATCGATGCTTTTGCAAAATTCAACACTGCGTCGATATTTTTCCATCTCTATAGTGTGACCACTCTTTCAGTTCCCTTTTCTTAGCTGCGTGCCGCGTGTAAAGTTTTAACAAGCAAATTTTGCCAAAATTATGGATCACCATACCGATGAACATTTTGAATCCGCCGAGTCGGGCGCATCAAAAACCTACCCAATGCAATGCTCAGCACTGCGCAAAAACGGATATGTGATGCTAAAGGGACGCCCTTGCAAAATTGTGGACATGTCCACCTCCAAGACAGGCAAGCATGGCCACGCCAAAGTCCATCTTGTTGGCATCGACATATTTTCACAGAAAAAATATGAGGACATTTGTCCGTCTACCCACAACATGGATGTGCCGCATGTGAAGCGAGAGGATTTCCAGCTCAACGATATTAGCGATGATGGCTACCTGACTCTAATGAACGATAACGGCGACTTGCGCGAGGATCTCAAAGCTCCTGAGGGTGCATTGGGCACTTCTCTGCGCGCCGACTACGATGCCGGCAAGGATCTGTTGTGCACCGTGTTGGGAGCCTGCGGCGAGGAGTGCGTTATTGCCATCAAAAACAATACTGCTTTGGATAAATAGGTTGATCAGGATTAGGGAAATCTCATCCACCGACCTGGTACTGCAAAAAGTAAAATGATATAATGAAGTAATATCAATTAAATGATTCAACAAATACAAGCTGGTTGTTTACATACATACACGCATACACATTTGGGCATTTTACAGGTTTTTAGCATTTCGAAGACAATTCTATATTCCATATTCGCATTTTACCGTGTGATTAACTAAGTTCGTTGATGATCAGTTTCAAGAATTGGCAAACACGTGGATTAAACTGATTTTTTTTTATTAGTATATGCAAAATCACTGGAAGCTAGAGCGAGAGAGCATGAGAATAATTGGAATTTAATTTTGGATGCAGAATTGTTAATACATATGTACGCACATATGAACAAATACATGTATATAAATACACAAATCGAGTTTTTTGCAAGGCACATTCGCCCCTCCGCCTGTTATTTACGCATAAAAAGCATACTTTTTGGTTACTATTTACATTTTACATTATTGTATTGCAAAAAAAAAAAAATAAATTGGTCTCATGCATGTGTACATACAGATATACATATGTATGGATGATGTATGCGTATGCATGTGTGTACTTATAAACGTAAAATTAAAAAAATAAGCAATTGATTCTTTTTATCGTCAATTTTTGTTTTATTAATATAATCTCATTTTAACAAATTAAGGAAATTAAAAGGCGACAATCATTACCATACAACATACCCATTTTATATGACTACAGGGTATAAATAATGCAAGCCAAAATTTTGTGCGAATATAGGTCTTTATTCATAATAAATAAATTAGATAAGAAGTTTGCTTTAAATAAAATACTAGCTTAATAAATTTAAAATTCATTTAATTTTACACTACACTTAAATCGTTTTACAGCACTATGTTTGTCATTCACACAAAAGCGCCATTATTTTCCATGAGATACTGATTTTACAGCAAGAAAAGTTCTTTATTGCCACATGTAACAATTGACTTGTCCAAATATTTTAATGTGTATATTGATAAATTGAGGAGTTTTGAGAATTTGACATTATTTTGGCGCTATTATTTAGCCCTGTGTGTACTTAGTGCTGTAAAACGTCAGGAACCTTTTTGAGCTAATGTATTTTATAAATTTCTGAACACATAAAATAATAAATTTAAATGAATAAAAATTGGAAGTTGAACTGTTTATTAAGGAATCAAAGCAATGCTATAAACTAAAGTCGAATTTTTGGCTACTCTTGATTTTGCTGTGAGTGCCATAAACATAATAAAGATTTATAATTAAATCTTATTTAAATATACATCGATGTGGGTTCCGTTCGTCACGAACAGCTGTTTCTTACTGTCACTGAATGCCAAATTAATTATTCGACTGCAACTTAGAAACCTCTGTTAATTTAGAAAACAAATTACGACATCTGAGAAAAGCAGCAAAATACAAATGTTTCGCAAATACTGATGTCAATGTTGTGGCTTTTCAATTTGCGCTTGATAGTCGATTACCACACACAAACGCATTCTGTCATCGATGTCACGCAAACGCGACAGTTCTTGCAGTTTGCAGTCTGCTTGTCGTTTGCTTGCAAGCAGGAAACTTGAGTAAACAAATAATTAAATATTTTAAGAATTTTTGATAATTATAAGAATGTAATATGGATTACAACTTCTAGACCTTGTTGCAGATAGGTGCCACATTAAGCCGCCCCCAAAATCAAAATACGCGGTTGAAACTTTTAGCTGTTGTAAGTGGTAATCAACGGTTAATTTTGTTTTAGTCGACAACCATCAGAAATATAATAAAATTAAATAAGTTGTTGATGCACATTAATTTTTTTAAGGGTCAGATGCCCTGGGCGCTGCCATGATCCTTATATAGTTACTAAGAGAGCAAAATAAAGAATTTATATGAAATATTAGAAGCTTCACAGGGCACTGCAGTTTTGGGGATTGTTGTTGAGATATAAAGCATTCTAGTTTTCTCGGCTTCATTTTAAAATTATGATTTATGATAACAAAAAAACAAGCGCAAAGTTGAGCTAACAGCAAGTCAAGTTATCCCAAACTTGATTTTCCTATATCAACGGCCTATCTCCAATGCATATACGTAGACATTTAACTTGTATTAGGCTAATTTCGTATTTTTGGCAAATGCTACCAACGCATCCAGCTTAACCAACAGAATAACAACTCCAAGCCGATAAATGGGAATACTAAAAGTACCAACTATACCAGTTAATATTAATCATTTTGTCAAATTAAGATCTGTACCCAAAGTCACAGCATTCGCTAATATTTGTCACAGATAAAAATTCACTGGTCTTAATGGGTTTCGGGACCATCCCAATTGTCATATTTCAAAATGAACTATCGATATACCGAGCCAATGTAGTCATGAAAATCGAAAAATCGGAATGCGACTGTAATGCCGAGTTATGTATTCATATTACGCCGAAAGGCTACTCTTGTGCTGCAAATCTCCGTCAGTTGGTCTAAATATGTTCGCGTTACGTGCTGCCGCTAAAGCTGATAAAAATTTGCTGCCATTTTTGGGGCAATTGTGTAAGTACACAGTTAATTGGACAAATTAAAAAATAAAAGGGATCGAGATGATTTTAGCGAATAAATCGACTTTTAAAACTGGGCTACTAACCTGGAGAGCTAAACAGCTAATGAAAACCGAACATAACCTTAATTGTGCTTGAAAAGAAAAATTGATTACATAATAATTAAATAAAAAGGGTTCTCCAGGTTACACCCATTTGCATTTGGATATGAATTATAAAGTAATATGCTATATAAATGAATGTTAACTCTCTTTATGCAGTCGCCCGACTTACATAACAATTTTTTCTATATAATAAAATGCATACACATGCACACATACATGCATATTTAAGAATTTATTTAGTTCTTGTAAGAAAAAATATGAATATTAAGGTGATAATTTGGTATAAACTGGTATTAATAATAATAGTTAATAATACTAAATAAAATTGTCTCAAAGTAGGCAAACCCTTGTGACGTAATCTCTATGTAGATACACATTATAAATATTTAAAAAAAAATTTAAACCTTTTGCCTTTTTAGCTCGTGGCCATGCCGCTAAGGCAGCTGCCAAAGCGGCCGCCGCTGGTGGCAATGGCAAAGTTGTGGCAGTTATTGGTGCCGTTGTTGATGTCCAATTCGATGATAATTTGCCGCCAATTCTGAATGCATTGGAGGTGGAAAATCGATCACCCCGTTTGGTGCTTGAAGTGGCTCAGCATCTGGGCGAGAATGTCGTCCGCACCATTGCCATGGACGGTACTGAGGGCCTGGTACGTGGACACAAGGTTCTCGATACTGGCTACCCAATTCGTATTCCAGTTGGAGTTGAAACTCTTGGACGCATTATGAATGTCATTGGTGAGTAGCAAAAGTTCAATTAAAAAACATTGAATAAACAATTTTTCAATTATATTTAATAGCAAAAATGTACATTTACAAAAAAAGAAAACACAAATTTTATGCGAAATTTAATTAAATGCAATTAATTCAAAAGAAACGTATTATTGCAGCTTTTTACAGAAATAAATATTAACTGATAAACAAATTGACACAAGATTTTAACATCTTTCGACTGCATTTGAATGGTTTACAATAATTCGAATAATATTTTGTAATTTGATCTGAAAATACTTTCTTTTGTCTGGTAACTAACATGGGAAACTATATTGCATTTCAAATTGTTGATTAAAATTAATCAATTCAGTCATTTTGTTCGATTTTCTCAAACAAACTTGGGCAAAGACTTAAAAAAAGTAAAGTTTTTTTTTACTTTTGCACTAAGATAAAAAATAATTGAACAAAATTAACAAAAAAAAAAAAAAAATTATTGTTATGTATCAGATCTTCAATTTAAAGGCTATTCTTATATTTATATATACAAATTTTGAGTAAGGAATTATCTTTATTGCATTTTTTCATTAAAATTGGCATAAAAATCTTAATTTTGACCTTAAAAATAAAATATAATATGTATTTTAATTTTTAATATAAAAGTTAAAAGAAATAAGTTATTATTTTTTTTTTAAATAAAAATTTAAATATAATAATTATTTCGCAATTAAATTTTTTTCAATCAAATAAAAATCAAAAGTTTAATTTAAAGAATATTTAAACCATTTCACTTCTGGTAAAACTACTTAAGAAAAAAATAAAACATTTTTAACTTTAGACTCTGTGGTTTAATTGAATTTCGAATACTTGGGATCAGTTGTAGTAATGATATTTGGTTTCTTTTTTTGAATAAACTGATTATTAGGTGAACCCATCGATGAGCGTGGACCAATCCCAACTGATAAGACCGCTGCGATTCACGCCGAGGCGCCAGCGTTTGTGGAGATGTCTGTCGAGCAGGAGATTCTTGTGACTGGCATTAAGGTTGTGGATCTGCTGGCTCCCTATGTGAAGGGTGGCAAGATTGGACTCTTTGGCGGTGCTGGTGTGGGCAAGACTGTGCTGATTATGGAGCTGATCAACAATGTGGCCAAGGCCCATGGTGGCTACTCGGTGTTCGCTGGTGTTGGTGAACGCACCCGTGAGGGCAACGATTTGTACAATGAGATGATTGAGGGTGGTGTCATTTCCCTTAAGGATAAGACATCGAAGGTCGCCCTTGTCTATGGTCAGATGAACGAACCTCCAGGCGCACGCGCTCGCGTTGCTTTGACTGGTCTGACCGTGGCTGAATATTTCCGTGACCAGGAGGGTCAGGATGTGTTGTTGTTCATTGACAATATTTTCCGCTTCACCCAGGCCGGTTCCGAGGTGTCTGCTCTCTTGGGACGCATTCCCTCGGCCGTCGGTTACCAGCCAACATTGGCAACTGACATGGGTTCCATGCAGGAGCGCATTACCACAACCAAGAAGGGCTCCATTACATCGGTGCAGGCCATTTATGTGCCAGCTGATGATTTGACCGATCCGGCACCGGCCACAACTTTCGCTCACTTGGACGCCACCACAGTGCTGTCACGTGCCATTGCTGAGCTTGGCATCTATCCGGCCGTGGATCCCTTGGATTCGACATCCCGTATTATGGATCCCAATGTCATTGGCCCAGTGCACTACAATGTGGCTCGTGGCGTTCAGAAAATATTGCAGGATTACAAATCACTGCAGGACATCATCGCCATTCTGGGTATGGATGAGTTGTCTGAGGAGGACAAACTGACCGTCGCGCGTGCACGCAAGATTCAACGCTTCTTGTCGCAGCCATTCCAAGTCGCTGAGGTCTTCACAGGACATGCCGGCAAACTAGTCCCATTGGAACAAACTATCAAGGGCTTCACACAGATCTTGGCTGGCGAATACGATCATCTGCCCGAAGTAGCCTTTTACATGGTTGGCCCCATCGAGGAAGTCGTTGAAAAGGCCGATACTCTAGCCAAGGAAGCATCTTAAACTGTTATTGTAAACCCGTTATCAAATTCAATATGCGCGGAATATTTTATTCAAATGAATTAAGCCCTAAAATTGTCACGAGACATTGAAGAAAACAAATAAAAAACTTAACTAAATAAATACACAAATCTTTTGCTTACAATTAATTATTACAGATGTAGATTTACCAGATATTTTATATTATTTAATTGTTATATATCCATTGTTACGAACTTCAACTTGAAGTTAAAGCCATCAACATGTCACTGGGTGCAATGCATTGGAAAAGATGCGCCGACGGTTTTGAGCCCACCGAGAAGATTCTTAATTCCAACGAAGAACTTGGGCACGCAGTGCTTTGATTCCGCCCGTTCCAGGATGGCATATTCAATGAGTTCGAGAACCAGATCTCTACTCTTTGCACCCTGCTGCAACGCGCGTGTTTGCTATCAGGCGTGTTATCCAGGCCATGTTGTAAGCTCCCATCCGCAATGTTACCGTTGTCAGCTATGCGCCAAAGATCTGAACGACCGTGACTTTATACGTGCTCTTTGCCATGTTTGCAATGCCAAGGTAAAGACCGAAATAACTGGACGCTATATGTACCAAAAGTGGCAGGTGGCAGGTGGCAGGTGGCAGGTGGCAGGTGGCAGGTGGCAGGTGGCAGGTGGCAGGTGGCAGGTGGCTGGAGGCAGGTGGCAGGTGGCAGGTGCCTGTGTCTGTTGCTGTTTCTGTATGCATGAACAATTGTGTGTTTTAATAACTTTGTTTGCACATTGGCATATGGCCATTTCCACAGAAAATTCCATCATGACCAAAAAACTAAAAGTCATCCAATACTTTGTTTTAAACTTTAATTACACTATGCAACAGCATTTTGTATCCCGGCCTTTTTAGAATCGATTTATATGTAAAATGGGTCATTGATTCCGAAAAAAAAATTTTTTAAAATAGGTTGCTGGAACCTTTTTTGAGATAATTAAAAAAAACTATATTTTTTACTTTTCAAAAAGGTAGCTTTGGTAAAGTGACAATAACTCCGAACATAGTTCATTGAAATTAAAGATATTTATATATTTAAAAAGGTTATAAAATACCTTGTTAATTAGATTATTCGGTTAGAAGTTATAAAGGACTGAAATATAAATTTTGCATAAAAATATTCAAATTTTAATAAAAGATATTTTTTGTGCAATTTTTTTCGACAACTATATTTGGTTTTTTCTATCACTCTTTATCTGTATGCTTACTTATTCTTAAATTAATAAAATAAAAAAAATTGTAAGTATACAAATGTAACGGTAAAAATTTTGATTTGCTTTTACCGATATTCTAATGTCACGTAACATCATGGAAAACAGCATTTCGTATCATTACATTTGACTTTTTCAAGTTCTTTTTTCACATTTAGACGTATGATTGTCACGTAACATCATTCTGGAGATGTCCACATTATAATAACTATATCGTTCTTATCGATGTGCGGGGAAAATACAGGAACCTACATACCCAATGCCCAATTTGACAAGGGTGTAGTTAGATAAAGGCAGAACATTAGATCTGTTCATTAGAAACATAATTTAGGAAAATGTGCTAAAACCCAAAGTAAGATTGTTAATTTTAAGTTTGTTAGATCTTAATAATAGTAATTTTATATAAACCGAAGAGTTTAACGCAGTCCTATAGTATAATAGCAAAGACTATAAAATAATAAAATAATATATATTGTAAATAAAAGTTTGATAATCTCCGATAATAGTGAAGTGCAGTCCCAGCCCTTGGTGGAAGAATAAAATGTAGAAGAGATATAAGATATTTGTAATAATTTTTATTAAGTATATGTATTTATATTTCGTAAATCATAAATATGGAATAATTAATATTGATTTTTAGAGTTATTACCGTTATTTGCGATATTATTTTTTAAATATTATTTTCATATGTATTTTGAGGACATCAACTACAGCAAGTATGTATGTTTTTGTTTTTGTAATTCGAATAGGCAATTATTTGTTTTGTTTGTTTTATTTGTTTTATTTTGTTGTAGGCTTGATTTAGGGACATTCGTTAAACAATTTGAATTTTCTTATTCTGCGTGTGCATTGTTCATTGTCTTCAACAACTCATCGATCGATTTATAAAGTTGCATTTATTTGTAATATTTGTTTCTTATAGTATCATATCATAAGTATGTTTTTGAAGATCATATAAGAAAACATTTTAAATTCTAGAAAATTTTTAATAATAAGTAAATTTATACCTGTTGCTTTTGGATAAATCGAAAATGCATACACAACATTAACATTATTAGCATTCAAAGCTTTCTGTTTTGTTTTTTTTTTATAATTGTTTATTATTAATGCGTTCTCTTGTAGTGTTATCCGAACCAAGAACTTTTCGTCATATTCGCAAATATGCATGTATATACATATGAATGTATGTAAGTATGTATGCAGTTAAATATGTTGTTGTTCTTTTTATATTTAATCACTGTTCGAAAATTGGGCAAAAAGCAAATTTTTGCAAATTGCATACATATATCGCCCAGATATCCAGCCCATATCAATTTGATTTCATTTAGTGTAATAGCAATAAGTATTTAATTGAGTAAAATACAATACACTTAATTTAACGTTAGATTAAAATTTACTTTGACAATGTCAGTTGATAATTAAACCCGACATCATCTTCATCATCATCTTTATCGCACAACATCGTAGTTGTTACAAATAAAATACTATACACATTCTGTATAGTATCTGTAAGTAATATAAACAAAATTTCGCTAAATATATAATATATATATATATGTTTTTAAACAGTCTGCATAAGTTAGTAGCGCTTTCTTTTTTTATAAATCTGCATCTGCATCTGCGTGCTGACAAATTATTTGCGTGCGTGTTTGCGCATAAATAATCTCTTATCTGTTTAGTATTTTGTTAATTCAATTTATATATCATGCACACACATATCTATAAGACACACACAACACACATACTTACATACACCTAAATATACACAATCAGATTTACATACAGTTTTAGTTTTAGTTTTAGTTTTAGTTTGAGATACTTAATCTAGCACACTTGCTTGTGAAAAATGTTCAAAATCTTTTCGAAAATAATGCAAAATTTTAAGACAATTAATTAGTTCAATATGTTGATCTATATCGATTGGAGTTAATTTCCTTTCTAATCGAAATGTTTAGTTGTTCTAGTTATATTAGTTAATTGAAATATTTATATAAAATTTGAATAAATTATTTTAAGAAATACACAAAAATACATAATAATCATAATTACTTTTTTTTTTTTGAATTTTTTCCTTTTTTTTGTATTATATATATATATATATATGTGTGTGTGTATATTAGGTATCCGCATCAAAAGACCTCAATTAGGGATGACTGGGATTACAAGCGGCCTAGTGGCACGTGATCTGGTTGGGATGAGCCTGAGTTCGAGCCGTAGGCCAAGTTCGTTCCCTAATTTCATAATTAGTTAAGATTTGGCTCAAAAAATCCAGATACCAATCAATTGCAGCTATAATTTTTTTGTAACAATTAGCTAAAGTTTATATTAATTTTTCGATTATTCGTTTTGTTTAGTTTCAATTTGTTTGGTATAGTTTAAATTTATATTGTTAAATGCTTTTCATAATTAACTAATCTGCAAGTTTGGGACTCCTCCGTTCATAATTATACGTGTATGCAGTTTCCTTGCTTCGATTTAAGATATTCACACTTGTATCTGAATTAATGTTAATAATAATAACATGTAAGTATTTGTTTGGTATGCTTAAATAAGTACTTTGGTTATGTTTCGGTTATGTATGTATGTATGTACATTTACAATACATAAATGCGTATGTATTATGTACGTATGTTTTGTATCAGAAGTTAGCTATAACGTTGTATGCAGAGGCTGTTTTTTGGTATTTTCTTTTTTTTTAATATATTTTTGTTTTTCAAATAGTTCTTTGTAGATTAGCCATAGAAACACTTATTTATATTATCGCTGTGTATGTGTTGCGTTCGATATTGAAAAAATCTATATAGATATGATGTGGTAAAACTTACGACTTGACTTGTTAGTGTAATTTTTTGCGTACCATATTGCGGGCACCGTAACGATTATAATTAATTTTCTATAATTTTTAAGGTTTTTATAAATCACAAGGCTAACTTAATGTCTCAAATAAGTTATTATTTAACGATTTCTCACTCAAAAATTATTTTGAATATCATTTAAAAATCATTAAATAACTGTTAAATAAGATTTCAATTTTTTAAGATTTATTTACGGTCCCTGTCATATTCAGTACAAACGTCAGTTGCTGCCAAAATATTATGTTTATGCAGGTATCGCAAATAAGAAATGAGTGTCAAATAGATCAAATCTAAATTAAAATATTTAGATGAATAGGAAAATCCTGGAGACAGGATAATCTTTGATTTTTAATTTTTATTATAAAAATTATTTTAAGCTCTTAATGTTGATTTAAATATAAAAAGGTTATCAAATGATAATTAATTTCCAATTTTTATTTAAGTATTTTTCAATTTTTATAATAAAATATCATTAGATGCATATTACGAAAATTGAAAAACATTCATATAATACATCGCATGTCTTTTTTTCTCACATGAAGTCATACTTTAAGGATCCTTTGTGTTGGTCCTTTAAGGAGATGTGTTGAATCATATGAAATGTAATGAGCCACATATCGTGAATGTTTTTAAACTTTTGTAATACTCTACAGGATTCTACATATAATAAAGACTGAAAAAATTTGTATACCCTTGCAAAATTGTATCAAAATTTTTTCTCGATGTAGAATTATGAAGAGTACAATCTAACAAATATTGAACTTAATTGAACCACAATTTAAAAAAGCACCATAGGAACAACTGGGTCAATTCTTCTTTTGTTTAAAACTAAAATAAAAAAAATTGTATTTTTTAAATAATAGTCATTTTTATGATTTTTAAATAAAAATATAAACAATTTCAACTTTTTTTCTTTAGATCAAAAATAAATTATTTTTTAAGTTTTTGATAAAATAATTTATTATTTTAAAAATTATATCCGTTATGGTGCCTGGTTTTTAAATGAATTTTGTATATTTATATCAAACAAGTGATACACATCATATCGCTTCAATATTGATATCCAAACGCGTTCTCAAATATATTCTGGACAGACACATCATTATTAAATTCATTGTACAATCAATATACATACATAGGCATTGATGTTTTGGTTTCATTAAACATTTTGGGTTTTCATTTACACATGCATACAACATGATTTGGTATTACTTATGTAAAAGACAACATACATATACTAGTAGGGCCAACATAAAAAATAACAATAATACAAATATATTACGACAAAACAGAATATTTCTTTAAAAGTACAATATTTGCCTCGACACACAAGTTGTGTTCTGTTCATTTTGCTGCTGCTGCTGCTGCTGCTGCTTCATTTTATTATAATGTTTCATACACAAATTCAAATTCGCTCCGATAGCTTAATTAATTACGCGTCGTCTACTTTTGTGGCATAAAATCAAAAGTCGTGGCCCCGCTGATCTTGCCCGATGCACTCCGATGAAAATGCACATTTTGCCATTTGTTATCGCGCCTGTGCCATACGCGTGTCTCCTCCGATTGATGTGTGTGTGCGTGTCCTTGCCTAAAATTGGATTAACATTTGCACAATTAAACAATGTCGGTATTAAATCCCAAGTGTAAAGTAAGTATATTATATTCGATTTCCACACAAACGCGTCATGTCATCGATAACAGGCAGACGCGATAGGTCTTGAATGGTGTTTTTACTGCACTTGATGCGTTTGCAATCAGCTGATCATTTGTTTGCAAGGGGCAAAACTTCAATAAATAAAGTAATAAATATTCGTTGAATTTAACCAACAGAATTTTTATGACAATATAAAATTTCAATTTCGTGCTGTGGTCAACTTCTAGAACTTGTTGCAGGTGTTGCAGCGCCAAAAGGCAAAATATGCAATTGATACTTAGAATTATAGAGGGAGGTAATCAACGGTTAGTTAGTTTTGGTCATCCGCCATCACAATTATAATAAAATAATAAATAAAAATAAGTTCCTGATACAGAGGTATATAATTATAGGTGTCCGCTGCCCTGGACTCTGCCAGGAACCATGTATATTTATTAAGAGAGCAAAATAAAAGTGAGGCTGGAAGAAATGTCATCATTTATATAGAATATAAGAAGCTTATGAGGCTCTACAGTTCTAGGGATTGTTTTGTTAATTTTCGCAGCTTAATTTTAAAATTATGATTGTTGAAAACTGCTGTTTTACACAAAATTGAGCTAACAGCAACGCTATCTATGAAATTCTACCAAAAACGAGTTGGCATACCCCGCGTTCATTCCAAACTCGACATTTTCCCAAATCTAACAGCCTATGTAAATAGCATAGGCCTTGAACGTGCTTCAGACGGATTTCGATGTTAGTCGCAAACGCTTCCAACGCATCCACCAATGGAAACCCAGCTTTATCTTGTCGGATCCAAAAGACTATCAACGTGAATTGGAACGCTTTGTGGCTTTTGAATTCCCATAGTAATTAAATCTAATACTGTGAATGTGACCGTGACATCTCAAAGGCGAATTGTACCCTAAAACGAAAGTTGGCTTACTTGTCAATATACTGCGTAAGCCTTACATAGGCGATGCAGGCAGCTTCTTCGCCCAGTAGGTGTACGTGGGGATTCAATATTGTAGTGTTAATGGCCTTGCAATTTTTACCAAGCACTGTTTGTATAAGGACAGAAAGAGTATTAATTTAATTTCAATATTTTAGATGAAGTCTTACCATTTTCAAAATAGAATTTATGAAAATCAATTCCTTCAACCAAGTTGCCTAATGCTTCTGGTTCGAAAGCAGTTAGATGTGGATCACATATTTTACTGAAAGTGCAAAACCGAAATAATATTTAATAAACAACTGCAATTATTAGACACAAACTTACGTATATCCGTCGAAGTCACCGCTGTTAATGGCCTCAATCAACTGTTCTGTGATCTTGATTATTTCCTGTCGTCTGGCTGCTTCGATTTCATTTTGTTGTTGATGTTATTGATTATGGTGGATCATGAAATGAAGTCAGTTATTTCATAATTAATCATCAATATTATTCTGAGTCATTTCACAGTTGCACAAAGATTACAACCACGGATGAAATTCAATTACGATAGGATGAGAATTACATTTGAACGATCCAACCAACCAACGAACGAACGAAGGCACCAATGAAACAGCGCAACAGAACAATCATAACAGAAAGAAAATAAATCGAATATCTTTTTGGTAAACTCTAGAAACCCAACTAAGTATAGGATCATACGATAATCTTATACTTTTACACACATATGTGCACATATGCATGTATATATGTTACAATATATAAATATTTACATATATATGTCACATACGCCAGCTCACAGCTCACTTAATATGATATAGTACTCCCGATTTCAATGAAACTTGGTCAGATTGTTCAGATCTTAATACCAGTTCGATTTGCCAACTTTGGTTTTGAAAAAAAAACTTTGTTTTACCGGTTTCTTTGGCTATAATATAGTTGACGGATTCTGCTGATTCTGATATATCATCATGAAAGCTCAAAAACTTAAGAGACTAGCTCGGAACAGACATGACAGATAGACATGATTATGCTCGTCGTTCTGATGTAGAATATAGATACTTTATAGGGTCGGAGACGTCTCTTTCTATCCATAGCACATTTCGGGACAAAATTATAATACTCTTTTGCAGGGTATAAAAATCGATTTCTAATATATTTTGAGCCATGATATTTAAATGATATATATTAAATGATATATATATATCATCATATATATATATATATATATATATATATATATATTGTATCTCTTTATACATATATCAAACTTTATATATTTCTTGTGATGAATAAATAATACAAACTGAAGATATTCAAGAATATATTTTGAAGTATATATCTTATGTTTGAGTATCGCTGCGTCGGTAAGGGGTGTCCCGTAGTCGGGTACTCATTCATTATTGTCTTAACTGGAAACATTTGTTTGTATTTTTCGGATCGGATCCGTATCAAATGAGCTGTGAGCTACTTAATATGAGTATGCCAAATTATCACTGGATAGGCGATAAACAGATTCACTCTAAAAGTAAACACGCATGTAATAACAGGTCAACATACGTATTGAGAGTAGAGTAGAGTAGAGTTCTATGTACTGTACAAAACTGTAACTACGAATGATTGAAATGATAATGAGAATAATGTTAATGATTTGTAAGTACATAATAATGTATTATGTAAATGAAACAGATTCCATATACCTACATATGTATGGAAATGTACAAAGAATCATGCAAATTAATACACATACACATATGCGAGGGCTTCAAATCGCTAATACACATTTTGTCAATCGATAATTATCGATTATAATCGAAATGCATGATGAGACCAGTCAATTTTTATGTATCAACTTGAAGTTGTACATACATCTTTAATATACATACAACGCAATATAAATGGATGTTTTTTTTAAGCCAACCAGGGTCCGTAGATACCGATTGTACTATTTTTTTATTTATCGAGAGAGGGAAATATACTAAAAGAATCTTCTAGGTTTTTTTTTTGTATTTTAACCATGATTTAAAAATGTTCCAATATTTTTGATAATTATTCAAATTAGTTATTAAAAGAGTTTTTTCTGTTAAACTAAAATCCGAATTTTTTAAATTTATTTATATAAATAGTCCAATTTGTCCACAATCCAATCACAGCGCTTGACATCAACATCAATCAATCAAGTTGCATGCTCGAAATCAAACGAGTTCAAACAGTTCATAAGATTGTTTATGTCAATGATCTGATGCTGATTTCTTGCTTGGAGTATGGTGATTGGAAGATGCTCGTACCGGAGCTGATCGTGATCGAAACTGAGCGTGATCGAAGTGAGCAATGATCGAAAGTGATTGAAACAAATGCAATTTCGAGTATGCTCTGAATGTTTGCATTGTGATTTGATCGGGTCTTGATTTTTCAAATGTGTATGTGTGTAAACACGCACGCTGTAAATGTAAATAAATATGTACGTTTGTACGTACATGTTTGTATTTTATTAAAACGAAATACGTAGAGAATGCATAGTATGCATAGAATTAACAAGAAAAACAAATTATTTTATTTATTTGAAAATGCATAATAATAGATGTTAAATAAAAATAAGAATATAAACGAATAAAAATTTTAACTCAAGAAAATTTATAATAAAAGTAAAATAAAAATTAAAATTCCATACAAAAATAGAAATTTAGCAACATTTTCTGAGTTTGTCAATCTATTGCACAATATGTATGGGACATGTAGGGAAAAAATTTGTCATATGATGCGCTTGACATTTATATATATTAGGACGGTTCATCTGTCTAACTAATCAGCAACAGCAGCCGATTTCCGATCATCAACGATCATGCATAAAGCGAGCACAAATGATTCGAACTGATTGGTTTGCCTCGATCACATGCGCTAACGATCACTCATGCTCACTGATCCAAAGGGTATGCGTCTTAATAAATCCGAGTATTGGTTCGAGTATACTCGATAATTTGTATACCCATTGCAGTTCTCTGCTATGTATATATATGTCTCATTTAGGTACTCTTTGCGAAGTTTGCTAATATCAATATTATTGTACGAAAATAAGTAACATAAACTTTGAGAGCTGTTTTGGGCGCAACAAATCAACTTAATACAGCGAAATTCGCCAAAGCACAATAACACAGTCAGCTATGCTGCTGGTTAAACAAATTGAGAATTATATGCTTCAATAACATTAAAACTAGTTTTTAAACAGACAATAGTTGAATGCCGAACTACCGGACACCATGTACGTAGACCGAGGTGCCGAAGATCTATAATTTTTATACTCAATGAATTTAGGAATGCTAAGTCAATTATAGCCGACTGCGGGACTTTCTGTACCTCTTATATACATACACAGATTCCAAAATTTCTCTCTACCTTTCTTTATAATTTCCTCATTTTAGTATACCTATTTAATTTGCATTCTGTCAGTGTCATAAATATTTGAAACTTGTAATCTATTTTGGCTCTTTCTTTTACTTTCACTTAAATTAAGAAAAGATTTATAACGTTTTGAACTACGGGACAGCAATGTTTATCATCCAAAATCAATAAATAAATAAGAAAGCAATTGCAAAATTTTTTGCTAACCTAATGACGCGCAGTGTATATACACTATAATGCCATGTCACGTAACATTTTATACTAAGGCTTGTAAAAAAAAAAACAGGTAAAGGTTTTTAAATGAAATAGCCTGCAAAATTAACTTACATTATTCATAATCATTTCAAAAAAAAGTTTTATACAGAAAGGTTTGCACACCTCGCAGAGTTCTGCGCTTTTACAGCTTGAAGTCGAAACCGACTTTAATTCTTGTCACGTAACGTCACGTCTTTTTTTTTTTTTGCTTATATCTTTTAATCGGATGTTTTAAAATGTTTCACTAAATATAGTTCAGCTTAATTGCTACTCAGATATATAAAAATCTTTTCAAAAATTTGACTTTTTTCTAGCTTTTTTTCACATTTAGGCGTACGATTGTCACGTAACGCCATTTTGGAAATGCCCATATGCAATTCGCTTTTTTTTCAACTAACCTTACCTCTGTTTTTATTATTTAATTTGATCTAATTTTAAAATACACAGACTTGTTTGAATAGAAACAATCAGACAGACGAACAAAACTATTAATGCTGTTTAAGAATAAATATACTTAATCGAATTATCAAACCCTCTGCAAGAGAGAGTATTATGTGTGTACAGATGATTGTTTATAAGTAGTTTATAGTAGATACGTTAAGATTAAGCACATTAAGCATGCGGGTGATTGATGAACATAAAATGTGAGTTTCAGGAGCATTTGGACATATGTATGTGCATACATACCTGAAGAGCACTGTGAGTTTCCTGAGATTTGCTGGCAAGTTTTTGCAGGACACACAATCCTTATTTCTAAAACGCACACATACGCACAATATACATTAGCACATATACACATAAGTGTAAATATGTTGATGTATATGTACAAACAAATGTACATGACAATAAATAAGTCAAAATGAAATAAATAAATTGAAGACTGTGCTTCATCAAATATTTAACTTAATTAGTCGAGGATGATGATGATAATGATGATGATGATTATGATGGTGATAATGATTGTATGATTAAATGAATATTCAATTGAGCTGTATGTTAACAACATAAGTATCGATACTATCAAACTGGGAAATTCAAAAATTTTATATTATCTGAATTTTATATAAATTATGAAATAACTTTTATTTTTTTAGTTTGAAATAATCTCGAAAAAATAAACAAATTACAATAATTTTTTCTGGGCTCGATTTTCAGCTACGCGAAAAATAAATATAATTAATATAATAATAATAATATAATAAATATAAATAACACCTAACATTGCCGTATGATTCCTGTCAACTCTTCATTAATAATTTTTATTTTCGATTATTTGCTCAAAAGGTACTCAGCATTAAATTAAATTTTTTTTATTAAAATATGTATATTTTAGAAAAAACATTTTTTTTTTAAACCCCAAAATTCGACATTTGGTTTTTGATGGAAAACAAGTTATTTCATATTTTATATGCTCCAAAAAAAATCATTATATGTAATTTATATATTCAAATTCGAATATTAACATGAGTTCAAATTTTCGAACAAGGGGGACCTTTGGAGAATAAGATCGTTTTATTTATATAAAGATTTTAACCATAAAATGAACCCGACCTAATAATGGCAATCTTTCATATGAATTTGTGTAATATTTAAACCAAAAAGTTATAATAAAATATATGCATCTTAGAAAAATTCCGTAATATCCGATGGCTACAACAATCAAAAACGTTTTCAACTATTCACTGCACTTCACTCAAATGGGGAAATTATTAAATAAATTCTATGGAATATATGGAATTCTCGGATATTTGATACTGGTCAAGAAACTTATACTTAATCAAAAGTGTAACGAAAAGCTTTTCCAACCGAATTCGAACCTAATCGTAGATGTCACAGAAATCTCTAGTCGATGTTTTCGAGAGAACATTTTTTTTTATTAATAAAAGCAATGAAAAAGGTTTAAATAATAATATTTTATCTATTGATCTGGATTTTAATTTTATTAAATTTATTTTGTTTCAAGTCATAATTTTCAATAATTTTCATCAATCTCTAGCTAAATCTAAATTTTCAGTGTTGTCATACGAATTTTTCAAAAATATGAACACTTAAATTTTTCTTTTTTTTTTTCATGGTTTACGATTAAAGATTTAACAAATTTTTTGGTGTCTGTTGACTACCCTAGTAAGCCAGTCCCGCTGGAAGCTATCCAAACGGTTGGCACGACCTGTTTTTCGATTTTAAATCTTTCTTTAAAACTTCTGTGACATCTACGGTTTTTACTAGAGATTTAAAGAAGGGCCCGACGCCAAATCTTTAAAGATTTCTGTGACACCACTTTATATATTGCGAATGCCTCCTTATGCCTGTTACTCCCTTTTACCCATTAAAAATGGGTACAGCGTGTAAATATACAAAAACTACACTGTCCATTGGTGACTATAGATTTTTCTTCCAGCTTTAGTAGGAATAAACATATGTATGCTAGTTTCGTAAATGCAAATTTAAAGAAAGTCCTTAGATGAACATGGATTTCGCGGGAATACGTAGAACCTTTCAAGCTGCACAGTCAATTGTACAAAAGTATTCGAAATTCTTAGTGAAAATAGTTCAACTGCAAGGATTTACTCATATTACAACATTCTGCGAGACTGAGCGCCAAATTTGTAAGCCAATTAGAGCCGCAGCTAGCTGGATATACATATTATGCAATACGATGTCATCATGTTATACATGAAGCTACAAATACATAGAGTACAGTTGGGAATTAAACAATACATACGTATGCTTGTAATCGCAGCTGAATTTAGTAGTTTCCTTCATGGGACAAACAGCAAAAATAAAGCATGCGATCTGCAATAGATCAGAAAGAACAAAATATATAGATAGAATTGCATTGCCAAACGATATTCAGTATTCAGTAGTACAGGTAATAAGAGCTCCCTAAAGCGGACACAAACTATTCCAGATGGGACTCCCGTTTAGGGAATACATCGAGAAAATAGACTTGATAAAAAAATAAATATAAAATACTATAATTGACTTTGGGTCAGACTCTAGTTAGTAAAGCATATAATTGTAATTTCATAATTTTAACTTTTCTTTTACAGATTATTTAAAATAATCTTTATTTACATACAATATAAAAAATTAATTCCAGTATTTATAATATACCGAATAAATAAAGAGTATTAAATTGGTATTTTCTTAATAAATAAAAATCATATATAAATCAATTGCAATAATTGATTTTTGTTTTTATTATAAAAATCATTTATAATATTTATTGGTTAATTTTTACAATATAAATCAAAAATTATTATTTTAAATTATTTGAAAACATTTTAAGTTTTGATACTCATATAAATTGTTCGTACCGGTTAATTGGTATTCTCAGTATTTTCTGTTTGTTTTTTTTTTAATTTTTGTGGTTTGAACATAAGTGTCCGCCGAAGGGAGCATAATACCATAATACTATATAGAACTGAAGCAAACATTTTCGAATCTTGTGTATAATGAAGCTAGCTATACACAATAGAGGGCGATTGCTACATTTGAGTGAACTCTTCACATTTCCAAAGCTCTTAGGGTTCAGAGTGTAGGAAATGCCAAGCATTATGCTGGAGCATACTCACCTCTGAGTCTGAGGCGGGGTTTTGACTTTACTTGGATGTGGTCTTGCGAATCGAGGTCTTTAGAGTCAATTTTATTGTTGGCATCTACACTGGCGAAGCCAACGCCGAATGGGACAGGAGAGACCGACCCCGGGTGGTGGGAATAGTAGCTCACCGGCATGGAACTGGCTTGGATCTGGGCGCCTAGTATTTAAACGATGTGTGTACGATCAGTACAATACAATTTACAGCAATCATAATGGTTTTACTTTTACCCTGACAGCTTGGTTATGCATATTAGTAAGGATGTAGAGGCATTGCATAAGTTATTGGATTGTTATTAGTTTGTATGATAGAATTTGTGATTCCTTTGTACAGACATAATTCAAATAAGTTATATTAAGCATGTTATATAGACCGAGTTTTATCTTTCATAAAATTTGATATTGGACTTCTAACTATTATTTATTTATAGTTGCATATTTTAATTATTCAAGAATAGTAAAATTGTAGAGAAGTCAGTTTATTTAACTCTTCTCTAAAATGCTTGATGAAATATTTATTTAAGAGCAGCATAGATCTAAGAGAAGTTTGGAAATTGCAATTACAAACTCCTAACTACAAACCGCAATTGAAGTTCGAGCAAATATTAATATAATCGCTCTATTGAGCTGACTAATGATATCGAATGAAATTCTGCACGAAGAGGAGATATAATTTTATTTAAATGTCGTTCCCATTTCAATCCAAGTATAGTAGTTCCAGCGCTGAAATTAAAATCAAATCCATAAAGACTTCAAGTCAGTTGCATAATCATTATAATAACAGTCTTGATCAAGCATTCAGCAAGGTTCAACTATGTTAAATACCCCAGAGATTCTTTCTAAATATAAATATTTGGCACTCAATTGTTGTGGTCATTTTTTATGTACGTTGATTAGATGAATATGAATGTAAGAGGATATGAACATGATCTCAAATAAATAAAATAAATAAATTAATAAAAGCAAGATAATATGCAGATGAACATTTACCTTCTGGGTCTTTTGATATGACTGTGGTACTGCGATCAACGATTCCTTTTTTATCTTCTATAAAAAAACAAATTTAATAATTGAAAATGCAACCATATTGATTTGGGTATTTTTATTGCTTCGATTATCAGTGTGTAATTGCGTGTATCAAGTCAATCAACAAATCGTTGATTGCTTTTTATGGATTTAATTAATCTTTATGCATTAATCATTATAGGTTCTTTGCACGCAAATACACAAGGAGTTTATGGTTTATGTCAACTTGTTTGTTTGTTTGTTTTTTAATTGTAATTGTTTTTTTGGTTTAGTTTTGTTTTGTTGCCTTAAAAACTTTATAAAGTGCACCAAAAAATTTAAAATTATTTATGTGCTTGAGGTTTATCATAAAAATAAAGCAAATATGAAAAAAGTATTCAGTCGATAGTGTGTGTTCGATTACATACAACCTACATTCAATCCAGACAAATTTTCATATAAAATCAGAGCACAAATACATCTCTCATGAATTCTTGGAATTTATCTCGGGGATACAAAATGTTTACATTGTGTAGAATGCATATATCAAAGGTTACAATATTTTCATATGATTTATTTATTATCGACATATTATCCTATAAATATTATGTCAATCGGATAATAAAATCACAGAATTTATATTTAAAAAAACTCCATAGTGTGAAGTATATATTTAGGGTAGACTAGAGCGTGATATATATATACATATGATCAGCTTTAACAGGCGAATCAATCCAGCCATGTCGGACTGTCTATCCTCTCTTTGGAGTAAGCTAGTGCTATTTTTTTATCAGGGATCGTAACGCTTATAATTAAAACAAAAATTATAAAATAAAAACTATTTGTTGATTTTTATGAAAAGATTTAAAAATAAATCTTATATTTGATCTAAATAAAAAAAATTAAAAATTATTATTATTTTTCAATTTTTATTTCTGATTTTTATAATAAAAATTGAATAATAATTGTTATTTAACATTTTTTTATGTAGATCAAATATAAGATTTCTTTTTAAATTTGTTCATAAAAATTAATAATAAAAGTTTATCCTGTTTCCAGGATACTGCAGGATAAGATGTATAAGATTTAGTCGGGCGATTGAGACAAAATTTAAAAAATTTTGTAAATTTGGTTTTGGTATCTTGAAAAACAAAAATGCACGTTTTTCGACCTATTCCTATGGCAGCTATAGGATATAGTGGTCCGATTTGGATTAAACTTCCTCAGATTGTACAAATCGTAATACTGCATCGATCTGTTAAAACAAAAGTATCTAAAATATTTACAGACCGATGGGCGGTTGACGGTCATGGCTATATCGATTCAGCTCGTCGTCCTGATCAAAAATATATATACTTTATGGAGTCTATAAAATTTAATAATAAATAAATATTTAGTCCTTTTTTGCATAAAGTAATTCCAATTAAATGTTTTTAATTACAAAAAAATATATATATATTTATTTACATTCCTAGAGACACGTTTCTATACGAGTTTATTTAAAATTTGTGATACTGCCCAACTAACTTAAATATTTTATAAGCAGTTAATTTTTAAATGTTAAAATTAAATACTTCTGATATCTGTTCTATACGCACTAAGCTCAAGAGAATCAGACAAGTTAACGGACAAGATTATACATAAGTATGTGTTTGGGGTCAGATGAAATGCCAGGATCAATGAAACACATCCTTTGTAAGGGTTTTAACAAATCTAACCGTTTGAAAAATTTCTTAAGAAGTATGATTAGCTTTGTTTTTATTATCTTAATTTTTGAATTATTACCAAAATGATGTGAGAAATTAATATTTAAATTAATTTGATTTCCCATAGCTTTAATTGACAATCTAAAGTAATGTAAGGAGCTTATATACAAAGAATTTAAAAAACTTTTTATATATGACCAAGCATATGAATAATTCTGGAATTGAATGCATTGCGGAGATATGTATGTACAAAACTATAAGTAAACAGAAAAAGTGATAGACAAGCAGCATATAAAGAACGACAGCTATTAAAACGACATTGAAGATAAAAAAATGAAATACACGTGCAGTTCAAAAGGACAATAATTTGTCAGCAAAATAAAAAACTATGCATTAATGAAAATACAGAGTATCAAACAAGAAAAATGTATATTGCCTCTGAAGAGAACACATATTAGAATCGACTACACCCAATGTGGCATTAGATAGACTCAGATGGGCTAGCGAGTTGTTATATAACTCAAATAAAATTTGTAATATGCATTTGTATATATTATAACGGCTATCTTTACTGAATTACAGGATGTAGTATATATTGCTGGCTAGGCATTCATTCAGCTGCAGCTGCAGCTACAGCAGCAAGTTCAACTTTTCTAAAAGCAGCCACACTCCTTTTTCAATACTGACATCCGTGAGAAATCATTGCAAATCATAACTTCCGAATATGTCTCTGTAGGAGAGTTATAATATTTACCCTTGACATCATCATCCTCCAGTGTTGTGCTAGACGAATCAGTTGATTCCTTAACTTGAGATCCGTCACCTTTCTTGGTGATCATGCTTCTGCCTTCAAGTAAATAGTACAATTAAAAATATATATTATATTGTATATTGTATATTGTATATAATATATAGTAAATAACACTTACTAGAGAAGTTCCTAGTGGCAAGCATGGTTGTCAGTATAGCACCCTTGAGCTTGCGACGAGCATTGAATTTCTTGAGACAGTCAACGGTTTCTTGGCGATGTACAACAGAAGCCACACGTTCTCTTTGCTATAAAAATTCAAAATATTGTTTTTTATCAAATATCTAAATTGGTAAATCAAAATCAACATACACAAATCCATGGGTGTTTCAGAGCTTCAGCTGCTGTAATTCGCTTATTTGGATTAACAGTGAGCATTTGATTAATAAGATTCTTTGCCTCTGGCGTCACAGTGTCCCATTCTGGTGAGGGGTACTGAAAATAAAAAATAATCAATAAACTTGCTAGTACTAGATACAATTCGTTGTTTTTAATTATTGCTACAGTTTATAAAAAAATCGTATTATCTTAACGATAATTTTTGAATAAAACAAATACAATTATCTTCATAAATTTTTAAATAATCATCATATGTTGTAGTAGTACATAAGATCGGGTCATGTAATTAGTTAAGAATCATAATTATTTTACATAGCATTAATTATATTTAATACTATACTGAACTGAATATTTAAATATGATCATAATAAATTACGATAAATGTAAATGAAAAGCTGATAAAATGCAAAAGAATTTTGACAGACATATCGATAGTTCGATATACCTTGATCGATATGATAAAATAAGGACATTCTGTTGAGTGAGTTTATACAGACTACAATATATTTAATTTTTATACTTTAGTCGCGAAAAAGGAGACGTCTGAGATTCAATAAAGTATATAGCTATATTCTTGATCAGAACGAATCAAAATTAGACCAGTATATTATATAGCTGTCATAGGAAGAATCTACAAACCAACAGATCCAAGTAGAATTAAGATTCGTACAATCTGACCAAGTTTGAAAAATATCGGACCACTATATCATATAGCTGCCATTAGAACAATTGGGTCAAAAATGAGTTATTAAAAATTTTCTTTTTTGAAATAAATTTAGGTAATTTTTTATTTTGCTGTGGATTTTGGTTAGCAAGTTAGTGAACTGGTTAGTGAACTGGAATTATTTGATGTATTAAAGTTTTAAGTAAATTTTCTCATTATTTAAAGATTTATATATTAGATTATTATTTTATCGCTCAAAAAATAATCATAATTGCAGAGATTTAAAACGGATTTGGAAAACTTAACACACAAACAAAGTTTAGTTAAGTCTAGAGAGTCTAAACTAGTTCGAAAATAAATAACGAAATCAAATCAGGATCGATATATATAACATATAAATTTATATCTAAGACAGTCTAAGACAGTCAGACTACTGGCAAATAAGTTTGCAACAAAATGTAGAGAAACGAATTCAAATTTAATTATGCAAGGTTAGTATTTGGTAAATATGCAAAGAATATCGTGAGAAGTGGAATGTTCCAGGAATAGAGGGAGTAATAATTAACGTTTCGAATATAACTATACTTAAAAATAAGTGTTTGTATGAAAATATCGATATTTACTTAATTATATTAAATAAAATGTATTGATAGTCAAATTCTTACATCATAGGCTCCAGCCTTTATCTGTGAGTACAAGCGATGCTGATCCTCGTCCCAAAAAGGTGGATAACCAACCAGAAGTATGTAGAGAATGACGCCTGTACATAAATCATGTATATGTTCGAAAGATATATATTTAGAAAGTATTTAAAATGTTAGTATGACTGCACAGAACACAGGATAGATAGAAATTGTCATTTTAATTCTTCTTGTATGTGTAATATGTACTTATGAATATATGAATAGGAAGTTTATCTGCTTACCACATGCCCATATATCTACCGATTTGCCATATGGCTCCTTTTTTAGTACCTCGGGCGACAGATAACCGGGAGTACCAGCAAATCCAAACCAGGCTTGATGGTCGCCTTGTACTTCAATGGCTAGACCAAAGTCAGCGAGTTTCACAGCTGCACCCTTTGCCTTACTAGCTAATAGTAAATTCTCAGGTTTGAGATCTCGATGCACCACACCATTCTGGTGGCAGTGATTGACCGATTCCAATATTTGTTGAATACAATGTGATGCATCAGCCTCTGAATAAAATTCACGTGCAACAATATCTTCGAAAAGTTCACCACCAGTTACACTGTAAATGTATTTAGTATCATTTGTCAATTTTGTGGATTCAATTGATTGGTAGCTTGCTTTCATTCGGAAATTCAGATTATTCAGAAATTTGTACAACTTTCGTGTTACTAACACAAAATACATATACAATAAATAGTTAGTGTGCAGATTTTTGGGCATTTTAATTACAATATCAGATCGTGTAAGTTCATGGTAAGTTAAACAACAACAACAACTCGGAGGGGAAAGGATGAACTATGAATCTCAATAAACAATAGTCAAGTCATTGCATTAAGTATTCACAAAGAGATCCAAAATCTTAATCACGATGATAAGTTTAAATTCTATTTAGATTTCTTTTTATTAACATTCTATACGCATCTATGTAGAAATGTGTGCAACGGGTTACTTACAGGTCAAAAACAAGATAATGATAGTTCTCCTCCTGTATGCTATCATGCAATCGAACTGAAAGTATATTTTAATAAAATTATATAGTGAAAAATTTGTTTATTTTAAAATATGTCATTTTAATATTTATCGAAATCTTCATATTAAATATTTCTAAAATGTTTGCCTGTTATTAAAAATTATTTTGATAAAAATAAAAATATATATGGACATTTCCAGAATGGCGTTACATGACAATCATACGAGTAAATGTAAAAAAAAGTATAAAAAAGTTAAATTTTTGAAATGTTTTTTATATCTGAGTAGCAATTTAACTGGACTATATTGAGTAAAAAAAATGAAAACATTCGACCTTTTCAATTCAAAGATATAAGCAAAAAACAGTCGTGGGGTTACGTGACAATAATAGAAGTCGGTTTCTAATTAAAGTTGTAAAAGCGCTGAACTCTGCGAAGTGTGCAAGCCTTTTTGTATAATACTTTTTTTAGTATGATTATGAATAATGTAAGTTAATTTTGCTGGTTATTTCATTTAAAAACCTTTTCTTAATTTTTTTTACAAGCCTTATTATAAACTGTCGCGTGATATGGCGTTTCGTGACATAAGTTTCCATGGTACATTTTAAAGTATTGATCGCAAATAAAACATTTATCTCGGCTTCAATATTAATATTATCTCAAATTAAAAGGAAAATTCATTTAAAAAAAATTTTACCTAATATTCGTGTAAATCGATCGCTAGGCGTATTCGCAAGAGGAGCGTATACCGTGACGTAACGTGAGACACTTTCAAAATTTTCCAAAAAATTAAATATTTTTTTTGTGATCCGAAAGTTTATTATATTTACATTGTTGTGTTAAACTTTGATTCGATCTGAAATTTCACGCACTTGCTATCAGTGCAGATGTAATGATACGAAATGCTGTTAACCATGACGTTACGTGACATTAGAATATCGGTAAAAGCAATTCAAAATTTTAGTCTTAATTTATGTTTGCTTGCGCTCTTTGCATTTTTTGTTGCTGCGTCAAAAGTGCTCCTGCATCATCACACGAAGAATAGTTAATTTTAAGGAGATTATGCTCTTCAAATTAACAAAGTTGCCCAAAACATGATTTTCAACCTTGAAGCACAATTACTCGCTAATGCAACTAAAAAAAAGCTTTGAACTCTTTAATTTATTTAATTTTGGACATTTCTCTTTAATAATTAAAGTTAAAAAACGTATTGAATGACTATTTAATTTTTGGTCGTGGTGGACCTTTCTGTGGAAATGCCCATATGTGATATTTTTTACACTAATATAAAAAGTATTAAAAATAATTATTATATCGCAATTTTGGTTTTAAAACTCTAACAATTACGGTTCCTGGCCTTACCCATTTTTAATGGGTATAAGTTGTAAAAATATTAGATGTAGGCCGCTTTGAAAGGAGATAGAATGCTTGAGAAATTCGAAGCAAATTTTATTAAGTTTTTAATAGATCGTTGCTATGATAGCAATGAATAGAAATAAAACTAAGGAACTAAAAGCAGAACAAATTCATGATAATCGATTATCGATTATCGATTTCTCTAGATCGCTATCCTCTTTTGAATAGAAATACTATGAAAATGTTGCATAACATACCAATGTTGGGATGGTGTAGCTTTCTACAGATCCTTGCTTCACGTTCCAACTTTTGGAAATCTAGAAAGAAAATATTTTACAGAATTAAGAAATTTTATTTTATAATTATAAGCTTTTACCTCTTGCTGTTAACTTCTTGGTATTTATAATCTTTGCCGCAAATTCGAATCCTGTTGATTTTTGGACACATCTTTTTACGATTGAAAAGGCGCCCCTATAAATAGTATATTTATATATATAGTTTTGTATGCGTAAATTGATGATTGTTTTTATAGATTGTTGTTACGAATTCACATACTTTCCGAGTTCTTCCTTAATATCGTAATTGTCCGAAAAACGCGTACAGGCTGCTGGAGCAGCCATCGCGATGGCACACTTGAGAAAATCTATTGTGTGTGTGTATGTCTATATGAATGTTGCACTTGACTGACGAATGGTAGCAGTATTAATTTTGTAATTATTTTTCAGCAATCCTTGTATTAAAAGTTGTTTATAAAGCTACGCTTTTTTAATATCGGTTGAAGTCCGATTGGTTTGTTGTAATTTTAATTTGATTTTCCTTTCCGCTTTCCGTTTAACGTTTGTCCGATTTTTGACGCTTCTAAGAATAATATAAATGATTTAGTAAAATCAATGCGCAGACCCACATTTCAAACATACATATGCACATGCATGTATGTATATGTATATATAATTTTATGGCATTTTAGGCAATACACGATCACTCTGGATGATAAATCAACTTAACATACTTAATACTAAGCTAATATAAACATTGGATGATGTTTGTATAATCAAATCATATAAACATCATATTTAATAATAACTTATATCGCAATTACTAGAGTTAAGCCAAATAATAACATTAAGCCAGCAGCTGTTGTAGTCATATACATATCGAAGAGTGTATCGATCATTTTAAACATGCGTATAATGAGATATCGATAATACTAGATATATGCTCCAGCGATATGTCAATACAGCAGTTGCATTATTCAGGGTATTCCGTTGATTTCGATATGCTTAGAGCGAATCTAAAACATATCGAAATCAGATGACAGATATCCGTTAATTATCAACCACATTTAGTTGATATTGCAAAACAGTAATATTTCAATAATTCACGATATTTATTTCGTAAAAATATAAGTCTTAATCAAATTCTCTGTGTACCACAAAAAAAGTAACAACTAATTATACTTGCGACTTTAGCTATTGTTAATAACAGGAGTCAAAAGACAATAAATATAAAAACTAATCAGACATCTCATTTTACTTTAAATTTGGGAAAATATATAATATGCTGTTGTAAATGTTAATTTGAAATACTTCTGACAAGTAACAGCGACGTTAAAATGTATGGGCACATATTTAATTTAATTTTAAAAAATACTCGCATATGAATGTATAAATGTTTACCTTAAATAGGATCAACATTTTTTTAATTCAACAGATGGTAAACTAACCGAATTTTAAACCAATGAGATGAACATACATATATATAATGTATATATGTAATATATTAACTTGGGTACATAGCCAAACATCGATTTACATCCACATATATGTATGTATGTACATAAGTAGATACAGTAGCTTAACTACAGTTAATTATGCATACATATGTATGTATGTACATATACAACGCATGTACATACGTATGTACATAAGTAAATGGAAGAGTTACCCAATCGTTTCCAGCAGCAAAGCTTTTGCCTGGAAGTCAGTCAACCTAATCATCAACTAATGTCAAAAGTATTTAAAGTGTAGTTTAACATCGGCATCTAAATGCATATGTATGCATGTATGCATGTATGTATGCAAGTGTGTATACATATATGTTTGTGCACATAAATAGGTAAAATTTTGAAGTAAACCAACAAGTAAAGATATAAATACTACGTGCATACATATGTATAGAAATATTTATGTACAGACCAATGTATGTATGTATGTATGTATGTACATATGGAAGTGCAGTCAAACTTGTTGCGATTCATTAAGTACACATGTATGTATGTATGTACATACATGTGCGCAAAGATATCCACATGAACATATAAATACATATGTATAAAATTGACATAAAATATATATAATTTACATTAATTTAAAAATTTGCTATGTACATACATAAATAAATGTACGCAAATACAAATTTGGCTACCAAACTACATATGTACTATGTAAGTACATACACATATATGTACATTTTACTTGCTTCCATATTCCATTTTCGCTGCGCATGAATCTTCCACCGTATTTCCAATTTTTGCCAGTAATATGTCTATTGCAGGCAGGAGAGTAGCATCAAAATATTAACGCATGTCTGTATGTATGTACAATATGTGATCATATATGTATGTATGTATGTTAAAAAGTGATAAAAGTACTTCAGTATGTGTATACATATATATTTATATATATACAAGCTCAAATGCATGCATGAACATATCGAAATTGTATGTCGGGTGGGAAATTCTATAATTTTATGTATGTATGTATTTATGAGTATGTCACATACTTATATTAAAGTATATATGTACATATGTATGCACATAGGAAAAACCTATAAATGAACATACAGTTAGACCGTACACGCATACATATATATATATATATATAAAAGAATACATGCATATGTATGAACAAGATATATATATACATTCATACATACATATGTGCATTAATGTCCTTTGGAAATTGGGCGAGGCGAGGCGAAAACGGAACGACGAAACTATTTAATTGATTAAACACAAATTTTTAAAATAGTTCTTATGTATGAATGTATGTACATTTATGAATATATGTACATTTCTACGTTTTATTCACACATGCGTACACATACACAGGCACACACACACACACACATACACAGTTTAGTGCAAACGCCTACACGAAAAATTATATGTACGTATGAATAAATGTAAGTTTGTATTTATGTATGTACATATGTATGTATGTATATTACTTTATTTGTCCCGCGATTGAACCATTAAAACTGACTGTGTGTGTGACTGTGTGTGTGTCTGTGTGTGTGTATAAATAAATGTACATGCATATACATATATGTGTATGTATATAAAAATAAATGTACGATATGTTCATACACACATGTATGTATGTACATATGCTTTTGGGACACTTCCTTCGGTTATGAACATATGTACATACATATGTATGTAATACTATTAAAAAATTAAAAAATGCATGCACTTATGCATTTGAATTGTATGTACATATATGTATGTATGTATGTGTGTGTTGACGGGACCAGGCGACACGCGACTTATTTATTTATGTATATATATGTATATAGAAATCTGCATATATGTACATATATATATGTATGTGTATATACTTCGAATATTGTGTGTTGTGAACGTCCGTTGCTTTGCAAAGCGAATTCAATACTGATGGCTTTCGATACGAAGCAGAAGCAGCATCAGGAGTGTGCTATATATGTTACATTCATACATACATATATATATCTACATATTGTATATGTGCTTAACATTTCTGTATCCCAGGTCGCCTCCGTTTTCGGAGAATATATATATATATATGTATATAGAATGTAGAAAATACAAATTTTCGCTCTCTCTGGGTTGCCATCGAATTGTGGCCAAGAATCGTAGTGAAAGTTAAAGAAAAATCTCTCCAATATTTTGCACGCATGAGCAGAAAAAAAGCTTAATCTCCTTCAGAAAGCTTTTGGGCTTTTAAGTCTCCCTCTACTCGTAGTTATCGATAACAAAACAAGACGTATGTACATACAAGCAACCATATACATACATATGTATGATGTACGATGTATGTACACACTTATATGTATGTATAGTCCCTGCCAACTAATTGGAAACAAAAGTTTTGCTTGATAATTAAGTAGTCCAAAAGTTATTTGAATTTTTGATACATTAACATAAAAAAAAAAACATTTGAGTTTAATATCATAATTAAAATGACTTTGAAGGTGATTTTGATAGTCACATGAGTGATAAAATCACAAACAAAACTTTTCTTCCAATAAGTTGGCCCGATAAATAAAGAACTAAATAGGTCTTTAGTTGGTAGTTCTATTGGAATATACCCTTTGAATAGTATCCTTATACGATTTAAAAATTAGAAGCGCATATATGTATACTTTTTTAATATATTTGTACTTGGTTTGACGACGGGGAGACGGTGTAAGGAGTAGCAGGTTGGGCATTTGGTGTTAACTTTCGAGTTAATATTAAGGTCCAATTACACTTGTTTTAATAATTTTTGGCATTGTTTGAAGCTTAAATAATTTCCACACTTACTATCCGAAAAATAGACATAAATTGCACTAAGAATTTTAAGTATAAACTTTGTATTTAAATAAAATTTTTATTTTTATGTTTTGAACGCCATGTTTTCTTCTGTGTTTCTCTCATTGTGTTTATGACAAACGCGTCGAGAATATGTATATACACAACACTTGAAGATCTATGCTTTGCATTGACAAAACTTTAAAACCGTTTAACCCTCCATGGCATTATTGAATGAATTAAAAATTAAATAATTTAGAAATACCAGTATTTTGAATTTGCGCTTAAAGTGTGCCGAGTTTGTATAACTTAGCTTTTGACCGTCAATGTGGTGCCTATTTAAAGTTGATTGTTATGCAACAGAGCGACTAGAAGACGATTGCCTAATCTGTGTCTAAGTAAGCGCAGCCAACTTCAAGACAGTTTAAATTTGTACAAAATTGAAATACCGAAAACGGAAAAAAGACTTTATTCTTAAAACATATTCAGCAGTGGTATAAATGTTATAAACAAGTTATGTGAAACAAAACACAACGAATACAAACATGCTTGGTGACTGCCTTGTGCTGAAAGGAAATAAATATAATCCAGAACACGATTTGTATACAAATATAAACAAATTAAATATAAATACAAGTTCCTGATTTTTATTTTCACCATCCAAATTATAAAAATCAAATTTAGTTTTTTATTTTTAATTTTATAAAAAATAAGTGAATGACTAATTTGATTATAAAAGCTTAATTATAATAATTAAGTTTTTTTTTTTTGTGAAAGGATAGTGCTATTAACAGTATGAATAATTCTTTGTTTTTGTTTAATTCATATCAATTTTTGTAAAGATGTGCATATAAATTTCTTAAATATGGGCATTTCAAGAATGATTTACGTGACAATCGTACGCATAAATTAAAAAAAAGGGTAAACACTTAAATTTATGAAATGATTTTATGTCTGAGTAGCAATTCAGCTGGACTATATTTAGTAAAAGAGATTAAAACATTCGACCATTCCGATTAAAATACATAAGCAAAAAAACAACAACCGTCACGTCACGTGACATTTAGGCAAAATCGACCAGATATCGGGTAGAGCAGTTTTATACGAAATTTAAAAAAATTATAAATATAATATTTGCATATATGTTATGTAAAACAAAAGATTCTTTCTATATTAATTTAGATTTATGGTATATCTAACTACAAAAATAACATAACTTTTGCAGAAGTTATCAATAAAAATCAGACGTTTCTTCCACTGTCGGGAAATATATTGCAAGAGCAGCAGCAACGGGGCAGACTTTCAAGATCATCCAACCAGGGAAGAGAGCTACATAGTGCTGCTGGAGATATCAAGATATTGTTATCTATCTGAAGTTGTCCAAGGTAGTCTCAACTATAAGAATTAAGTAATTAATTCTGCAGTTGAACTTTATGTTGTTGTTTGTCTAATTTCTTTAATTACATAAAAATGTCAAACAAAAATTTTAAAAAAATATATCATCACATTGTCCGAAATAATAAAGCCACAAATATTAATATTATAACGTGGTTAACTTAACTATAAATACAAAATTTACATTTTAATTTAATAGTTTGTTTATTTGTTAAGTATGGACTTTAAGTATGAGTATTAATAAGTATATAAATATGCAGGATAGTTATGAAACGATATCATTCGATGAACACATTAAATGGAATGCCTTAATTAATTTTTTGTAATTGCATACAAATAAATATTCCCATTAAGTAATTTATATTAAATTTAGAGTTCCGAAGTCATTCGATTGGTTAAAACTTGCACGCGTCGAGCATTACAACTTTTACATAGAACATGATCATCTAGAGGGTAACATCCTCGGCCATCCGCTTCCGATGACAATAGGAGGCCACAGTCCTGTTTGATAAGAAAAATAATTATTATTACCCCCTTTAATGAATTTTAAAATATTCTGATTAAGAAAATAAAAGCTTTACAACTAAATTATAACCTTCTGCGAGGGTATAAAAATAATAATGATGTCTTACCTCGCATTTATAGCATTCTAAGTGAAAGCTACGATCTAGGGCGACTACACGCACGGTTTCTTCTTGGCCCAGTTCTGGCATAATCGGCTGCTTGCAAACACAGCATCGAGGTGCGAATTTTCTAGTTTTCAAATAATTTTCAATATGTTATTATTATTATTCTATTATTAAATAAATTGATGGGTATAACCAACTTGTGAAAATCAGCAATGCAGTAATTTTGATTGGTGGCGTCAACTGTGAATGGGATTGCTTTAAAATAAAGAGAAATATTATTATTATAAGGGCAAAGGTGAATAACATCGTTAAAAACGATTTTGTTTTTTTTTTTTTTAAATCCACATAATCTACTTGTATCCTTTAAGATTTAAAAATGTTGAAATTAAATTCAAATACTAACACTATGTACCAATTTAAAAAAAATTATTGTACCCCAAACTTTTTAGAGCCAACTTATATATAAATTGCGTCGCTGAATTCGAAAATAAGTAATAAATTTAAAAAATTGGTTGCCGGAACCTTTTTTAAGATAATCAAAAAAAAATTGGTTTTCCAGGTTTTCATAAAAACAGCTTTTGTTAGGTAAAAATGACTTTAAAGATTGTTTGAATTCCGATTAATGCATCTTTACAAACTAAATGCTAATCTGATGACTTTAAATTGCATCAAAAAGAATCAAACGGCAACCTCTGCAATTTATATGAGCAAAAATTAAAGAATGTGAATTTTGAAAATAAAACCTAATCGTTATGGTCCCTCAGTTGAAAATATATGCTTACCATCCAAACTGTTTCCACATACTACACAAGTAAAGCATTGTGGATGATACGGCTTTCCAGTAGCCCTAAGAATGCGCTCCAGAATTGGTTTTAAGCAAACGGAACATTTCTCTAGTGTTTGCAAATAATCAAATTCGCAGAAAGGCTTTCCTTCAAGTGCATAAAATGGTTTGCCCTGCAGATTTATTTGGCACTCGGTACAAGTAAAACACGTTATGTGATATATTTGATCCATTGCCGTACAGCCACTGTTCTCACCCAATACACGTTCGCCACACTTATAACATCGCCCTGTATAAAAAGGAAAGATCATTAAAAATATTAGATTACAATATGTTGTAATTAAATGATTATCCTCACCATAATTTTCTACTTCGTTTGCAGACTCAATTGAGCTTAAATGATATCGGCTCATATTCTCCTCATTTTCATTTCTCTTAGGATAGTTAACGCCACAAGGTTCAGCTTCGTTTGGGATCCCGCCACTGCAGTATATAGGAGTATTTGGTCCGCTGGTTGGCATAAATTTACCACCGATTGCCGAACTACCTTGCAATTGGTTTTGGTTAGCATAGGAGACATACATATTATAGTTGATACGTGAGGAGACGTCGCTAGGTGGGCGTGGATTTATCGGCTCGTATATGGAGTCATAGGTGGAGGAGCTCTAGAAGATATAATATATGATATAAATTAGTTTATTGTACGAGTTTGTTATACAGGCATTTCCAAAGAAAGCTCATCCATAAACAAAAATTAAATGTAAGTAAATAAACGTTTTGATTATATACAATTTTAAAAAATATTTAATCGTTCTATTACTTTCACTGATATAAAAAAACTTCAAATTATTTCTTAGTACTATTAATACGGATGATGTTAAAAAATATTCTATTAAGAATTTAGCGCACAATACGCAGAGTTTAGTTGCAAACAAAAACTACTACTATTTCGTGTTAATCACGTTTTAAAATTTTGTTTTGATAAATTAGGTTTATCTATAACAAAATTTGGGAGAGAGAGAGAAAAATATTCCAATAGATTGCCCTTAATTTTAGATTATGTTGTGTTAGTATTTTTTTAATAAGTTGCTTAATAAGTAGTGTAATATGTAAGATTAAATGTTAAATAAAAGAAAATTTATTTATTTAATTTCTTGACAATTTTGAAAAAAACCATTTAATTCTAGTTTATAAATAAATGTCAAGAAATCCCGATTATTTTTTGAGGCAACTAATATCAATTAAAAAATAAAAGCTTTATAAGAAAAAAAAAGTAGTTTTCAAATCGCTATTTAGAATATGTTTTAAATTTCTTTTCGAAACAAATACCTGCGATAATCCTCCATAGCCATAATAGTTTCCGCACGCTTTGCTTTGATAATCCTGAAATTTAAGTACAAAAATAATTTCATTAATTAAAAAAGTACTTTAATACAAAAAATATTGTTAATAAATACTATTAATTAGTATTACAAAATTCAAATATAATAATTATTTTTGATTTTTATTATATACATTTATATAATTATTTTTACAAATTATTATAACAAACGTTTATAATATATTAATTCGTTATTTTTTTACAAAATAAATCAAAACATAATTACATTAAATTAAATTTAAAATAAAAATCAAAAATCATTAAAATCAAAGTTGATTTTTTTATTGATTCAATCATGCGTGACTTTTATTATAAAATCGATTAAAATAATTATTTTTTAATTTTATTATATTATATTATAAAAACTATTTATAATTCTTATCATTAATATTTACAAGAAAAATCATAAATTATTCCTGCTAATTTTGGTGTTAAAGTTTATATGATGTTGTGGATATGCTCAGGACTTATTATCTATATATCATTGACCGTAAATAATAATTATGTGTTCAAAGAAATTAAACCTGAAAAAAACTATCTAGATGGATGGGAAAATCTTAAAATATACTAATTCAGGATGCAGTATCCTGGAAACAGGCTAAACTTTTGTTATTCATTTTTATGAAAAAATTTAAAGATAAATCTTAAATTTGATGTAAAAAAAAAAAATTAAAAATAAAAATTATTATTCAATTTTTATTATAAAAATCAGAATTAAATTAAAATTTTTTTTTCAATTTATATTTTAAAAATTGACAAATTAAAATTTAATGTAAATATCTTGTCCATAATGTTGATCCTTTAAGGACATTCTGTGTATCATATGAAAAGTATTGAGCCACACATCCTGAATGTTTTTAAATATTGGTAATAAAGCAAATAGTTCCAAAGATATTTACATTCAATTTTTATTAAATATAATTATAATAAAAATTGATAAATAATTTTTAATTTTGATTTTTATTATGCAAATTAAAAGGAATTTTGATTTCTGATTTTTATAATAAAAATTGAATAATATTTATTTAAAATTTTTTTATTTGAGTCAAATATAAGATTTATTTTTTAATCTTTTCATAAAAATCAACAAATAATTTTTATTTTATAATTTTTTTTTCAATTATAAGCGTTACGCAATAGCTTCCTATTATATCGTAGGTTGGTCAAAAAGTGGGTGGAAAATTTATTTTAAAATTACATATTGAAATCTCAACTGGAGCATATAAGGAGGCGCAGTATGCTAGTATAATGTGATTAGTTTATTTGTTTCCTATTTTATTTTTTTTCTTTTGGGAACGGGAACGGAAACGGGAAAGAGCAACACACGCCGGGATAATATATTATTATATAATATAACAAACAAATGTTAACATGGGTTCTTGCCTACTAAATTATTTACCTTTAGAGTTTTGTCTTGAGAACCAAACTGGTTTGCACAATTTTTATTAGAAATTGCTGCTATGGCTGTTGGCTTATTTGTAATATTCTCTGGAAAATCTACCGTTTTGTTGAACACATCACTTGCACGCCGGAGTTCGCTGTAAGAAGAGCTCACCGGACTCAGAGGTGGTGGTAAGTCTTCATCGAGTTCCTTTTCCGACAATGTGTTGGTACAAATAGAAAGCCGTCTTGGCAACGAATCCGCATGATGGTCAATATTAATTGGTTTCGAATCTATAAAAAAAATCATTTTAAATGTGGTTAAAAAATAAATATAATCATGATATAAATTTTGAACGACCCTGATAAGAAACAAGCAATAATATCTACCGAAAAGCGCTTGAAAACAATTTTTTTTTTATATAAAAAAAACCTATTTTGAGTGCTATTAGTAGATTATAAAAAAGAGCCGTATTAAAAAAATATAAAATAAATTCTTACGTAGAAATATTTTTAAAAAAACATCGGTGGTTGGCATATTGAGTATTGTATTTGACAGTGTAGTTGGAACCAACGATTCCATATTGTTTTTCATTATTGGCAACATTTCGACATAGGGACATTTCCACAGAAAGTTGGAAAAGTTTTGTTAAAGCAACAGCAAACATAAATTAACGGTAAAAATATTGATTTGCTTTACCGATATTCTAATGTCACGTAACATCATGAAAACAGAATTTCTTATCATTACATCTGCACTGATAATAGCAAGTGCGTAAAATTTCAGATCTAAACAAAGTTTAATACAACAATGGAAATATAATAAACTTTCGGGTCACGTAACGTCACGGTAAATGCTTCTCTTGCGAATACACATAACCATCGATTTACACGCATATTGAAAACAATTTTTTAGTTTTCTGAATTACTAAATTTTCCTTTCAATTTAAGTTAATGCTTATATTGAAGCCGAAATAAATATTTTATTTGCGTTAAATAATGTTTAAGGACGATCATTACTTTAAAATGTACTATGAAAATTTATGTAACGTAACGCCATGTCACGTAACATTTTATACTTAGGCAAATAAAAAAAAGCAGTAAAAGGTTTTTAAATAAAATAGCATCTAAAATTAACTTACATTATTCATTGCAATGCTAAAAAAAAAGTTTTATACAAAAAGTTTTACACACTTCGCAGTTTTGCGCTTTTATAACTTTAAGTCGAAACGACTTCTATTCTTGTCACGTAACGCCATGCTTGTTTTTATATTTTAATCGGAAAGGTCGAATGTTTTCATCTCTTTTATTAAATAATTTACAGCTGAATTGTTACTCAGATATAAAAAAAAACTTTTAAAAAATTTGACTCTTCTCTAGCTTTTTTTTTTAACATTCAGGCGTGCTATTGTCACGTAACGTCATTCTGGAAATGCCCATATATGATCGTCAATATAAAGTCAGCTATCTAGTAAGAAAGATATTTTTGAAAAACATTTTACAATGTATATAATAAAATATCAGTACCTGCGACTTCGAGTATAGATTCAAATTATGAATTTTTAGGTTTTATGCAGAATTGTTTAATGTTTTTTTTTTTTTTAAAGATCAACTGTTATTTAATTGAATTCAAAAACAAAAACATTTAAATATTGTAATAATTTCATAGTTTAAGCGCATCCAGCTGTCGGTCAAAATAAATTTGGCATAGTTGTCAAATTTATACAGCGATATAAATATCGCCAAACTTTTATCAGACAGGAGACAATTTATTATATATATGATCTGTCGTATTGAATTCAAAAGTAAACTATTTAAAAGAAATCCTGGCGACTTATTTATAGGTCAGGCTATTTACAGCGAAAATTAAGCCCTTGTTCTTACCCTTTAGTGTGCTGGTTTGTTTTAAATTGGAATAAAATGTACTGGGATCATTTTCATTATTCGCACGCGTATAATGCATATATTGATTGATGGCTTTCTCATCGTCAGCTTTAGTTGTGCTATCGGGCGTGGCTCTCAGATTGTTGTATATTGAGGCATGTGGACTTGGAAGAGTGCGGCCACTCAAAGAGGTGGACGAGAGTTTTGGAATGCATGCGATTGGCTTTGTCGATCCCAAGAGACCTTTCCTTTCCATCTGTAGCTTGTGATAAGCCAGAGCTTCTAATTGCTGTTCTAATACAGCGGGATTGTCCAAAGTCGTTTGGCTGCTGCTGCTGGCCTTGTCGCCAGATTGACCTGCATAGATGGGCTGCTTGCGTAGGAGCAAGGACATTGATCCGCTTGTTGTTCTCTTATTTCCAGCCAATTCTAAGCTATGCAGCGGCTGGGAATAAAGCGGCTCTTGGGTGTCTGTGACCAGTTTACTGAGTGGTACCTATTAAATTAATTCTTTTAATATATTGATGCGTATTATTGTGCATTTCTTCACCTGGGGCATATCATTTGTTCTTCGGAATGGTTTTGGTGGAATAGAAGGCGCTGCCTTCATCTTGCTGTGACCCTCATTTTGGCCAGAACTCGCTTTTTGCTGTAAGTTATCTACCAAGGCTGCTACATTGCCGGTTCGAACATATCCATCGTCGCAACTTTTATTTAATGTTGTTAATTTTCTCAACTGCTCGTTCAAGGAATCCATTGTATATTTGCCTCGCCCAACCGATTGTTGACGGATGAAACCGGACGGGACGATGGTATAGGGACGATTTTAAGTCGCCGTGAAACGCATTTGCCTGACGATTTTATTAACACTACAATATTAACACTTGCATCTCTTCATCAGCCTTGTTTAGTGTAATTGGTTTGTTTGATATGTACACAACACATTTCGTTGCATTTATCGATAACTTTGTATATCGATTTATTTTGTACATGTCAATTGATTTTATTTTAATACCCGATTTACACCCGATAACACAAACGTGATAACACTTGATTCGTGTTTCATCTAGAGTTTATGCGTTTGCAATCAGCTGATCGTTTATTTGCAAACAGGAAAACTTGAGTAAACAAAATAATTAATATTATATGAATTTAGTCAACAGAATTTCTATGACCAGCGCAATTTCGAATAGAAAAAAAAAAAAAATTAATTAAGTTGTTGAATATTAGTAAAAACACCAATCAAGACCTATCGTGTTTGCGTGATATTGATGACAAAACGGGTTTATGCAGTAGGCTTTAAAAGTGCGTCAGGCTATTTTTGATATTTTTAAAAACGCATCCAGCAGTATAAGCGTAACTCGATGACAAAACGCGCTGTAGTGGAAATCATGATAAGGATATTTTCCTTATATATTCGTACTCTTACCATTTTCAGTACTATATCCCAATACAGCTGAAAATGTAGTATCCCAGTAAGCATATCGCTGGATATTAATATCCTGTGAATGTCGGCAAAAAAACTTTTCCTTGATCATTTTTTCCATTTTAAACACAAACATTTATGTTTTAATAACTTATCTGAGAATTTAATTTTTCTTGTACAATCTAAGCATTAGAAAAAATTGCACTTAAGAAATAATGTTTTATATGAAAAAAATTGAGATGGACTTTTCACGCGGCCTTTACTTTCTTGTTAGGCACAAAGGTTGTAGATTTAATGGCACACTTGTGTTGACCATGCAATCCGTGCACTGGTAGACATCGGCAATCCGTGACAGTTTCGGTTTTGAATAGTGTATCGGCAATCGAGGATGTAACCTGGTTAAGGAATTTCTTCTGTTCAGCGGCCTTAAGATTGTCGAAGCTCTGGGTGGCAAATGCCCAGCCACCATTGTTGAGAACAAAATCAATGCCCATGTCGTTTTCGAATTGCAACTTGGCGCGCTTTTTGTTATCCTTGGTATCTAAGGTCGCGACTAAACGTGCATTAAAGCCTAAAGTAAGGAGATAAATTTTTTTTTAGATACTTTACATAATTGTGGAATTTTTAAGTTCAACTTACCAACTAGCTTTTCTGCTGGCACTCCTTCCAATGATAGTCCCTTAACAGGCGCTATCAAGTGCAATAGTGCACCATCAAATTTGGTAGTAGCACCTGTTAGATGAGCACGAACGAATTTCAACTAAAGAAAAGAAAGAAAAACAAATGAATAAAGATAATATAATTTTTCGTTGATATTTTAACAAAAAATGTTTCTAAAATATTATAAATATATTTTATAGTCGACTCATAATATTACCTTCAGGATTTCGAATTTTCAGAAATTAGAATTAGAGTATTACAAACATTAGTTTGAACATTATCGTAATTATATTTAGTTTTCGATATGTATTTAAATATCGATGTTTTATTTTTAACTGAAAAATATATTTTTAATGAATTTTAAGGGCAGAGAGAGTTTTATTGTAAGTTTTTGGAGTAAATTTAGTCAATTTGCTTTTTTTTATATACACAAAATAAAAACCTTCAGAAATTAGATTTTATCAAAAATTAATATTACCTTAAAAAACTGTGATTTGTGAGCGTCGACAGTATTATTATAACAAAATATTTATCGATATACATATAAATATATATAATAAACATATGTATTAGAATTGTTCTTTCTAGTTCAATTTACTGACTTAGCTCAGTAGTTCGATTTCGATCGTCTTTCAATCTATTCATTTTGTAGCATTGTAGTTCAACTGATTCGAATCGCAAAATTATTCAATCAAATGACTAGATTGAACGATAATCAGGGATTTAGTTCATTCGTTCATTAATAATAAAATAATTCATTAAAATATTTTGAATTTGTAAAATATAAATTGATATAAATAATACATTTGTATTTTGATATGTAAAAGTAGAAAGCTTACCCAATTATTGTATTCAAGAGTGTCACTGCGAACTCCAACAATGCTCTTAGCTGCACCAGCACGGAATGGATAGTCTAGGGCCAGTTGGAATGCCTTTTCGTCAGATTGGGGCACAATGGTCTTTACAAAACGCTCCAACATATTGTATATGTCAAGTATTTTCTTTTCAGAAATAATTTGCTCCACACAATTGTCACAGAAGTTCTTTGGTCCGTTAAGTTGCACATTGGCCACATTTCCCTTATAGTTGATTTTGCCATTGTCGCTGGTTAGCAGAGCCGGATAGCGTTTGGATTCATCGAAGGCAATGACACCGACTTGGACATCGGTGAAGCCACGGCTTTTAAGCGATTCACGAATCTCGGTGATAGCAGGTGCCACGAGATTGGCCAGAACAGTGGGCGTTACATTGATGTCAACAACAAAGACAACATCTGCCTTGTTAGCCGGCAACTTGACGGTAAACTCTTCACCAACTTCACGCTGACCAACTGCTCCGGCACATTTAAGGCAACGCGTTGGTAACAATACCCATTGATGCTGCAATTTCAGAGCAGAGCCATATGCCAAGGCAAAGGTGCAGGCAACTGATTCCTTATCCTTTTCGGGGGCATTCTGGACAGCTATGTCACAGGCCTGGCGATAGGGTCTGGAGTCCAATGTCAAGTAATTGAGAGCCAAAGGTGATTCAATGCCAAAGATCTCGCTGCATATTTCATTGCGCGTCTGGCTTTCGACTTGGGTCTTATCAAATGCCACAGGAGCACACTTACCCACACCATAATCGTTGCCCAAGGCTGCTGAATTAGGAGCCAAAGTTCCATCGATGAGCAAATAGTCATCGTACGGCTCAGCGTTTCCATTGCCCAGCAGGCCGCGAGTTTTGCTCGTGTAAAATCCATTAACATTGATGTGACAGACTTTGAGATCTGTGGTGCATATAACTGTTACTCCATACTCGGAGTGGAGATGGACTGTGTAAAAGCGACGCCATGCGTGAATTCCAGGCAAATGCTGAGGATACTCTACGGACTTGCCGTTGACCTTGAGAGCAACTGTATCACTGACCTCAATGTAGTTATTATCTCGATCAACCAGTGTAATGCTCTTTAGCTTGCCATTGACCTGCTGAGCAACTACAGTGAAGTTGTTGTCCACGCTGTCCTGTGCCAGAATATATTTACAGTTGCCCGGATAGGCATAGTGCTGGCCATCGAAGCTGAACACATGCTGCCCATCGACAAGGTGGCCGTGCAGCTCAAAGTCATGGAAGAACAGCCAGGAGGAGTACCAGTTTTTATTGAATATGCTCTCCCAGTTCTCATTCAACAGGAAGTTAATGAAGCTCGAACGGAACATAAACAAAGCTGGTAACTTGGTGAATGCATCCGCTGATTGCGGCCAGTTACTGAACAATGCCTCCAAATCGGTGGAAGGCAACTCACCCTGGGGCTTGTTACTTTCGATTGCCGCCCAGACGGATCGCACAGCCTTGACCAACAGCTTGGACAGCTCATCGAGCCACTTTTCATCATTGATTGTCTGTTGTTTCAGCTTGGCCGCGATATAATCATGTAGCTTTTGCAGCAGCTCTTTAGTTTCAGGAGTTTGGGGTAAAATGTGCAACTGATCAAATATATTGTTAACCAGCTCCAATGTCTTTTCAACCAGTTTCAGCTGTTGCAGCTTAGTTGTAAGCTCATCGCGTATGCTCTCAAATGTTGGCAGCTTGGCAACATATTCCTTGACTTCATCAATTATTTCCTCAACTGCATGGACTACGACCTTTATTACTTCTTGTGCTGCTTCATTCAGTGGCTTGAGCAACTCATTGACAGCCTTGCCATAGTTCTTAAATGCAGGACCATATTTCTCAATCAATGCAATCAAATCCTTGAATGCTTTTGTGAAAATATTGGCAACCTCAATACGCAGCTGGCCAATTACCTTGTTCGTGGCAACAACCGACTGTTCCCAGGCTTTAAGTATTGAGTCTTTCCACAGATCTTGTAACTTTTCATAGATCTCCACAAATGTTTTGTGTAATTTCTCATAATTTTCGGAAATGGTCTTTGTAACGTCGTCAATAAATTTGCTTACTTTTTCGTAAAGAGTGCGTCTGAATTAAAAAAAATTAAATATATTAAATTTGGTTATGGTTAATTTATTTTTTGTCAATATGTATATATAAATAACAAAATTGAATTATGTTAAACATTTTTGGAAACGACCGTGGGGTCCCTTTTTCAAATTTTTAAAATTACCCACGAATTAATTTTTATAAATTTTTTTACTTATGTTAAAACTTTTTTTGTTATCGTTTTTTTGGTGGAAGGGTAATTTAAAAAAAATTATTTCAAGGTCATACATTTTCTGGGCAATTTATAATGTAATATATATATATATATAATATATACTTATTATAATTAAATTGCAACTTGTGTTCATGTTCTTAGAGTATAAATTAAGCAACAATTTTTCTAATCACGAATAATTGAGAACAAACTTTAATAAAAGAGGATCAGCTGTTGTTGTACTTACATGGAATTAATAATCGGTGCTAATGATGGATCGCTTTCCAGATCTTTAACTAGTGTATTTACTTGGTCATCGTAGTTCTTCTTTAATTTTGTAAAATCTTGAGAGCTTTCTTTGGCTAATTTAAGCTTCTGATCAAAATCTTCACGAGCCTTTTCAAAGCGTTTTTTGAGTTTCTCAGTAATAACATCGGTTTCTTTTTTGACTTCTGATTCGACGGATTTCTGTAAGAGTTTTAATTATTGATATTATTGTAATAATATAATAAATCACATATTTTATTTAAAAAAAATCTTAATGATTACATATAATTTTTTTCAACTGCTTATGAAATATTTAATATTTATTGTTTATATATGTATAAGATTTATTCAAACTTATTTCCCTCAAAAATTATTGGTTTTTTATTACCACGAAAATTAAAAGTCATCCAATACTTTTTTTATGTGTAATTATTATAGAGAAATGTCCAAAATTAAATAAATAAGAGAGTTCAATAATTTTTTTTAGCTGCATTAGCGAGTAATCGTGATACTTTTTTCTCTACAAAACATTTGGATCAAGTGAATACCCTAATTAATTGTTTGATAAAAACCTTAAATAAAATTGTAATTTACGGTGCTTGATGCTATGATTATGTAATTGAAATTATATGTTAAATGTAGTATTGACTTACCAGGAATGCAGAAACATCTTCGTCATTTGTCTTGTAGGTAGTTTGCAAGAAGTTTGCTGCATCCAGAGCAACGCGTCCATTAATTAGCTGTTTGCCGCTGCCAACCACATCGAACTTGAATTCCTTGCCCAGTTTAATCTCGGCATTGGCATCAAAGAGATTTTGTTGCTTGAGTGCGACCTTGGCCCAGGTGGGTTGAATCTCGCTTATAACCTCGAAGGGCTTCTGTCCAAACGCTTGCAATTTCGAGTTGACCTTCGCTGTACGCTTCTGCCAGTCAAAGTCGCCAGCCACCTTAAGTATTTGCTCGTTCAAGCCATTGACCACCAGCTCCACTCGATCCTTGTTGCCAAAGACATAGGCACTAGCCTTGAAGTCGTCACTTGTGCTGCTGTGCAGCTCGATGCCGGAGGAGAAGTCCTTGGTATCGGTGTTCACAGCCGAGTGGGCGTTGACTTCGTATTGGAATTGCAGTCCAGTGGAACGTATTTGTTGATTGGACGTAATATTGAAACCGTGCTGACTTTGAATATTGCGTATTTTACTGATGGCAATCACCTTCTGCTCCGGCGACCTGAATATGTCAATTATAATTTCGCTATTGATGCTGCGTTGCTCGCGGCTTGCATCGACGCTTCCGGAAATGCTCAGAGGTCGAATAGTTGGATGCTCTGCTTTGAAATGGCCCTTGGCATTAAGTGCAACCTGTTCCACGCCGGATATATCGAGTACGGCTGAAAGGCGTGCCACATCATTGGGACGCTGCAGCTTGTCAATATAGAAGGATGCAGACTGCTCGTAGTGGCCAAAGAATTTATTATCTGTGGGCAATTGCTGGACGGTTTCAAATACTATTTGACGTTTGGGCAGTGTCAGTTGAACGGTGGAAGCGGTTGGCACTACATTGGCAGTGATCTGATACTTGATGTTATTGCCAGAAATCAAATGGCCATCCAGATTGTATTGGTACTTGAAGCCCTGGCGTGTCGTCTTTGATTTAAGCTCAAACTCATAGGGATAGCCCAGTTCGCGTAGATCGATCAGAATGAGGAAAGCGTGCTCCGACTTGTCGAATTGCTGTTCGTCAACGGTCACAGTTGACTGTAGCTGTATGTTGGTGCATTGTTTCTTCTCCTCGCAGATGGACAGCTTGCTGTTGAACTCCTTGTTCGTTATTTTCAATGTGGAGACGCCATTCTTTGGTCCAAAGCTACCATTTAATGTGTAGGAGAAGCCCACTTCCTTTTCAGAATTCAGATCGAAAACCTGACGAACAAGCTTGAAGTTGCCGGAATGAGTCTTGCCGTAGTACTGCACCTGTCCCTGACCCTCGATAATAGCCTTGTTTTGTTCCTTCTTCAGTCCGTAGGTGGCGGTGCCCGTAAAGACGACGGCTTGAGCATTCTTTAAATGCACTTTAATGTTCTTGCCCTGGCCCTTAATGTCCAATACGTAGCTATTGAGCTGTAGTTTCTTTGAATTCCAGTTGCCAGTTACATAGAAGTCATCAATATTTGCATACGATGCCTCCGTATTCAATTTAAAGTCCAAATCGGCTAGATTTTCAATATCAACTGTCAGTTTGGCCTTACGCTCGCCCAATACCTCCACGATGGCGGTCAGGACAATTGGCTGCTGGGATGGCAATGCAACACGGACATCCAATCCCTTCTTGTGTGCGGATCGATACAGTTTTGTGTCCAAGCCATATTTATTGGCCGCTTGTTTAGCCTCTACACTAAGGACATAACTGTCTTCGGCTGCTTTGTGGGTGCGTATAATAACCTCCACATCCTTGGCAGACTCATAGCTAGAGTCTAGGGTGTACTGGACGGTTAGAGCTTCGCCATAGCTAATATCGGCATTTGTCTTAACAAATTTATCAGCATATTTTCCATGAAAAGCGTACTTTTGCTTGCCATTGTCCTGTCCATCCTCACGCTGATAGCTGCCATCAATGGTGATCGGAGACTTTAGATTATTATTTTGTATATCAAAGTTATAGCTGCCCTGTTGAGCATTGGCCTTCCACGAGGTTTGGAGACGCGTGAATTGGCCATCGCCAGTTTTGCCATCTACAAGGAATTCCAGATTGTAGACTCCATTGCTGGGTTTCAAATGCTTGCCATGGCTTTTTAGTTCAAAGCTCTTGAATTTTGTATCGGCCGCTTGTACATTTGCTTGGAGTTCGTATGAGGCAGGATTAACATGATAGTTACCATTCAGACTAGCCGCCACCCGATCACCATATTTGCCGGAAATGCGGCCAATTGCGTGTTGTGGACTATACTCATCAATGACAAGGGTAATTTCAGCCGGTTCAATCAAGTTACTATTCAGTTTAACGCTAAAATCGAGGGCCTTATTCTGTCCCTTGAGCACATGTTTAATAATATAATTAAGTGTCGACTTTTTGCCATCAAAGTGAACATAATCCACTTGGGAATTAAGCGAAAATTCTTTCGTTTTGATGTTCATTTTATCGAGTTGACCCTTGAATGCCAGAGAACGGGTCTTGCCTTCGGGTGTCTTTTCACCAATTTGTACATCGGCTGTGCCTTGGACTAGGTGTGTTTTGGGATTTGTGGCCACATGACGATTGATGCTACCATCGACAATATGATTATCAGGAGTTGTCAGTTGGAATTTACCCTGAATATCGCCATTTGTGCGCCATTCACCTTTAACGCTGCCATTCGCATCGAATGCGTATTTCTTGCCTTCACTGCACTCGAAAATGTTTTTCGTTGAGAATTTCGATTTATCGAAATTGTTTTCCGTTTTGAAATGTAGCTTCTTATCGCCATCCAGCACAATACTTGTGTCAATGTCATACTTTGGCGCCAGAACATGGAATTTCGATTCAATTAATAGCTTATGCTTAGGTTCAGTCTTTTGGGTTTCAATGTTCGCCGTCAGTTCACCCTTACCAGTTTTGGCTATTTTGAAATCAGCCTTGGCAGTTAACAAGTTTTTCACAATTAAATTTACTTTGGCAGCTGAAATTTTATCCTGCGGATGCTGAGATTCGGTGGTTAGTTTGGTCAACTCAACATTGTCGCGGCTAATACGAATTTCGCTATTGGTTTTCTCGGGTGTTCCCAGAACTTTAGCTACCCATTGTATGGGCTTCTCCTTGCCGCTGAACTGAGCCTGTCCCTGCAGATCAATGTGCACATCCTGCGGTGTATAGCGCTGGCCCAAGCCGCCCTTGGCCGTCAATAGAGTGCCCCAGCTGGTGGTGATGGAATTGTCCACCTGATATATATTGCCATTGAGATCGCACTTGGAAACTACGTCAATTGTATGCTTGTTTAGCTTGGCCTTTGCCACCAATTCATAGTCATGGACGGACTTTTGATTCGATTGGTATTTAACATTAAGAGATGCAATCTTTTGATCGCGCGTTGCCTCTGCGTCCAATTGGAATTTGTTCACATCAAATTGGGACTTAACCTTAACCGAGCCGACCTGCTTATTCTTATGCTCTACATTTAAATCCTGTTCGAATTTGGAGGAACGCAGAGCTGTCGAACTGTCGTCTGTCTTAATGTATTCCAGCTTCGTTGCACTGTTGACAGTCCAGGATTGAGCCTTGCCCGTAATTAGCAGAGCATAGTTATTGTTACCCAGGGTTAATTGTCCGGAGGTGCCATAAACATTCTCAGGAGTACGCTCATCATTTACAAACAAGCCGGCAGCATAAATGCCATTGTCCAGCTTGAAGTTGGATTTGATTAGATACGATTGCTGGCCCGGAGCAATGTGTAGCTCTGCATTGAGGGAACTGGGTCCCACATCTGCCCAACCATTGACCGAGAGGCGTTCGTTTTGGGGATTCAGGATTTGGAAGTTTTGGAAATTGTAGCGAGTTTGCTTGTCATTGGTTTGTTGAACAACGATTTTACCATCGGCCCGATAACCATTTATATTATTGCTAACTCCATTCTTATCCTGAATTTCAATCAGCGGCTTATACTCATTGCCATGCTTCGCAAAACCGATTTTACTCTTCTTGATATCCTTGTCCTGCTCATATTGTCCGTAAATGACCATCTCATGGCTATCATTGTTAATGCCCGCTTCCAGGCCTAGATGCATTTGTGGATTATCCAAGGAGAGACGACCATAGGTGCGTGGCTTTGTGCCAAGCTCAAAGGTTACGCTCGTATCATGGTTAACCTTTGAACCGGGCGTACTATACTCCAGCTTCCACTGCTCACTGCCACCATTTGGCGTTGCCTTTGTGTGCGTTCCCTTGAAATTGAATTTGCGCTCAGTGGTTAAATACACACCGAATGCAAATGGCTTGGAAAGATGTACAGACTCAGTCAGATGGTGTCCACTGCCGCCACTGCCAATATCCCCCAGACTGGTTGAGCTCACAATGCAAACGTTTAGGCCAACAATTTCCAATTGGTTAAAGCAGAGTTCGCTGGGTGTTGAAGTCTTTTGTTTCTTGGCACTTTTTAATGGGATCGACTTCAATTGTTTGTCCTGTTCGGCGACAAAGAATTCAGTATTAAGCTGAACATCGATAAGCTCTAGTTTTTCGCGGGGCAATTCAATGTCCACATTGAATCCATCTCCATCCTTGATCAGTGAAACGGAGACATCGCTGCCTGTGGCCGAGTGGGCGCTTGATACAACCCGAAGTCCTGTGGACAATACTTGCGTATTGAAGCCAAGTTTAACATCAACATTTACATCAATGCTGGGCACAAACTTCAAGCGATATTTGGCACGCTGCCAGTTCTGCTCCAAGATGGCATTCACATCAATATTCACGCCAAAATCGATTTTATTGGCGGCAAATCCTTGAGCACCAAATTCAAGTGGCACGCCCAGACCGGTGGGATATGTGAATTCCGTATCTAGGAAGAGATGATGACAAGCAAATTGTTTTTCATATGCAGACAATTCCTTTTTGACCTTGTCAAAGGCTGACGAGAAATGTTGGATAATATCATCCAAAGTGCTGGGAATATTGTCGCCCAGACTTAAGAATGCCAGTTCCGAGCCAAAGAGTTTCAACGATAAATCCAAATTCAAGTCGTTTGTATTTTTGCTGCCATAGGTCTTATACTTTTTGGATGTCTTATCAACCTCATCGGCAATTGAGCGCCTGGCCCGACCGCCCGCACCTGCAGCTCCACCATTTCCAACTTCAATCAGCTTGACAATCTCATCGAAATCCTTATTGAGCAAACCTTTGGGTCCTACGTAGTATTCGAGCAACTTCTCTAGATTCTCCTGTCGCACACTTGCCTCCAACACATTGAAATTGCTGCCAAAGATTTCGGTGGTCACATTTAAACGCGCCGAACGGGGCAGGAAACCGTGCTGGGAATAGATTAGCTTGTAGTCAGAGCTGGCACTCAGACCCAGGGCATCCAGTTTGTAGGAGACCTCATTGTTGAAACTGTATCTCCTATAATCCTTGGGAAATTGTTTCAATACACGAATATTGCCCAAATGGTAACGTTGTTGCTCTCGCGTTGCGTCTGTTGAGTCTCTGATAGCCCGAAGATTGGACTCGATGAAGCCGCCCACTTGGTTCACCTGCTCGGCGTTAACAATCTCCGACAACTGATTGGCCAGCTCTGCGCTAGGACACTCGATGGCCGCCAGGTATGCCTCAATTCGCAGCTCGGAATCTTCATTGTGGTCTTTTAATAAATCCAAGGACTTAACCTTCAAAGCTTCATTGCAGTTAAAGGCTTGCAATGCTGCCACGCGTATACGATTGGAGCGACCTGGAGCTGCACATTCGCTCAATGCTGTGGCAATTAGATTATTGGTCAAATGTTTTGCATTGCCTATACCCTTGAGTATGTAGACAAGACGCTCCTCCTCCTTTTTGGTTTGGGGCTTGCATTTCTTCAGACCATCGACGAACTTCTTTGCAATGGACTCCACATCACCTGATTGACAGCTATTTCTGGAACAATATTTGGATACCAGATTGCCAACAGCCAGATATAGCTCCTTGGCTGCATTTGGCGATAGTTGAGCCGCAGCTTGATTTACAGTTTCCTTGTCCACCGTCTCCACCAAGTTCAGTGACAATATTGCAAGAATTTTCTCCTTTTCCTCGAACTTTGCAAGCTGTTTCAGTATGGCTCGGGCCGACTCTGCGGTATTTGTGCGGAAGAGTGCGTCCAGGTAGACCTTGCGGGCCAAGGCCTTGTTGGGATGGGGAAATGCTGAGAGTTCAAGCAAAGTGTCCGTATCTGAGTTACGCATGAGGCGAATGAGCTCTACGAATTTCTTGGCACTATCCTTTTTAACATACTCGCTGTTCAGATCAACCAGCTCCGAAATTGACGCCTTCAAGGCAGCAATACTCTTGGATGGATAAATTTCGGGCTTTTGAAAAATGATGCTTGTACCATGGGCGCCAGCTGGTACTGCTGCAGTACCCGGCGTGCCAGCAGCATTCTTCACCTTCAATGTGCTCACAACCTTGGCACTTATATCCGAGTTACCCTTGGCAGTGCCAGCGAATTTATACACCTCCACCAGCTGCACACTCTCAACAATGCCACGCTCTACCTTGGACTCCTTCCTGTAGTCGGACTGCAGCAGGGAACTGGAGGTAACACCAGCCTTCTCATTGACAATGCCGGAGACGAGGCCACTGTTGATGTTCTCCCTATACGAACAGTGGTTCAAGTTGCGCACCTTTGTGATAATTGAATCTCCCTTCGAGCTGCTGGTGTGAGTTGGACACTGTCCGAACACATCAATTTCGTTGCCAAATTCGGTGCTCGTAGTTCCCACTTGCAATAGCGAAATGATACCACGCTTAATGTTCAGCGAATATGCCGAATCGTTGGGATCGGAGCAAATCTGCGGCTCCAATTGTCCATTGACCAAAGTAAAGTGAACAGGCTTTTGTATATTGTTCACAATCTTTTTCTCAATCGACTCTTTGGTGTTGATCACCTTAACAGCGCCCACTTGCAGGGTATAACCACAATTACCCTCCGAAAATATCTTTGCCGTGCCAGTTACCTTGAGGCTAGTGTCATCGGCCTCGCTTATCGCGCCTGAGCTTAATCCAACAGTTAAAATGCTGTCAAATGCGTACTCATAAACGTTTCCAGGCGTATACTTCAATAGACCATTATCAGCTAAATAAACCAATTAAATAAATCAATTAATACACTCCCAATGTATTTAAAATAAAGTTATACTTACATCGGGGACATCCTTTGCTGCAGCTACCATCTGCAAGTAGAAATACCTCACGTAAATAAATAAAATAAAAATAAAAATGTTAAATTTAAAATTAACTATTATTATTTTAAAAATAGAAAATATAAGTTGCCAAATAATCTATATATTAGGGACTGCAAATAATAATTATGTGTTCAAAAAAATCCAACCTGAATGAAATTATCTAGATGAATGGGAAAATCTTCAATATACTAATTCAAAATGCAGTATCATAGAAACAGGATAAACTCTTCTTATTAACTTTTATGAAAAAATTCTTAAATTTGAACTAAATAAAAAAAATTAAAAATAATTATTATTAAATTTTTGTTATAAAAATCAGAATTAAAAATTAATTTGAATTTTTATAATAAAAATAAAAATTATTTTTTATTATATATTATAAAAATTGACAAATTAAAATTGAATGTAAATATCATTGGATCCAGTATCCTTAATGTTGATCCTTTAAGGACATGCTGTATATTATACGTAAAATTTTGAAGCACATATCCTAAATGTTTTTAAATTTTGGTAATACAGCAAATAGTTCCAAACATATTTACATTCAATTCTGATTTGTCAATTTTTATAATTTGTAATTAATAATTATAATTAATAGTTGAAAAATAATTTTTAATTTTGATTTTTATTATGAAAATGAAAAACAATTTTTATTTCTGATTTTTATAATAAAAATTTAATAATAATTTTTATTTTTAATTTTTTTTATTTAGTTCAATGACAGCCACATTATATAGTGCACCGATTTTATTCAAACTTTAGCAAATAGTACAGAAGAAATTTCTATATCGATATGGTGTGTTTGGTTCTGATATCTTGAAAATCAAAAAAGTTATGTATAGATAGATCGATATAAAAAAATTTTCAGTAAAAACTTATCAAGATTGATTAACATTAACTTATAGCAAACGTAGGAACGATCGATCAAAAATTGAAGTTCTTTAAAAATTTTGTGGATTTTATTTTTTTTATTATTTTTGGGATTAGACAAATTGTAAAACCAGATTGTTTTCTATAATCACTTTAATAATTATGATTTTTATTTCATTTTTTTATCTTATCGAATAATAATAATTTTTAAGTTAAGTAAAAAATAATAATGTAAAATAAGAGACGCTTAATAATTTTTATTTTGTCATTCAAAAATAATAAATATTTTGCAGTAATAGTGGAAATGTAAATATTATTGCATATCCCTTAAAAGTGAAGCTGAAGGAATAATGCAACCCGATTTAAAAAAAAAAGTCTGCTATAACATAAAATTAAAAAATGGGATTATTTTTATTTTTTACTGTGTACACACATACTCATATACATATAAGTATATATTACTCGTAAATGACCTAATCTTATGCGTGTGTGTGTATATATATCTAAAGCAGAGACGATGTTAACTAACTTCATAAAATGTGGATTTGCATGCTGACAAGGGGTATTTCAATTAATATCAATAAACCTCACGTTGTGCCCATATAGGCTCTCATTTTAATAAAATTATTTTCATTGAAGTATATAGTTGTATATATGTATATTTTACATAAATGTGACAATCTGCAAGGCAGTTACTTTAAAATTACCGTAAGTTTATTTTTAATATAAATATTAACTCTCTCTTTAAGTAGGAAATCTCAGAATGTATAAATTGTATAATTTTGGTATATTCCTCATAAAAAGTCGTTATCTACCAAAATAGAATCTGTAAAAATCCATATCCCTGGGAAAATCAATTTTAGTTATTTAATGAAAAATTCTTTGGGAAATAATGAAATATTCTTTGGGAAAAATAAAATAAAGTTAAAATGCAATCGAGATTACTAAAAGGGAAAGTTTTCAATTGATTTTGGTTTTAATTTAAAACGAAAAATATTTACATTTATAAACAGAAAATATTTAGACATCTTAAAGTTGACCATGGTTAAAAATAATTGCAGTTAGTATTTTAATGAATTACATGTATTAAATTAATTGGAAATAATTTTTTTTATTCAATATAATAAAAGGATAAAATCAATATCATAAAATCTTCAAAATAAAATTTTAATTTTTTACTGTGCCTTTATAATAGGTTCAGGGAGTAAAATAAATTTTTATGGTAAAAATTATTAATAGGAATTTAAAGTGTACTTTAATATTCTGCATCACCTTAACTTTATAATGATTTATTTAGTTTAAATATTGTGGCATATTTTATATTTGCAGTCCTTTATATAATTTTTCTAATGTGCCCTTTACAATATCTGTTTTTCTAATTAGTTCATCTTTCACACTTGATATTTTTTTTATATATTTTAAATTTATTTAAATATAGTCACTTAAGGATCTATACGTACCAGCATTTACTGTAACCACTAGCAGCAGGAAGATCACAATTCCACGAAAATTACGGAAAATCGCCATCCTTATAATTGTGCCGGCCCCCTTTGGGTTAGCCTGCAGAAAATGGAACGATCATTGCACACTAATTAGTATATTATTATTTTCCAGCGAAAAAGACAAATAATAGTTGTTAATATTAAGTGTCATTCAATAGATTATTAGTTATTTGCATTTCACATTTCTTTCGTTTTCGGTCTGATATTTATTTTTATTTTGGTTCTAATGGCTTGTTTTTTTTTTTCAAATTATCCTTGCTGAACCATTTTGCCATCATACCTTATCACCACGGAAAATTGCACTGCACTTCCTTTTTACGGAAATAAGTTCATAAAAACACAATCTCGCACAACACTACAAAGCACCGACTCGATATGGATCCGACGACAACTGACTTCAAATTAAGCCGCATTTTCCACTTGATCACAATTTAAATACATTCCGTAGCAAATGTTCGGAGAGATATACAAATACATACACATATTTATTAACGAGGGGAGCGTAAACGCACTAGGTGGCTTTCTTCTAAATCTGTATGTATGTATGTATGTATGTATGTGTGTATGCATGTATGTATGTATGTATGTAGAGCTCTCACGCGGTTACATTTCTATTTCTCTCATGCATAGAAAGATTACTTTTCAATCACGAAGAATGCCTCGATGAAGAGAAGATTTAGCGCATTCTCGACCCCAGCTCAGTGTCGTTATCTCCACTGTACATTTGTGTATGTACATATGTACATATATACCTATATACCTATGTACATAGATGTTCATACATTGTTGTTCATGTGCACACACATGTGACCAAAAATATAAGCACACCAAAAAGATTCTAATTTTGGTCGAGTGCAAAGGAAATTTTCCATAAACACACTTACAATAACTTTGAGGAGGGTATTATAATTTTTCTTTTCCCGAAGGGTATAGCGCATTAGTGGAGGCATCTCATAAAGTAAATAAGTATAAAAAGAATTTTGACATTAATAAAATAACATTTGTTTTATTGTATGTGGTGATTAATATTTAATGAACAAATCTGATATCAATTCAAAATAATAATAATAATAAATTAAGCTATTATAAAAATAATTTCAATACTAGAGCTTAGAAATTAATACTGATATTTCAAAAAATGTTACATTGCAAAATTGTTTCATAGAAAAATATGAAAATTAATGGACTAGAAATCCTCTTTAATGTCGTTGACCTTTTTGAAAATGCCTAGGAAACACTTTTATCAAATTTGCAATTTGGTCACTGTAATATTATTCCAAAAGTCTTCGACCTCAGCAATGTCAAAATTCTTTTGTACAGCCAAATAACCAGAATCGCAGACAAAAACAAGTAAGAACAAGAAAGAAACAACTGTCTTCGGTACGCCGACGTTATATACCCTTGAAAAGGTTTTTTAAGAAAATTTTTAATACTTTTTCATAGAATAAATCATTTTTGACACAATTGTTCCTAGAGCAGCTATATAATGTAGTGGTCCGATCGTGCTGATTTTGATATGCAAACTACATACATAATGAAATTTTATCTGTGCCTTGTTTCATCAAAACTTTGCATAGAAACAGACGGACAGGGGTATATCGACTTATATATACTTCATGGGATCAGAGATGTTTCCTTCTATGCAATACACCTTTTGCAAGGGTATAATGATATAGCCGAGCATACCTGACTGCGGAACACTCTGTATTCCACACATACTGTCATATGCATACACATTCAAATCAAGCAGTGCAAAGCAGTTCAAGGTGCACTTCTTGCATGGTCTCCGAGATCCCAACGTTCAAACAGATGGAGAGGGGACAGATGGACGGATGAAAAGAAGGACAGACGAACAGGGTTAGATCTACTTGGCTATTAAGCCAGATCAAGATTATATATACGTTATATTAATGACTTTTTCTGCCTGTTATTTGTTTATATGTTTTATGGCGCCCTTTTACCAATTTTAAGGGCTAAACATTATAGAAAATCAATGTAATCTGCAGAATATTTTGTTAACTCAATGCTATAAATAGCTTTTATTAGCTCAAAATTAAATGGATAACCTTACTGTCAGGTAATAAAAATTAGAAATTTTACATTATTTCATTAAAATATTTTCATTTAATATATTTTTTTTAATATTGCTGTGGGATATCGGCACGTGCACTTCTTGTAATACACGATCGATGGAGTGGTGTCCTTCCTCCTGTTATTTTCGAAAAATATATATTTTTTTTTTATCTTTTTTAAAATTTTTCAAATTAAATTTTTACACTTGCCGCACTTGTAAGGTTGCCGCATTTGGCCTTTAAAAAAAGTCATGTGAAGATTTTGAGTTTTCAGGATTAGTAAAGTTGCTCAAATTGTTTGATGATTTGTAATTAAAAAAATAAAAACAAAATAATTGAATTATAAAGTCGACTATCGGATATCTTAATAATATTTTTTATTTCAAAACAAAAAATAAAATTTGAAAAAGTATAATATAAAAATAATTTTTGTATAATTTAAAAAATATCGTCCAGTCACAATACTTAAGATTGGCGATCCTTTTCAAGCTGGGATAATAACTGCTTTATATTATCCTAATATATTTTTTTCTATTCGGATTCGCAAGGATCAATCCTTTATATTCTCTCTGAAGGCCATAAAGCAGTGCAAATGTGCAAATGAAGAAGACTCTGACTATTTAAAGTAAATATTTATATTGAGTAAATAGTTGAGTTGATATAGCCGTATCCGTCTGTATGTCCGTCCATCTCTTAGTCTGTATAAGCACTCTGATTTGGAAGACTATCGGTGCTAGACACACAGATTAAAAATTTAATTTAAATATTTCACTTTCAGCAGCCCAGAATCTATTTGGCACTGATATGTATGTACAAATGTACATAAGTATGTAAGAATTGATCTGAATTTGTCGCACCTTGGGTGTAAGTTCATTATAAATGTTTGTTAAAGCTTGATCACTCTGAAATACATTAAATACTTTGTTACTTAGTACCTAAAATGTCAGAAAGTTTAGGGTGCGAGTGCAAGTTCAAGGCTTCAAAGCGTTGACTATAAATATGCAATGATTACTTTATGTTTGTGAACAATTTTCAACACATTGTGTATACCTATATGTTTATACTACTTTGCCTTTGCCCGGTAAATTGATTTTCTTAAAAGTTTTAAAAAATTTTAAACAAATTGTACATGTTTATTTTATTGTCTATATTTTAGCTTAAGACAAAATATTTGCATTCTAAAATTCTAACAAATGTTTCTTGTAAGTTCAATATTTTGAAATTAGATATAGATTCCAAAGATTTTAATAAATAATACTTTTTTAACGTTTTACTTATAAAAAGAATCCTGCAATAATATCAAATCGTTCATAATTACATATCAAATATCAAATATTCTAAAACAAAATTGCAATCATAAATATGCTACAGAATCCAAACTGATTACTATATATATTTTTTATTATTAAAACAACATTTTGTGATCATTTTATTTTAGCTTAACGTAAGAACATTGCGTTCTTTTTTATCGATTTTAAAAGACAAAATTAATTAAAAAATAATACAAATATTTATCAGTCTGAGCCCATGTAAGATTGTGTTGTCGATCATCAGTCAGTCGGTGAGGACAATTTCTTTTATGAGAATTTACATATATGGCTAGTATGTCATACATATACATACATATGTGTATTGAATGTACATACATGAATTGCAGTTAATGCCTGATAAGAAACTTAAATGTTTAATTAAAAAGTTGCCTGAAAGCAAAACGCGGCTCGATAAGCGCACAAAACAACAGAAAAAAGTACAGTTCGCAAGAATCACGCCTATAAAGATGTTAGAATTTTTGGGAGATTTCTTTAATATCAGGACGATTAACTTACAGAAACCAACAAAACGCTTCTAAATCTAAGCAAACAATTATTAAGGGTTCTCGCCAGAGACTGTAATGAATATGATTGACAATAAAAAATAAAATATAATAATAATTTTTGATTTGTTACAATGTAAATCAAAAAAAGTTATTTTCAATTATTTATAAAATTAAAATCAGAAAAAATTATAATAGATTCATTATAAACATTTTAATCCAAATTATCAGGGACCGTAAGGCTTATAATTATGAAACAAAAATTTATGTTGATTTTTATGAACAAATTTAAAAAAAATAAATCTCATATTTGATCTAGGCAAAAAAAATCTAAAATTAAAATTATTATTCCATTTTTATTATAAAAATCAAAATATAAATAATTTATCAATTTTTAATTAAATTTAATAATTATATTATTACAAAAATTGACAAATAAAAGGCATTATAATAGACATTTACATTTGGAACTATTGATACACAGTATATCCTTAAAGGACACTGGTTTCAAAGATATTTACATTCAATTTTAATTTGTCAATTTAAAAATAATTTTTAAATTTTTTTTTCCTTAGATCAAATTTAAGATTTATTTTTAAATTTTTTTATGAAAGTTAATAATAAAAGTATATACTGTTTACAGGATACTGCATCCTGAATTAGTATATCTAAGATCTTCCCATTCATCTAGATAATTTCTTTCAGAATTGATTTTTTTGAACATATAATTATTATTTGCGGTCTCTGAAAATTATAAGCTTATGTCATAATTATAAAGTCGATTATATATCAAACACATTCATTTATTTCCTGTTCATACATATGTAAGACAACTCCTTTCCATTCAATTTTCTAGTTAATAATTTAATAAATAATAGTTCACGCATTAACTGAATATAAAATTAATAAAAATCAAATAAAGCATATCAAGTGTAAGTTGTGAATATATGTATATGTATATGTTCATATGTATATATGTACATACATATGTATGTATGAACTTTGTTCTATATTTTTAATCTACTTGACAATGTTTAGTGAATAATTCTGATTGATTTTAGGAGATACCCAGTCCATACCTCACTTACATACATACATACATATACATGTATGTACTCAGGTCATATATGTACACATACATACACTGTTGCTATTTTATTTTCCAGGTTTCAGTCTCAGCAACAGTTAATGTTTTTTTCTTATAAAATAGTTTATTTAATTCCACAAATTATTACATACGATTTTCATTTAAACTGATAACATGTAATAATGCTGTAGACGCCTTTACACGACTACGAGAAACCCTGTACCGAGTCTGTGATCCACAAACACATAGACATACACATTCAAATCAAGCAGTACCAAGCAGTACAAAGCAGTTCAAAACCATGCATGGCAGCTGGCTGTAACTGCAACAACAATTGTTTTTTTTTTCAATAACTTCGGTGTTTATTATCCGATCGTGATGTATACAGAATTTTAATATCAACATTATAATTATGTATGTCAAAAATCGAAGTCATAACTACAAAATGATGCCTACAAATTGTTTTTACCGATTTACGAGGGTGTAAATTTGAAATATACTTTATTTGCGTATGGTATACAGGAACCCATGTACCGAATTTGTTTTCTCTAGCTCTTATAGTCTCCGAGATCTGTGTGCTCATACAGACAGATAGACGGAAAGGGCACGATTAACAAAGCTATTGATCGTAATCAATAATATATATACTTCATAAGATCGGAAATGCCTCCTTTGCCCGTTACTTATATTTGCACAGTTTCATGACCCCTTTTACTCATTTTTAATGGCTACAGGGTGTAAAAAAGGGCTAAGTGCATGTCAAATTCAGTTTTAGATCAGAACAATTTTTGTAATTGAAATTCAAGAAGATAGAAAGATTCCGATCTTGCAATTAGTCTAATCTTAATGGTCTGGTCTAGATCAATAAGCGAAAAAATCGAATATTTACTGAGAAGAAAAAATTGCTACTATATACCTTTGCAATGGTCTTCTGAAAAAATTTACTGTTTAATTTGCAGTGAAAAACTTATTGCTTTAGTTTTAGAAGTAAAATTAAGGGTAACCTTTTAAATAACGGTTCAAAATATAAGATTTATTCTTATCTATTTGATTCTATTATTCAGAGTGCCGAACCTTTAGTGCCGGCTATAAATTTGTAAGCACAATTTGATAGAAGTTTTGAAAATAACTGAAAAGAATATTATCAGAGATAGTCAATTTATAAATCAAATGAGTCGCAAATTCTAAAAAAAAGTTTTGCAAAATATGTCTCCGTATCCGTTATTGAGTTAAGCTAAAAATGCAATATTTTCAACTTGTCAAAATGATAAATTAAGTGTAAATAAGTCCAAACAAAATTTAATGATATTATTTATTTATTTAGCAGTCTTTTCTCCAAACTCGAATTCTTATTTTCTGTTTCAAATCTGTTTGTGGATTTGTAGGCTTATCAATTCTTAAATAATAAATAAATAAATGGGTCCTAGGGGTCAAACAACGTAACATTCGTTATAATCTATAAATAAATGTTTAAACTATGTGATAACCATCTTTAATATCATTAAACTTTGCTCGGAGCTAGCTTTATTCGTTTATCTCAAAAATGATCTATATTTATTTTTTAAATATTTTTTTCTGAATCAACGACCAATCTTACATATAAATTGATTCTATAAAGTTTGGAATACAAGAATTTTTGTAAAAAATACATAAAAACATTTATATTTATTTTAGAATTAGTAAATGTACAAAAAACCAAAATTCGAGTTTTGGTGAAAAAATTGCACAAAAGTAGCTTTTTTCAAAAAGTAAAATTTCCATTTCAGTCCTTAATAGCTTCTAAGCAAATAATCTAATTAAAAAATGTTGTATGGCGGATTGATAGGCTATTGTATTACCTTATCAAAAATATTAGCACCCTTAATATCAATAAACTATGTTCGAAGTTATTGTCACTTTACCAAAGCTACCTTTTTGAAAAGTCCAAAATATAGCTTCTTCGATTATCTCGGTCCCGGCAACCTAATTTTTTTTAATTTTTTTTTAGAATCAGTGACTTAAATTGCATGTAAGTCGACTCTACAAAGTTCGGGATACAAAATGCTGTAGAAGTAGCAAAAACTGAAATTAGAATATACTCATACATACGTGAAAGAAATCAATGTACACATAAAAATAATTGTCAAATGTTTTAATAGTTTATTTAAATTACTCAGAAACCAATTTTTGAATTGGTTATTTGAATGTGAAACCCTATCTGACATTCTGGCTACGCTACAGCACAGCTTTAAACTAGTTGTCGCCTATGAGTAGGAGGCGTATTAAGTATTAGATAAAGATTCTTGTAATATTTGCATTAATACTATGTGTTATTCGCATTTCATGTTCAAATGTTTAGGTATGCACTTTAGTATTGTTTTTTGGCTTTAATGCAGGCACTTTTTTGTTTTTTTAAATGTTTAAATGTTTAAATGTAAATGGTAATTTTATATAAATACATTACATACATACATTAGTAAATGATCTCGGCTTTCACTCACATTAAAACTTTAAATAGAATTTAAATAAATTGTCCATAAATATAACGGACGCATACAAATGTTAAAGTTAGCCCTTAAATAACAATTTTTTAAAATTAAACTTGTAATTGGCGCTTTATTTACTTTTGATCACTGATTGTTTGGTATCCAAAACTTTCTCATTTTCTTATTTTCCTTTTTTTTTTTGCATTTGTGCAGCAGCCTTGCACTTACTTATTGTAGTACTAGTAGCCCATATAGAAAGTAAAACTGTTATTATCTTATGATTTGAACGGACGGAAAGTAGTTAAGTTTAGTAAATCCAGTATCCTCTTAAGTACTTCACAACGGACCCATTGGACACTAGAAGAAGAAATGAGAAATGTATTGCAATTAGTTAATGATTAACTAGGAATATTATTTAATATTATTGAATTGAGCTTAGAAACTATGGTTTTTAATATGTATGTTGGGTACCGTAACGAATATAACGCTCATTTATAATCAGAATTTTAAAATAGTAAGTAAATTACAGAAAAGAGGGGATACTTATTCTTTTCTCACCCGCAGAGTATCGAAGATCCGATGATACAATTTTGAAATTTAAAATTAACTTGATCTGCGAATGGTATACAAAATTTGGTGTCTCTACGAACGAACAGAGCTAGTTAGACTTGTCAAGAATAAGTATATAAACAAATAATTAAATGGTCGAAGATGCCTCTTAATGCATGTTACTTATGGGCATTTTCCGCATGGCGTTACGTGACAATCGTACGCCTAAATGTGAAAAAAATTTAAAAAAGTTAAATTTTTGAAAAGTTTTATTTATATCTGAGTAGCAATTCAGCTGGATTATATTTAGTAAAAGAGATGAAAATATTCTACCTTTCCGATTAAAAGATATAAGCAAAAGACGTTACGTGACAAAAATAGAAGTCGGTTTCGACTTAAAGTTGTAAAAGCGCTAAACACTGCGAAGTGTGCAAGCCTATTTGTATAAAACTTTTTTTTTAGTATGATTATGAATAATAAAGATTAATTTTTCAGGCCATTTCATTTAAAAACCCTTTCCTGCTTTTTTTATAAGCCTTAGTATAAAAAATGTTACGTGAGGTGTCGTTACGTGACATAAAATTCACTACGTACATTTTAAAGCAAGGATAGCCCTTAAAAATGTATTTAACGCAAATAAAACATTTATTTCGACTTCAATATTAAATTAAACTTACATTAAAAGGAAAATTAAGTAATTCAGAAATTAAAATTTTTATCTAATATTCGTGTAAATCGAAGGCTGCAAGAGCGAATACTGTGGCGTTACGTGAAATACTTTTAAAAATTTCTAAAAAATATTTATATTTGCTATTTTTTTTGCTATTTTTTTGTGACCTGAATGTTTGTTATATTTACATTGTTGTATTAAACTTTGTTTAGATCGGAAATATTACACACTTGCTATCATCAGTGCAAATGTAACGATACGAAATGTTGTTTTCCGTGACGTTACGTGACATTTGAATATCGGTAAAAGCAAATCAAAATTTTACAGTTAATTGTCAAAAGTGCTCCTGCGTCATTACACTAAGAAAATTTAATTTAAAGGAGAATATGCTCTTAGAAATTCGCAAACTTGACCAAAACATAATTTTCAAGTTTGAAGCCCGATTACTCGCTAATGCAACAAAAAAAGCTTTGAACTCTTTAATTTATTAAATTTTGGACATTTCTCTATAATAATTAAAGTTAAAAAAAAGAATTATAAAAATGCCCACACATAACTTTAGTAAACTGTGTATAAATAAATCAATTAAAGTTGGTGTCAGAATAAACAGACTTACATTATGGACAGCCACATTCGTCTACGACCATTTTGGGTAGGTCACGTTTAATAATACCGTCGTCGCCATAGTATATCAAGGACATGCTTGAGAACTTAACAGGAGCACAGCAGGGCCTCATTCCATTTAACAAGCCCATTTTGCGATACTCCTCTATAAAGTGGGCATGAAAAGTTTGAAATGTATCTGGAGTTCGAAAAGGTCCGGTACACTCTCCCCTGCAATAGTTTGCAAAGTATCCTCTCGGTGCGATTATCCAATCGTCCCAGCCAAGTGCCTTGAACGATACATAGAACGATTCCTTGCAGCATTGTCCACTCAAGGCACCTCCACAATCTACAGCCCGTCTTCTGACACGCCTGGGTCTTGTTGATTCAGTATGAAGTACAAGAAATGGACGGTTGGGATTAACGCCAGCCGAAGAAGTCTTCATCTTTGCCTGTGCCATTTGGGGTGCCCACTGGAACAGGTGTAGTGAATATTGGCTACCACAGCCTGTGCAGTCAACCAGGAGACGTAGATTTTCACTGCTGGGATCACTGTACCACTCGCGAATTGTTTCAGTCAAATCAAACTTTTGCCAGCCGAGATGCTCGGTGTCCACTTCAAATGAGGCCCGAAACAGAAAGGCCTGATCTAGGGCCTGGGAGAGCGATAGAATACTATACATAATTACTGTAATACAAGTTCGTCGTTAGATGGTTCGTTTACCTTATCAGTTATATTAATTCCTTCTGTCATTCGGAATACCCAAATTTTAATCCTTTGCCGGGGGGGAATATTGGCGTGACTTCTCCGTTTGCTGTCCATAAAATGCTGGATTTGAAGATTCACATCCGATGTGGAATCCCATTCATTTTGCTGTTGTTTCTCAATCCGAATGTGCATTTGTGCACTTCGTATGGACAGCTTTTGATTGGGAACACGTGCTTTTTGAGGAGCAAACTCGACTATACGGAACTGACGATATTGTGTACCTGTAAAAAATAAGTAATATGTTAATTAATTATATTAAAGCAAATCAGATTTTATTAAATACAAGATCGATCAAAAGTTTGATATAATTAAAAAAAACCTTTGCAATTGCCATTTCTTTCTAATTCATAATATAATTTGTAATCGGTACGGTCTTTGCTTTTATAGAAATTTCTGGAACCGTTTAGCATTATCTTCGATTGATCATAAAGTGCGATCAATTGCACCTTGGTCATTAGACAACACAAAATAAAAGGTTGAGATAATTAATTTAAATTAATTCTACAAAATAATTTAGATAAAAATATAAAAAATACACATGACATAATGAAATTACTAAATACCTTGATTATAAGTGTTAGACTTAGAGAGGGGTAAATAGACAAGATCGCAGTACATTTTAAAAAATTTCCCAATTTGGAAATACAAACATTTACTCGAAATTTGTTTAAATTTTAAAAGTGCTTTTTTAGGTTCCTTTTGATTCTATTATTTAGAAAAATATTAAACTTTCCGGATTTAGCTATAAGAACGTCATTTGAAAACGAATTTGAGTTTTAATTTTTATGAGAAAATAAAAAATTAAACTCAATAAATAACAATTATTTGTGTGTTTCCATTTTTATTACTCAGAAAGATATATAAAATAAGACTAGTGTACCCGGCGTGCGCTGCTACGCCGTCCAAACCAAAAAAAAAAAAAAAAAAATATATATATATATTCTAGTAATAATAATTACAACAATATGATTATCTTTGTTTGGTGACCACTCGATAGTGAATATACTCTTGAATCTGAATGTTTAAGCAATTTCGTAAGAAAAATTAGAAGAATTGTTCAATTAACTCGGATTATAGCTAAACTTTGGCTCCAAATGACGGCATTTGAAAGTATGCTTTATATTTTAGTGTATTTGCCAGGAAATGTTTTAACTGGATTGTAGTTTCACAGAGAAACGAATGTACTCTGGCTGATGCATAGTCAGCATAATCCTGGGGATTCAAATTGAGATTTCAGTGCATTGCAATACTGGCATACCATAGACAATGAATCGATAACAACGCTACGCAGATCTTTAGCGACTTGGCGATTGCGAAATCATATTTGAATGCAGCGCAATTCAGGTCTACAGTGGCTCACACATTATTTCATGCAGAAAAACTTTTAACTTCGAGGCTATATATGTTGCAAGCCATAGGATATATCGAAATAAATGCAGAATTTTTAAATGTTAATTTTAGAGTCTAAATAAATTAATATAGTATATGGAAAGTTCTTCCTCTTCCTAAAAATCGAATAAACAAAAAAATACCATATAAAATCTCACAACTTATTTCGTGCAGTCGCAATTTTAAGTAAATGTTGGTAAGATGTACACCTTACATCAAATTTTTTTTTTATACTTTTTAGGGAGTTATTATTAATATTTTATTTTTGCATTAATTTTTATTTTTTCAAATGGCGTGTGGTATTGTTAGCGCTTTAATAAAATTGGTCCATATAGTACCTTGAGTTTGCTATAACTAACTGGGCTAAGTAAAAAAAAAAAAATTATCAATATGGATTCCTGTTCTGTCCACTGTCCAAATAATTTAACCTAATATAATAAAATAATGCCTAATTTGAATTTCGCATTTCATTTGAATAACAATACCTGCCATGATTGTTGTAACAGTGCTGTATGCGTTAACAGTGCTGTATACGTTAACAGTGCTGTGTACGTTAACAGTGAGTACATCTGCTGAGGCGCTAGGGACTTTTCCGGAAAGTACTCCCAAAATGTTCTGTTCTAGAAACCTTCTCGTGGCAATTCCCAATTGATAAATATAAATACAATTTGTATGCTCCATTCTTATATACGATATATAGATAATAATGGTATTGTCCAAGTTTAATATAAAACTTGGAAAATATGAGAAAAAAAAACTGAAAAATTATCATTGAAATGAGTCTTTGTACGATAAACTTTTCTGCAAGGGTATATATGTACATATATATCTCTATCAAGCTAGAAAAAGCTGTTCTTTCTTATTTTCGTTTTGCATTTTTAATTGTTTACTCTGTCTGATGTTCTTGTTTCACACCTCAAAACAATAGTGAAAGTACTTCACCGCACATCTACAGTCTGCAATAACCACTCAGACGGCAGCACAGTATTTCCACACCTATGTAGTCAGGGGTAAGGGGTTAGGGGTCGGGCTTCGGGGTTAGGGGTTGGCAGTCGGGGGAGTCCCGCCAGACCAGACGTAAGTACCTGCACAGTGGTATGTAAGTTGTTTCGAGAAGAAGTCTGAATGTATGGCTGTAGATACTTCAGTATTTCAGTTGGGTGTATCTTTGGTTCCTCTCTCTGGTGAAGACTAAAATAAGCATTGTACTTACAGCCCCCTCTTTCCCCACTTTCCCCACTTTCCCCACTCCCCTCTCCCCTCTCCCCAACAAAAGTGTCTGCTCTTCCATGCATGTGCAAATACATTCATGTATGTATGTATATACGTGTTCTACCCCTTTATGCTTCCACCCTGCAGCATTGGCCTGCCTACGTTAGACGTATTATTTGTCTGTCTGCCGCCTGTCTCTCTCTTGATATGTACATACTTATATATCTACAAACATACATACATACACACACAAGTATTTACAACATAAATGCATACAAATGTAAGCGCCAGAACTTACGTGACTCATGCAAAGCTTAACGAACGCATACATTCGGTATTGTTTCCCTGTTTGTCATCATTGACTTTCCACTAGAGATATACCTAGTTAACCAGTCACAGATACAGATACAGATACAAATACAGATACAGCTACAGATACAGATTTGGATACAGAGCCAGACAGAGACACCGTCATGGGTGTGCATTAAATAAGACCTTATAAGTTTTATGCTATTGATTAAGTCTGTGTACTACACACACACGGTTGCAGTGCATCTAGTACATGCCTTCACATATATAAAAAGAAAGAAACGGCAATCTTCGGCATGCCGAAGCTAGATATTCTTGCCATGGCCTCCTAAGAAAATTTGGAACCGATTCGACGAATTGATATTGTGGTCCGATTTTATTCATTTATTAGTCTATTTGTACAAATCGTAGATATACATCGATGTGCTAAGTTTGGTTTTGATATCTTAAAAATCAAAAAAGTTATTTATACTAGCACTTTTCAGGAAAATGATGTGTCTGCTATTGTTCCTATATGAGACAGTGGTCCGATCCAGTTGATTTTGACACACAAACTACATACAATATCAAACTTTATCTGTGCCAAGTTTCATCAAGATAACTCAAAGTTAAAGCTCAAAAAGTAAGCATAAAAACGGACGGACAGACATACTTTATGGGGTCGGAGATGTCTCCCTCTATGCATTACACACTTCGAGACAAAACTATAATACTCTTTTGCAAGGGTATAAAAACTCTATGCTATACGCACACAAAATGTCATATAGTAGAGTCTTGAGTAGGGATAAGGTTTGTCAACGTCGGATTTCAATTTAAAATTTTTTTGATTTTTGTAAATTTACATATATACTTTTATTCAGGCCTGTTCCCATTTTCGGTGGGATTTCACGTATTTGATTACAGGAGAATTTGCCGAATTTCCCCAAAATTTTCTTCGTATTTCTCTAGAATATCCCATAGCCATTCAAGCCATTCAACAGCCCAGAGTTGACCAAAAAAATGTATTACTAGTCATACCTAAGTATTAGTAAACTTTTTAAAGCTTGAATTACAAAAGTGGTAATGCAATGTCATTGTCAGAAGAACAACAAATTTATTAATAATTCAAAAGTGTTTTCAAGTAGTAGAATTTAATTGATTTATACGCTACCGAATTGAAAACCCTAGCTAAAACTCAAGCGAATTAAAATACGCATGTTTTGGGGGGAAATTCTTAGAGGGAAATTCGTTTAAGCGAAAGTGAGAATGGGAACAGATCTGATTGTATTATAATATAAAATAGTTTAATTTAAAATGTCTGTTTCCGGAATTGTTGATTGGTGATCCATTTTTCGGAATATAGAGTATTGCATATATTAAATATTGAAATGTCTGTATTACTTACCCTCCTCTGCAAAAGTGATTATCTCCTGTGTGTTGCCAAAGAAATCTTCGCGATCAAAACCGAAATTATCCGGCTCTTGCATTGTCATAGTCTCGTGCATAATTCTCTCATCCTGATCAGCATCTTCGTCCTCACGTGTGCTCTTGGGATGATGATGAGATCTTTGCTTTTGTTCTTTGCCTTGTATACGGACGCTGTAATCGTTAAAATAAACATGATCATTGTGCCCGAAGCCGTCGGTTATGCCGATATTGGTGCTATCACTATCACTACTACGATTTATATCTATAAGATATGTTGATTTACTGTACGCATTCGACTTGTAATTTTTTCTGCTGCTGACACCATTATTATCCTGCTTTTTAGCCATACGCATGGGCATCGTCCTATCCTCCGCCCGCTGTCTAGTGCCCGGGTACATCTTAGCACCTCTGTTTGTTTCAGACCAAGTAGCTGTCTTTATGTTTCGGAGATCCGAATGATGTCTGGCCCTTCCAGCTGTTCGATTCCTAAAAAAATGATCATTTGGATTGCTTTTGGTGCTGCCGCTGCCGCTGCTGCTGCTACTGTTTTTGGAACTGCTGATTGTGTACGCAAAGTTTTGACTCCTTGACCTATTTTGTTCCATATGCCGAGTATGGAACTCATTGCTATCGGATGGATCGGTAGTACGCAACTTTGTACGCCGAACCGTGCTCTCAAATGGAGCATCGCTTCCGACCATCTGTCCTCCGTCCGCTCGATATATCGTCTCCCATATGAACTGCTTGGGCAGCGGATGGGATACGTTTGGTTTGTGGGTGAGACCAAGTTTTGTAAGTATTTGCCGTTTTATCGACTCCAAACGAACACGGTCACTGAGCATAATATTGTTATGATTTCGATTAGTTTTTTTGTAGAAGTAATTGTTGTTATTATTGTACTTGTTGTTGTTGTTGTTATTGTTATTGTTGTTGTTGTTGTTGTTGTAGTCTGTATGTGGATTATCTGTGTAAATGTGACAAATGTAAGGTGTTATGTAATAAGTATTATAGTCTGCATTCGTGTTGCAATCTGTTGTACGTGTATTATATAGACGATGGATGTAAAATTATCAAATATCACGGATATAAAATTAAAATTAAAAAATCAAGAAAAAAGGTTCATTTTGAATACTTTGCAGATTTAATAAATACATAGATAAAAATATAAATGTAAATATGATTGACCCAGTATAAAAAACACAGAAATACCTTGTCGTTGTATTCTAAACAAATTTTAATACTCAACCGATCGTTCCTATGATAGATATATAATACAGTCGTCCGATTTGAATCCAATTTTTATCAAATTAAACTAAATTTAATGTTATGTAAGATCTTTGTCATAAAATTTTAAAATTTAACTATTATTTTCTAGTATGTAATTTGTCAATTTATTAAATTCTATAGTATTGACGGAAGTTGCTTTTGATTTATAATTGAAAATAATTGAATATAAGATATGGGATCGGGAAATAAAATTGATTCCCTCCCAATCCCGAGAAAACCCTTCGGAACCGGACCGATCCCGATCACATCTCTAATATAAGGACTCTACCGAAAAGAAACTGCACACTGTATTTGTTTCATAACTTCAAAAGGTAAAGTAACTTTCCTTAATAAAATTTTTCAGGGCCAACATTTAAAATCGAATCATAAACAGTATCACATTTAATTTAAGGTTACATTGGGAGCCTGGTTAAAGTCATGAGTCGATTTTTGGGTAAGTTTCGTAGCCCAGTATAATGCATTTCGCAGCATTACGAACCATTTGATTTGATTTGATTTAGCGATTAAATTTTTTCAATTTTCAGATGATTTTAATATTTTTTGGGAATTTGTTCTATTTTATATAGTAATACTTTATACTTTTGTCTTGCACGCAAACACCATAAATCTACTTCTTGCAACTTTCTTTTTTTTTTTTGTTTTAGAGGACCGACATTGCTTTGTTTTTGTAAATCGAGGTACACTGCTTCGCTCCAGTGTCATAACCGCAGGCTAAATTTATATTCAACTTTTTGTCTGTTTCGCATAAAAAAAGTCTTGCAAATTAAAAAAAAAAAGTTTTTCTCTTTTTATGTTAATAGCAACATTTAGTTTTTAGATTTTTTTTAGGAAATTCTATTTGTGTTCGGAACACGTTTGTGTTCAACCAAAAAAAAAAGTAAACTAGTTTTCTAACGATGCCTGTCGCGTTATGATCATATTTGTAGATATCGAGAAAGTCCAGTGCAAAGATGTGCAATTTCTTTTCGGTACAGTCCTTATATTGTTTTGCATATACATTTTTTTGTGAACTTACCCTTATCGCTGTAAATATTGGCTTCCTCGAGCTGGCACAGAGTGCAACCTTTCTGAGTTACAAGATTGGAGACATAGCTGCCACCACTGCTACCAATAGCATTGCAGTTGATTAGCTTCACCTCCAGCCAGAAGAGTCCAATTAGCAGCCACACTAAGTTCGCACGGTTGCGTTTGGCCTTGGAGCAATTGCGCAATGTGCTGCTGTTCGTTTGCCAGGACGAAACGAAAGCCTTCAAGGATGGTACTCGCACCTCCGAGGCTGCTGAAGGGTTGCGAGTATTTGGCATTATTATTGCTTGTTCTACCATTACGGGGTTAATATTATTGGTTAGCCTAATTGCTTTCAGGGCCTCTAGGGAGAGACTCAGCTGAAGTATCCTAGTGTCCTGCTGATGCTGGTATTGTTGTTGTTGTTTGTTGTTGTTGTTGTGCCTGCGTCGACGACGACGACGACGCCGGCGACGTCTTCGCTGCCTCTTCCGATTGTTGCAGAACATTTTACACAAATTGTTCGTCTTCAGCTGCTGATCATTGGTTATATCATAGGAAGCGTGTCCGTGCCCATACTGTTCCTTCAATTTAAGGTCCGCGTTGCCGCTGGCCGATGCGCTGCCGTTGGTTAATGGAATGGCGGATGTCTTTGATGAGTTCCTGTTGGGGTAGCCATTGGCCGTAGATAGCTGGCTCCTTTTATGCGTTAGGTTTAATATTATGCAGCTGGTCAGAAGTGCGGTCAGCAGGGTTACCCATCGGCGGGCAACTGAGACCAGCAGGGCCAGCAATTTGGATGCACCAGCGAGGGCTCTTCTGGCCTCCAGCGGAGGCTGTGAGGGACAGAGGCTGGTGCATGTGCAGCAGATCAAGCTTAGGTTGTTGCAACAGCAGCAGCAGGAACAGCATACTACTACACAGCATCCTTGGCGACAGCAGAAGCAGGGACAATTGTAGAAACATTTGCTGGCTTTCGATGGTGATGGTGATGCTGAGGCTGTCGAAGGGAGAATCGAAGGGAGCTGCTGTGACTCAAAGTCAAATAGAATCTTCATTATTGTGGCTGTTACTGCATTCTTCTCGTATTACCACAGGTTGTGTACTCTTCCCAATCAATGCTCCACTTTCTCATTGTACAGACTTTCTTCACTGTAAGAATGGTATAAAATTTCAAAAATTATTTATTTCAAAAACTTGGATTTTAAAACACAAAACTAACTGAATTATTCTCTTACTAAAGTTTAAATAAACAAAAAAATAAAAAATAATAAATTTCAATATTCGACCGATCGCTTCTATATATATGATATAGTGTTCAAACTTTGATCAAACTTAGTCAAATTGCAATTGTACAAAGAACTGTCGCTAAATACTTTATAGGGTCGCAAATGTCTCATTTTTTTAACTTATACATATTAAATTATAATACTCTTTTGCAAGGGTATATAAATGTATGTAGAGAAACCTTGATGCCTTATATTCATCATATAAATGTAACTGAAAAACAATGTACGCCTTTATGCTAACTGCTTAAATCGGTTGCGATTTATAGACGCACAAATTTACAGCAGCGGCCATAAGTATGCAACACTTTGCACTTTGTTATGGTAAAATTGAAACTTGTGTTCATCTTTTTAGTGCATAAATCGAGAACCAGTAACGAACTGAGAACTAAATATAATAAATGAAGATCGATTGATCTCCTTTTTTTTTTTGAATGTAATATATATATGTTAAGATTGAAGCCAAAATAAACTTTTAAAAGCGATCATTTCTTTAAAAATGTACCATGGAAATTTATGTCACGTCGTAACGAAATATTACATTATTCATAATCATACTAAAAAAAAGTTTTTATCGCTTTTACAACTTTAAGTCGAAATCATAAGTCGGTTTCTTGTCACGTAACGTCACGGTTGTTTTTTGCTTATATCTTCTAATCGGAAATGTCGAATGTTTTCATTTCTTTCACTAAATATAGTCCACCTGAATTGCTACTTAGATATAAAAAAAAACTGTTAACAAATTTGACTTTTCTGTAGCTTTTTTCACATTAATGAGTACGATTTTCACGTAACATTGTGGAAATGCCTATATGTAGAATTACGATTTGTAAAATCTGACTAAGTTTGACTAAAATCGGACCACTATACCATATAGCTGCCATAGGAACAATTGGATCAAAAATGATTAATTCTATGTTAAAGTATTCAAAACTTTCTTAGGAGACCATTGCAAGGGTATATAGCTTCGGCGTGCCGAATATAGCCATTTGTTTCTTGTTTTTATATCAATTTAGCTTTTATAGCTTCTGAAACAATACATTTGAACGGAGAAACGGACAGACCGAGAGAGAGATAGATTGAGTCCGTATTTAATGTTCTTTAAGTGGAAAACTGTACGGCCGGAGTTGGCTTTTACTGTTATAGGTATAACGTTTTTTTCTTTTTTATCATTTATATTGTAGTTGGTACAAGGTAAAAAATGAATAGTACTAGACTATGTTCTTGAGTGGATATTTGTACGTCTATGGCTGTGTGTGTGTGTGTGTGTGTGTGTGTGTGTGTGTGCATAGGCATACACATGTATGCATATAATACATAGTCGAGTATACACATGCATACACACACACACACAAGCTATTTGTAACGACATCCAGACAAAAGGATGCGACGAGACGACGCCAACAGCGACCAAATACAAGTGCCAGCTGAGGGGTGGTAGGGCAGTGGGGCTGTAGAAAGAGCAAGCAAATCACTACTAAAAACAACAAAAACAACAACTATAACAACAATAACTTCAAGTCAGTCAATACCAGAGAGAGGGACCGAGAGAGAGAGAGAGAGAGAGTTAGCCTTAAGCTGAGATGACACAATCTGATTTGAACACAATTTTATTACGAATTTAAACGCTGTGCAAACAATTTCGATTTGTTTAGGAATACTTAAGTTCCAGATTCATGTTATGTTATATTAATATTATTTTATATTATTAATATGAATTTTCTTGCGAAGATTTCAAAAACTTGAACTTCTTTATTTTTCCTTAAAAAACACAATTCAAAAATAAGTAATTATTAAAATATGATTAAGTATTGTTATTTTTGGCAACACTATATTCATTTTTATTCTTCTCAACACACATTTCGATATAATACGAGAAATTGGCAAATCAAATGTAATGTGTCATCGTTGCTTAAAGTGAAATTATTTCGCCAGGACGACGATGACGACAAATTTCAGTAGTAGTTTGTGTGCCAATATTACTTAAATACATATATGTATATGTATATGTATATGTATGTACATAGATGTATACATTTGTATATGTATCTATGTATGGAACTTATGTTGATTCAAAACTGTGCTTGATTTGTTTCATCGAATAGAATGATACCTTATTTGGTACATATGTACTAATATGAGTTAATGATTATTTGGTCAACTGATATACTATTTCGATTAATCTAAATTGAGTTAGTTAGTAGTCTTAAATTTAACAGACCATTTGAACTTGTTGCCTAGATTATGCATTTGGAAATAATTCTCCCTTTTAAATAAATAAAGATATTGTAGAACCTTTCACACAATTTACTTGCTTATAAATGTGCTTGATCCTGATGGAGAATCCTAGAATTCTGTATAGAAGTCCACACACACACTCACTCACACACACACACACACTCACATTCAGACACATGCATATATAGTATGGGAGACAGTTTGTCTCGAAATGAAATGACTTCACATTCGTTGGAGATGGAGATGGAGATGGAGTACAAATCGTTTGTCAGCCAAAAACGGCAAATTCACAAAACAAACTTACATTCATACATACATATGTACATAGATAGATGTACGTATGTATAATTAGTACATTAGAGGTCGCCGGTGCCCTTTTTAGGGATGTACATTTTAGATATGTATATATATATATATATGTATAAATATGCTATACATACTTGGTTCATATACTTGCTATTTAATTAATTTAAACAATATTTTATCTCATTGATGTCACTCTTTTGTTATTATATTAAATTATTATGACTTCTGAAGCCGTTAATTTTTTAACAGAAATAAATAAAAGCACATTCTTAACTTGTTCCAAATTATTTGATTCGAACATTAATTTCCTTTTATTCTTACGTGTTTTGCACTTTTAAATAGTTAATAACGTGTTTTATAATCGTTGAAAACGGTAACTAACTATTTATTGGTCCTCCTAAGCACGTTGCGAAGCCAAAATAACGTTTATTCAGCTCGATGTTAACGGACTAAATGAAAATTGAATAACGAACAGAACAGAACAGAACACGAACGAGCTGACAATCGGCTACCATCAGCTGTTTACAGTAAACACTCGCAAATTGCAGCTATCAGAATTTGAATATAGCTAGCAATACATCTCCTTCTTATTAATTATTGCAGTTGTAAATAATATATGATATAGTGGTCCGATCGGCCTGAATCAAATATATAAACTCCAGCAAATAATTTTAAATTAGTTATTATTTACAATGTAATTAAAATGTTTTACCAATGCAGAGAATTTTACAATTTACGTAAGTATAAACATAATTATGTAAGTTGTAATTATTTTAAAAATAGGAGAACTATATCACTATAGATGATATAGGAAGGATCACTTAAATAATGAGTTTTTGTATGATAACTTTTTCAGCATGAAAATTTATTCAGTCGGTAGAAGATAGTCATCTTTATTTTGTGTGTTTATTTAACAGTGTAACATTTATTTTAAGAAATATAAACATTTCCCTAAAATATGTACAATATTTATAGGTCAGATAATCCGTCACATTCTATTTTATTTTTTATGTTATATTCATTTTTGGGTCCCTTTCTCTAAAGTCTAGGTAGACAGATAGTAATAGTAATAGTTTTCTGCTTCTGTAATTCGCATATAAGAAATGTAGTGTTTGTTTAATGGGCATATGTCAAATATTTAATATTTATAAATTTAGAATGTCAAACTTGTATTCGATTCTAGCTAGCGAGCGTTTACTGTGTAACGTTTTCTCAACCAGGTTAACGGAAATTCAACAAATTTAAAATTGCTCGTATCAGCTGATTTTGCAATATGTAAAACACATGAACTCGTACAAAAGCTCGCTGCTACGAAACAAAGCGCACAACCATAAAACAGATTAAAACCCAAAACATAAAATGTCGTTTAAAATTTATATGAATTAATTTGTATTAAATTGTATAATTAATATATAAAGAATTCATTTTAATAAACAAAAATCATACTCCTGCCCCAGTGGAGCAATTAGAATATCTTATACGACTATATCATTATAGCAAATAAAATGAAACAATTATAACTACGGAAACTTAAAATAAAGAATAATAAGATAAAACTAATGATAAAAATCTGTTAAAAATAATTAGCTGAGGCTTGTAACACTAGAATAAATAATATTTAATGAATAAATAAATTAGGAACAAATAATCCAAGAGCAATGATTTCATTCACCTATCATAACTTTTGAAATAGAAAAACTAGATTATACTAATACAAACCTCTTTGTGTAATCTTTTCGTTTCAACCATAATTAAATTTTTCAATAATTCTAATAATACAGCTTTTCTTTTTAAACTTCAAGCAATACGAATTTAATTTTGAGTGATAAAATAAGTTTTTTATATAAGATTTATATGATTTTTTAACAAAATAGAAAACAACAACGATTTTTTAAGTGAAAAATAAAAATCCTCAGCTCTGTATATAGTATATACTATATACTTATATCCCCAGGTACAACCTGATATTAAAACAAATTTTTACATTCAAAAAAAAACCTCTCAAAAAATAATCGTTATTTATTTTAGGTTTAATTAAAAGTCATTAAATAAGTTTTATTTTAGTTTATTTTATTAAAAAGTAATCGTATTTTTTTAAATTTACTTGTGTCGGACTGATTATGTCCCGTGCATTAATATAATAACAATACATAGTATATTGATAAATAATATTGTGTTAATAGAGCATTATACTTATGTTTGATTACACTAGGCAACAGCATTTTATTTCCCGTCCTTCGGAAAAAAAAATTTAAAAAAATAGGTTTCGAGAAAATCGAAAAAAGCTAGATTTTTGACTTTTTTGATTTTTGGTAAGGCATAAAAATATATTAAAGCTTCTGTATTGAGTATACCCGAGTGTGGGATAGACTTTAATCAGTCCGGCGTCCACAATCACAAATGCATATAATCTCACATATACAATCTAACCAATCCATAACACTCATGCAGATTTTCCAATTGTTCGATCATTTCACGAGTAAAAATTACAATCTATCTAGTTCAGTTGCACAATTCCAAACGAAATAGATCTAAAAACAACTTATGATATTTGTTTGGGGATTGAAATTTCAGTGCATTACAATGCTTGCAAACATACGACAGAAAATGAATAAATAACAACGCAACAAAGATCTTTGTAGGCGATTGCGGAATCGTATTCGAATGCAGCGCAATTCTAGTCTACATTTAGCACGATCCTGTGCCATATAGGCACGATTACTTTCATTCCATTTTAAACGTTCCTCTTGCATTTAAGGCATTCATGAAGTCATGGCAAAGTGGGACTTACCATTAAGGGAAATCACCGCACACCAACAAATCTGTTGCATCATCATCATCTGGCATGTAGAGCTGCTGATGCGAATCGAATCGCTTATCAGTTGTGTCAACAGTTTCTACTATGGTATCAGCAGCGAGGGTACTCTTTACTCTTGAGGCATGGGGCGCAATTATCAGCTGGACTAGGACGATGAGGAGCAACTGGAGCCGGTTGTGGTGACATCCAAAAACACATAAAATAGACAAATGCTGCTTGTTTCCAGCGGTATACACAGAAATCAACTAATTAACCAAATTTCTATGTTTAGCACTCAGCAATACGTCAATATAATTGCATTCTTTTTTGTATGTCTTTGCTTGCTTCTCTTTCAGTTCATTGGCCCATGTGGACCCATCTTAAATTCAGCCGCTTTTAGCATTAACGCGTACTTGTGACTTCGCATTCACAACAAATTTTCCAAGCAAGCACGACGCTCCTTTTGCAGCATTTTCCTTTTGTGCTGCAGTAAGCTGCACGTTCTGTATATCCTTGGTCAATGCATCTGACAGTTCACTGCGTGTTTTATCGCCCAGCTATGCAATTGGTCTCAGACTTGTGGACAATATAATTGAGCGGCGGGCAACTGCTGCAGCCCTGCCAGTCTGTAGGGAGAACGGGCGTAAACATATTATTATTTTTATTATTATTATTCGCTTACCCAATAAATGTGCCTGTTCATCGCCTATTCGTACATAATTTGCCACGGACAACATCTTGAGAACGTATTTTATTTCAGGGCTCTCCGCTGGTCCGAAATTTAAATAGCCCATTTTATTTAATTTTAACTTTAGTTATATTACTTTATGCATCAATAAAGATATTTTGTGTTGGCTAAGAACATTAACAAAAGAGTGTACTATTTTGTTAATGCTAAGAACTAGAGGTGGAGAAACATCGTTGTCATCGATATTTACAAAACATCGGAACCTTCGATGTTTGGTGGGTCACCATCGATGTTTTCCATACAACCCTGTACACTTGGTGGCAACAGGCGCTTAAATTATAATAAATATATAATAAATATAAGGTTTCTGATTGTTGATGTTGATCGAAGTCATGGAGGACAAAGGCATCATGGAGAATTACCTGAAAAGTTATTTCATGTATATACGTACATTTCTACGTGTATTAATAAATTTGTCGCGAAATTAACTATTTCTGAAACAAATTGGCTGTGACAGGCAAAGTTTATTCAACAGCTTGTCAATGGCAAGGCAGCGAGTATCATGATATCCGTTAATTTATATAGATATATATATAGTTATTTTTTTAAATATTGTGTATCAATATAATAACGTGCTCTATTTATTTATTTTTAGGAACAAAACCTGCTCCAAAGCGGAAGACAGAGCAATCGGTTACGCGGAATCATTTTTAACTACTGTGGTAAATGTGGTCTCAAGAAACTAATAAATATATAATTTCGTTATTGTTTATTTGTGAAGGTTTTTTTTATTCAAAAACTACGAAGTTTTCTCCGATGTTTTTATTTTTAAAACATCAAAAACATTGATGGACACGCACTCCGATGTTTCTACTACTAAAAACAGCATTTAATACCCAATTTCCACACAAACGAGTCATGTCATAGATATCGAAAAATTCAAGAAACTGATTAATATAGGCGCAAATTTCAAATTTTTGCCGAATATATAGGTAAAATATTAAATAAAATCCGTCCCAAACAAGAGATGTCCGATAACCGATACATAAGTTTAACATAACCTGTTATGCTGCCAGCTGTTATGTTAAGTTATAACAGAGTAGGGCTGGTATATGAACATGGAAATGGTGCTAGAAAATGTCGTGAGATGTTCGGAACTGCCAACTTATTCTAGTTTTTTTGGCGGTATGTGTGTATGAATTGTTGTCGTTGGGTAGTTGAAGTAAATTTTTTAAGGATCTTACTACTAATACGTGCATGTTGTTGAAGCTCCTGCTCAAGAAGGAATTTTTAATCGAAATCAAATCTATTCCACAAAATTTCACACTAGAGAATGTAATATTCTGCAACTTGTACTTGATACCTGCCCAGATAAATACCCTACATATTTGTATGTAAGCTTGTTTCTAAGTATTGCATGTATAATATATCGCCTGACTAGGCGTTTCCAGCAACAATGTTGCCTGGCTTTTCATTTCAAAGAAAATGTTGCATTATGTATCAAATCAAGCAACAATGTTCCTGGCTTTTCATTTCATATATAATGTTGCATTATGTATCAATTCAATCAACAATGTTGCTTGGCCTTTCGTTTGAAGCAACAATGTTGCCTGTTTTCGACTTGTTGCCTGTTTTTTTCGCGGGTCATTTCAAATTGAATGTTGCTAGGACTCTACTGATATTTTACTTCGTTCAGACATAATCATGATATTTAATCTATACCTCCTTACAATGTACTTTCTGTGACATTGAGTTTTATTTAAGAAATTGCTAATTATTTCGGTAAAAAAAAAAAAACAGTCAAGTTAAAAATTATGTGTATTTATGGCATCAAAATAATAATTTACTTAAACTCAAATTTATTTACTTTAAACATATCAAAATCTAGTTATGAATACCGGCATTGATTTCAATTAAAAATCGTGAAGCCGCCGTTTGTTCATTATTTTAAATAATTGTGAAAAACGTATGAAACATATATGTAAATACTCTTTGCATTGGATTAAATAAGAAAACATTATTCAAATATTATAAAGTTTAAAAAGAATATTAATTTATATTTATTATTAATTTATTATTAAAATATTCTTCTTAAAATGCGATAACAAAAAACAAATGTTAATTTAAAATTTCATCACCGCAAATTGTGAAAAAAACGAAATGTTGCCACAATTTTAAAGTTATAAAGTAAACTGGACGCTAGCACTCATGAATATTTCTTAATTACTTTTTTAAATTTATTTATTAGGTGTAATTAGGGCACCACAAAGATCCTTAAGTGGAATATGAGAAGTATTTCCTTATTGGAATTCGATGGGATGTGAGTTTATATCGGGTACTGGATAGATAACCCTTGCTAACTAGATTATTTATATTAACATATCTATAGCCATCAGTGTTGCCAAGATGGCCTTTTTCCGGATAGATCTGTTTTGTTTTTATCAGTTTCAGCCGGAAAAATGTCAAACAACCCCTATCCGTGGTCGAACGCGGAGGTAGAGAGGGTTTTTGGCCAAGTCAATTTGGTAAAAATAAAATTAAGAAACCGTCTCGAATTAAAGCCTTTAAATGCAATTTTGACCATAAGGTAAATTCATATATATTTAATTAATTATGTTAATTATATACATGTATTTTATTTCTTTAAGATTCGGATTAAGTCGACACAATTTATGTTGTCCTACATATAATTTAACTAAACAATTTTTGAAATAATATAATAATAATAAAGAAAAGTCATCGAAGATGCATTAAAATTATTGTCAAATTAAATATAACATAACCAAGAAAATGTGGTTCTGTTCTTCTGTCCTTTTTTTTTATTTTTCATCCTTTTTTACGCATTTTTTTGTCATTCTGTCCTTTTTTCAGAAAAGTTTTGGCATCACTGATAGCCATATTGATTTAATTTTGAAACCAAAAGTATTTAAAACTAAAGGCAATTTCAATTACAATTTAAACCCAAATTATTGCAAGAGAGAAAACATTTTACGTTTAATATAAATTTTATTCTTTAATTTTGTATGTTATTTCTTACTGTGTAAATATGTAAGAATATGAAAAATGTATAAGAACATAATTTTTTGATTTTAGGAAATATTCGTGCTCTGTAATATGGTGCACTTTCTGTACATATGTATGTGTACGTATGTATGTATGTATGTATGTATGTATGTATACACTATGCTTATAGTACATTGATTAACAATTCATCCCAAAGTGACCTGCCTTTATGAGAGCAATTCCCCTTTCGTTTTAAAATTCTGTTAAAAAAAAAACAAACGGGGAGTCGAATATATATATATATATATATATATACATATAGTAAAGCTATGGCCCCATAATGTGCCGGTGAGTTTTTGATTGTATTAGTGGTTTGAGGAATTACGGTTCGCTGCTTCATTTCCTATAAAGTATAAGTACTTCTACACAAATATATATACATTCATAGGTATGTATGTATGTATGTATATACAGTTGTTTTGTGTATGAAAGTGTGTATGTGTATGTGTGTTCACTATGGTAAGTATTTGAATATATGTAGGCATTTTAAAGCATGGATATCCATTATATTTGTATATGATCGTATCAACAGGCATATATACTTACACACATACAAGCACATGTATTTTGTAGCTGTTGCATGTATATAAATATAAACAAGAAAGAAATTAATATCTTCGACACGCCGAAGCTATATACCCTTGCAATGGATTTCATAAAAAATTCAATATTCGATTGATCGTTTCTATGGGATCTATAAGATACAGTAGTTCATTTTTAATAATCAAATTGTTCAGAGCATTACATCGATCTATGAAGTTTTGTTTGGACATGGGCATTTTCACAGAGAGGTCCACCACGACCAAAAAATTAAAAGTCATCCAATATTTTTTTTAATTATAATTATTAAAAAAAAATATCCAAAATTTAATAAATTAAAGAGTTCAAAGCTTTTTCTCAGTTATTAACGAGTAAACGTGTAATCAAAGTTGAAAGTCAAATTTAATATCTTAGACAATTTTAAAAGTGTGTCACGTAACGCCACAATATACGCTCTTCTAGCCATCGATTTACGCGAATATTAGGTAAGCATTCTTTTTTCTAAATTACGTAATTTCCCTTTTTTAATTAAGTTTATGTTAATATTGAAGGAATAAATGTTTTATTTGTGCTAAATAAATTTTTAAAGGCGATCATTACTTCAAAATGTACTATGGAAATTTATGTCACATAGTATGTATGTTATACTAAGGGTTGTAAAAAAAAAACAGAAAAAGATTTTTAAATGAAATAGCATGCAAAATTAACTTACATTATTCATTACAATACTAAAAAAAAGTTTTATACAAAAAGACTTGCACTCTTCACAGAGTTTTGCGCTTTTACAACTTTAAGTCGAAAACGACTTCTTTTCTTGTCACGTAACGTCACGGCTGTATTTTGCTTTTATCTTTTAATTGGAAAGGTCGAATTTTTTCATCTCTTTTACTTAATATAGTCCAGTTGAATGGCTACTCAGATATAAATAAAAATTTTTAAAAATTTCACTTTTTTCTAGCTTTTTTTACACATAGGCGTACGAATGTCAAGTAACGTCATTCTGTAAATGCCCCTATCTTTACACAATTTTTTTTTTAAGTGATCGTTTCCATGGCAGCTATAAGTTTTATCAAGATAGCTTAAAGATAAAGCCAAAAAGTAACCATAGAAACAGACTGACAGATAGACAGAATGACGGACATGGCTATATCGACTCAGCTGATCGTTCTGATCAGGAAAATATACACTTTGTGGGGTCGAAGACTTCTCCTTCTATGCATTACACAATGCGTGACAAAATTATAATACTCTTTGCAAGTGTATAAAAATATGAGACATATATGAAATTATGTATAAAATGGGGAAAGTTATAATTTCGTATACACAAATTGCACACGGAATGATAAAATAAGTATCAGATTAAAATGTTATAAGTTGAGCTGAAATTAAAATCATTGGATCCTAAAGGACAAATATTAATAACAAAGATAATAAAATAAATATTTACATATTTCTCACAGCTTAAGAACTAGATACCCCAAATTTTATAAAAGACTAGGTATGTATATAATACTACTAGAAAGAGAGTACAAAAATTCTTTCATATGACTTTAATAAACATTTTTATCCATTTTTTTAACGTTTACAGGGCTAACCAGGTCAAAATACGAGTAATTTGGTATCAGACAAAGTCAAAATTCTATTTATATATACCGATAAATATATACCGATAAAATAGTTAACAAAATCTTATTTTATCACGTTCAACCTCCCTTAACTTATTGTTTAAGTCATCAAATTTGATTTGAGTATTGCTAGAAATATTAAATCAAGAATATTATACGGAATTTGTACGGATTTTCGTAAAAAAAAAGTTAAATGAAATACGCTGAAAGCAGAGTATGATGCAATCGCGATCTTTCGATTCCTACTCTATATTCCAATCGGCTTTAATAGTCTGCATAAAATGTGTTGTTTCTCTAAGTTAAAATGTTTTTTGTAAAAGAATTTCAACTATTTTGTTATTTAAAATCAAGTAATTGCATTAAAAACATTAAACATTCAAAGATGAAAATTTTTAAAATAAATTATCAAACTTATATTCAAAGATCTAGTATGTTTAAAATATATCACATTTGATCCTAGAAAATCCTAACGAGAAGTAAAAGTTGAGGGTGTTAAGTTTGTACGGGGGCAAAGTATAATTAAACTTTTATTAACTTCAAACTAATTTTTAAAAATGTTAACAGACTAAAAGAATACTTAAAGAAAACTCGTCAAGGGCAATATCGAGTAGCAGAAGTGTAATTTGTTATGTTGATCTTAAAGGTTGTAAAAATACCAAAAAAAATATTATTGGTATACCCTGTACTCATATGGAACCGGTATGTGGGTAAGAAAGATGATTAAGTTTTCTTTCAACACATTTATATGTAAATATGTATGTACATCTGAATGTGTACTTAGGTATAGGAATTTAAGTATAAGTATATATAATGATATTTTTTGATTTTCTTTTTGTACAATATGAGTTTCTTTTTGTGTGTTATTTAATTATTATTTTCTCGGTTGCAAGCTGAAACAAAAACAAATATGATTGTCATGATGGAATATGATAGACTATGTGTTTTTAATCAACAAAATTAAATAGGCCCTACAAATTATTATTTAATCTCTACTAGACTTTTAAAATGTGTTATGAGGCACAGATTTATAAAATGCTAATTATTATATTTTTTTCCAAGTATTTTTTTTTCCGAAATATTTGCTGTTTATGCAGATCAAATACGATTGAATTGAATTACAAGCGATCAAATTCAAAAAATTTTTATTTTTTGTAATTCAAAATTAATAAATTATCATTATTCCAGTTGGTATGGATTTAAGTAACCACTTTTAATATTTTTTTTTAAATTTCTTTATTCGTTTAAAATTTATTTGAAATTAATTTAAAAATTATGCTTGTTTTAAAAAAAGCTATTAATTAATCAATATTTACTCTAATTTACGAATATTGACTGGTTTTATGTATCGCTCATTAATTTTTCAAATTATAAGAAAAAATTACAAAGAAAAAAAATTATATTTTAATACCAATAAAAAATTCGAATTTTTTTAAAAAAAAAACAGTATTTTATACAGATGATCTTTCGACTGATCGCTCCAATATGTAGCCTGCTAGCCTTATAGATACATATGTATATATAGACATATGTAGGTGTAATAAACTGATAAAATAATTTATTGACAGACGGACTAGATCGATTCAACTGTTGATGTTGTTAAATTATAATAATAATAATAATAAATTTAATACTCTCTGCAAGGTTATAAAAATAAGTGAAATTAATTGATAATACACTTAGAAGTTCATCAGACCCGATTTAACTAACGGGTATAGGGTACAAAAGCACAACAAGAAAATGCAATCGAGGCCCTAGCACAAAAACAAAGCAAAACAAAACAAAATAATGACGACGATAACAACAACAACAACAGCAATTCACAGTGGCACATAATAACAACTACAGCTAAAACAACAACAACAACAACAACAACAACAACAACAACAACAACAACAACAACAACAACAACAACAACAACAACAACAACAACAACAACAACAACAACAACAACAGAAACGGCAACGGCAGCAAAAGCAACAGAAAACAAAAAACAGAAAAAAGCAACAGTCAAAGACCAAAAGAAACGGCAGAAAAGCAGTCTCGGTTGGCTTGCGGACCGTGAAAAGCCACGAGCCACGATTGAAATACCGAATTTCATACCGAAAACATATGAATACTGATTGTTCAAATAAAGAGCAAGCGCTGTGGATGGGCTCTACAGACACATACATATATATGAACATACATACATACCTACATAAATATGTAAGTGTTTGGATCTCACAACTTATGCATGTGTGTGTGTGTAGGTATGTGCTTTATGTGTCTCTGAACATACTTACATACATATAATTGTACATACATACATACCTACATGGGCATATTAATATTTATACTTTACATACATGTGCATGTACATACCTTAACAAGAACTGTTATGTTCAGCATACAACAAACATACATACATATGTAAGTATGTATGTACGAGTGCTCATATGACGCTGTTAAAACAGTTTCATATTTCGATCAATCGATTGAAGGACACTATAAGGCAACATATGTATGAATGTATGTTCGTTTGTACATACATACATCAATTTGTATCTAAGAGTCATTACCAATTGGACAGGAGCTGATGCATTTCTATCTGTATACCATATTTTTCACCATGGCACACATATTTTAACATCATTAGGGTACACAGTAAAAAATAAAAGTTTAAATTTACGCCGAAGCTCTATATACGAAATGGTCTCATTAGAAAATTTTGAATGCCAACTTTGATTTTGATATCTTATAAATAATATTAAAGTTTTTCATACGAGCACTTTTCGACTAATTGTACAAATCGTAATTATACATTTTTTTTTGATATTTTAAAAAACAAAAAAGTTTTTCATACAAACGTTTTTCAGGAAAATGAAGTTTCTCCGATTGTTCCTATTGCAGCTATATGATATAGTGCTCCGATCGGGCCATATTTCTTGGCCAGCTCATCCTTAATTGATATAACCACTTTTGTATCCAATTTTTTTTAGTTTTCCCTTACTTTTGCGAGAAAATGTAACTCATCTCCGACAGTGAAAAACGTGTTGAGAGCGTTTGGGCCGAAATTGATCCGATTTATCTCTATAATGCTTTGAATGATTTAGGAAGAGGAATATTTTATTAATTTATTTAGAATCTAAAACTAATAATTAAGAATTTTGCATTAAAATTATCTCGATATTGAAAGTTGAAAAGTTGAATTTTTTTCGTCCGATTTTTATAAATTTTAATCATATTTTCTAAGTTACTCTTAGAATTGATAAGTTTTATCACAATATATTGAAAAATAAAAAAAAATAAAATATAATAACTTATTATCGTCCTTATAGATTTAATTTTTTAAAATTACATTTGGTATTAAATAGGACGGCACAATTTTTATTCGCAAAAATCGTCCACCAGAATCGTAATCTACGATGAATTTTAAAAAAAATTTCACCATAAAAAAAATAACACACATTCCAATCAATTCTGATTTATCTTTATACAAATTTTTTTGATAAAATTTATTTTTCTTTGAACTAAGCAAACAATTCCCTTTTTTCGAAATGAGTTGAAAATTGATTGCTGTAACTGTGCTGTATACGTTAAAAGAGCTCTATACGTTAACAGTGCTGTATCCGTTAACAGTGCTATATACGTTAACAGTGCTGTAACGTTAACAGTGCGGTATACTTTAACAGTAAGTACATCTGCAAAGTTTTATTTATTAAAAAGCTTCTCCGGTTAATTACGAACAACTTAAAAATGTTTTATCCAAATCGGCCCAACCGTAACACGATTTTTTTGACCCATACAGCCCATACCCGACCTAATGTATGTACATATTACAAATTTTAAATTGTAGTAAAATATTGAATATTTATTACATCTGCATTATGAAGTCAAGCAAAGACAAAATTCTAAATTTTCAATATGTAATCTTTTTTTTCATTTTGTATTTTTGTTTAATTCCATTCTGATATGTTCTTTTATATCACCACAAAGTTTCTGTATGAAAACTATTTCATTGTGGGATTCGATGACTAGCGAGAGTATTGGTAAGTGAAATTAATATTTACAAATCTTTACAGTTTTTAAACCAAATGTTTTGCAAGTGAGAAAAAATAATTTTGGTTTAAACCAAAATAGTCAAAACTTGCAAACGCAAAGCTTTTAACAGATTTAAATGGAATGGTTTCTAAATAGTTGCAGTATGCATTTAAACCAATGACATGTATTAAAATTTGTCAATTTTTCAAATAAATTTAAAATAATACTCAAGTCTTTTATTAACTGTGTAACTCGAAGGTTTTACCAATTGTGAAGGAGCTGTCAGTAGTTTCTCATATGATTTCATATATATATTTTCATTCATGGCATAGAATGTTTGCAATATTTTTCACATATTTTATGTATGTATTTTGATAGAATGTGTTAAAAATGAGTTTAAAGTCGAACTGTTCAAAATAAAAAAAAATTTATTGATTGTACTCTAAGTTCCAAATTTTGTTTCATGGTATGAGATTTGTTGTTGATTTGTTGTTGATTTGTCAGCCTTTTACTATAAATTAATGCATTTAGTTACTAAGGGTTAGTAGTTTGATAACATGTATTTCATTAAACAATAAAATAAAAGTTATTTCAATAAAGGATAAATTTTGGGTAGATCAGGAGTACGAGTTAAAGATATCGCAATCAAACTTGATAATTCTTAGTTTGATTATCCTATCTGATAATATCAAAATTTATTATCCAATTAGATTTGATCAAAATAGGATGAATGACTTTAGTTGCTGTTTGAAGAACTTTTTGATGCAATGTTAATCAAGTCCACCAATTACACAAACCACACCAAGAGTTTTTCTACGATTAATTAAGGACTGAAGATTGAGAAGGAGAAACCTGCCGGAGTACGATGGCAATCGAGGGGAAAAGCAAAAATTGCTTTTGAACAGACTTAATTCGATCCTTGTTAATACTGTATTGCGATGACCAGATGCAAGAACAATAATCTAGGATTGATAAATTAGTTTTGTGTTGAAATATTTAATTTGAAGTTTATTTTGCAAAAAAATATATCTATGGCATATATTGTCAATCGTGAAAGAGTGCCTAAGTAGAGCCTAACCCGATAAACATATTTTTAATGCTGTGTTAAGCAAGGTCAAAGTTTTATGAGAACACAATGCCAAATACAATAAACGTGTTTTTTTCATATATATCAATCAACTTTAAATTTTTTCATGGGGTACTTTGCATTAATTGCTGCATTTATAGATATTAGATTAAATGTGTATTACATCTACAAATGTTACACAAAAATAGCAAACTGTTCGACCTAACTGACGGGCTTATTGGCGACCCACGAGCAGGCCACACGGTAGAAGCTAGAAGCCTGAATTTTTTACTGTAGCTTCCTATATCATATATATAATATATCATATATATTATAATAAAAATATCAGGCCAAAGGCTACGCTATCTCATACGTATCTGGTACAATGTACTGCTTTCGGCAAAAGTTTAGATAAACGTGAAACTGAAATTTCGTCACTATAGCGATGTCAATTATAATAAGGAGTATAAATATGTTAGTATCGTGCGAGTTCGTGTCACGAAGCAAACACGACAAGCGCCCAACTCTAATGTGCAGCGCATTGAACCCAGGCTCGAAGTCGCGTTGTTGCGCGTATTTTGGCCCACAACAAAAAGAAAAGAGAGAAGACAGGAAAGAGGAAAGGCAAAATAACAAAAAGGAAGGCATGGGGTGGTTTTTCTGATCGCTGACGCCGCTGTGGCGTCACGGTTCCATCTATCGAACAGGTGTTCTCTCGTAGTAAGTATATAAAGCGCGGGCTAAGAAGTTTCACTTGGAAAGGCGAGATCACGGAAAGTAAACTCAAACGTAGCTTTGTATGTATGTAATACGTAACATTTATGCGATAGTTTATATGTGTGTATTTTAATGCGTATATGTATATAAAGATACATGTGTATGTGTATAAAACGTAAAACATACCCCGAGTCTTAACCATCTGTCTTCGCCGACAGTTTTCACAGCAATTGACCCGCTTTCTTTTAGATTGACTTTAATATCATGAAAATTTAAAGGATTAGTACTGAAAGCAAACAAAATAAAAATAGACACGGTATAGCATTTGGTAAGCATAATAAATAAGATCTCACCAATCACAATTGCATTTTGACATCATCTGTCAATCACATTAAATTCAGTTAGTACTCGTAGTGACTGAATCGTTTTTCTTATTACAAAATAAAAATACTAACGTACCATGTACATATATGTTCATTAACAACATCTCGTATATACATCATATATATAATCGCTATATGGGCATTTATAGAGTGGCGTTACGTGACAAGCGAATGCTTAAATGTGAAAAAAGCTACAAAATAGTCAAATTTTTGAAAGTTTCTTTTATATCTGAGTAGCAATTCAGCTGGACTATATTTAGTAAAAGAGATTAAAACACTCGACCTTTCCGGTTAAGATATATAACCAAAAAACAGGTGTGGCGTTACTTGACAAGAATAGAAGTCGGTTTTGACTTAAAGTTGTAAGAGCGAAAATCTCCCTTAAAAATTTACTTAGCGCAAAAAAAAAAAATTTATTCCGGCTTCAATATTAACATAAACTTAAATTAAAAGAAAAATTAAGTAATTCAGAAAAAAAATGATTACCTAATATTCGTGTAAGTCGATGGCTAGAAGAGCGTACACCATGGCGTTACGTGACACACTTTTAAAATTTTCTACAAAATTAAATATTTTTTTTGTGACCCGAAAGCTTATTATATTTACATTGTTGTATTAAACTTTGTTTAGATCTGAAATTTCACACACTTGCTATCATCAGTGCAGATGTAATGATACGAAATGCTGTTTTCCATGACGTTATGTGACATAAGAATGTCGGTAAAAGCAAATCAATGTTTTAGTGTTAATTGATGTTTGCTTGCTCTTTTTGATTTGTAAGCTTAATAACAATTTTTATTTTTTACTTTTGAAATACGAACATGAACCGTACTAAGGAAAATGCTGATGTGATAACATCGCGGGAAAAAAATCGAAATCTTGTGAAGGAAGAAAACATTGGATATAAACATTGGATAAGTATTTTAAAACTATTTTCCCACTGTTTTCGAAGGCAAAAATTAAGGAAGGCGTATTCGATAGCCGACAGATTCGAAAGCTATTGGGGAATGAGTAATTTTGCACTTCCGATGAAAAAACACCGTAGAATTCATTCCGACAAGTCACGGCACACTTTTTGGACAACAACGGATTATGTTGGAATTCTCCAAAATTTGATAAGAAATTATGAAATGTCATTAAAAATGCTTTTTCTGCATTCCCACTTGGACTTTTTCACGCCTAACTTAGGTGCATTCAGCGTTCAGATGAGCACGGAGAACGATTTCACCAACAATTTAAATTTATGGGCGACGTTATCAAGGATTCTGAAATCGGAATATGATGGGCCATTACGTGTGGGGTCTGATACGAGAATCTGCTTTAAATACCGAAAGCAGAAAGTAACGGTACTTGAATCATTTTTAAAATATTTTAAGCTTAAACTTAAATATCATGTAAGAGCTTAAGCAACAACTAGTAAACCAGATTTGAAATAAACATTTTACAATTTGGTCGTTTCTACATTAATTAATTATCTCTTTATATATTTATTTATTTATTATTTATTTATTTATTTATGATTTGCACTGCATGAATTGAATTTGTATTTATATAAGAGTTTGTTTGTTTTTTTTTTTTTATATAAGGTATACGGGGAGCATCAATATCTAGTTATGACCTTAGTAGTCCATTGATTTAGCTTAGTTAAGCGCACCTGTTAACCACTACGGTTTAGCTTTATCTCTTTTTTTTATTTGGGAAGAGCTTGTGTTTGCGAATATCGGACTGGGTACAGGAAATAATCGATAAATGTTGTGGCTTAAAAACAAGTGACTGTTTATAATGTTATCGATAAAATAGCACAAATAAAATGGCCACAAAAAGTTAACGCAATGTTGCAATTATGTATAAACAACTATGGAACATTCTACACTCAGTCAGCTGCTCTTTCTTCTGTCTGTTACATACATTCGCACTGATTTATTACACCCTTTTGGCCAATTTTAATGGGTAGAAATGAGACTACTTTTGGACATTCGTTAGACTTCTTTAACGTTTTATAGAGCCGGCCAGATAAGTAGACGGTTCAGTGAGCAGTCCCCCCTCTCCTACCCTGCCACACTCCTCCCACATTTGCCCCCCTTCCTTACCCCACCGCTGTGGCTTACCTACCGGTAACTAACATAGTCACCGCGCCGTTTGTTTGGCACGCGCCGTCTTCCAAGCTTCACCAGCACCTGCAACAGTGTGCGTGCAGAGAGAGAGAGAGAGAGAGAGAGAGAGAGGTAGATACATCCGATCTACGAATATATACATATATACAAATCTGTGAAGCATATACAAGTGTTTACATATAAGTTATGTATATATATATTGCAATGTTTGTTCAATGTAGATATACATACATATACTACATTTGTGCACATGTGGAAATGTGGGTACTTACATTAATATAGTATTACTAACATGCATGTACAGTAGCTAACTCTTATTTATTTTATTTACTTGATTTTATATTTATATATTTTATTATAATTATATTAGGGACCGTAGGGCTTATAATTACAAAAAAAAGGTTTTTGGCTGACTTTTATGAAAAGATTAAAAAATAAATCTTATATTTGATCTAAATAAAAATAATTAAAAATAAAAGTTACTACTCAATTTTTATTATAAGAATCATAATTATTTTTAATTTTCGTAGTAAAAATCAATATTTAAAATTATTTTTAAGTTTTTATTTATCAATTTTAATAAAAAAAAATTGAAAAATAATTATCAGGTGCTGTATTACCAAAATTTAAAAACATGCAGGATATTTTTATCATATTTTTATATGGGACACAGCATGTCCTTTACATTCAATTTTAATTTGACAATTTTTATAATAAAAACTGTAAATTTTTTTTTTTTTTATTTTACTATAAGATATTAATGATAATTTTTATTTCTGATTGTCATAATAAAAATCGAATAACAATTTTTATTATTATTTTTTTTGCTTTAAATTCAATTTAATTGAATTTTTATACAATTAAATTTTTAAATTTTGATTTACAAGTCGGGTAATAATATAATTATAGTTGATAATACAATTTAAGATATTATAAATTATAATTAATACTACAATGCAACATTTCAGAGCGGGAAAAAATTTTACAGAACAAAAAAACCATAAAGCATAATTTTTACTTTTAATTTTTTTTATTTGCATCAAATTTAAGATTTATTTTATATATATATATATATAAAAATTAATAATAAAAGTTTATTCTGTTTCCTGGATACTGCATCCTGAATTAGTATATCTAAGATTTTCCCATTCATCATTTTATTAACTATATTTATATTTATATTTATATTGTGTATTTTATTAATATTTATATTAATATTTATGTTTATATTTTTATTTATATTTATATTCATATTTTTTATTATATTTTTATTATTATTTATATTGATATTTATGTAAATAATTTTATTTTAATTTAGATTTATATTCATTTTAATATGTAAACTTATATTTTTATTTATAATCATTTTAATATGTTTATTTTTATTTATATTTATAATTATATTTATTTTTAGATTTCTCTTGGCGTTTATTATGTACATATATGCACTGTACTCTATATATTTAATTCATGATGTGATATATGTACATAAATATCTACATATATATGTATGTATGCTTGTATGCGCAAAGTAACACACATACTCATACTCATACGTATGCATGTGATCTTCCCCATACTTATGCACGCACATATGCACATATGCACATATGTACATTTATATGTTTGTATGTTTGTACTAAGCTTGAAAAATCGCGCCTCTCTGCCGATCGTCGTAGTTCGTACGTCGTACGTCGGGTGGTAAAAAAAAGACGCTCGTATAGCGTACAGCTTGTTCAGGCGCAGGTTGGGCTAACGCTCCCGCTCCCGATTAGTCGCCAGGGTGTTTGAGTGGAAAGCGAGCCGACCAACCGGAACCGGGCAGCGGCGGTAGCAGCAGCTGCTGTTGTGCTCAAACCAGGTTTTGAGCGGGGCTCAAAGCGCGTTATGTGGATGTATGAATGGATATGTATGTATGTGTAAATGTATGGGTATCTATGTACGGGTTGGCTGAGTGAGAGCGGCTTGGAGGTGCTTCCGCCGACCATTCGCATTCAACAGCGAAACAGTTTCGCCTGAGAACTCTTGGAATACGGTCCGATCAAGCGATCCACCTGACAGGGACCTGTAACGCGCTCGACAACTAACTAACTAAGTAGCAAGTGAAGCGCTCTCTACACCAATTTGCATATACACATATAGAATATATATATATATATATATATATATATTATATATACATATGTCGAAATTGAAGTTGCAGTGATATATACTATGTGTAGTATTGTGAGTTAGAGAACAAAATGTTGGATCAACAAGTCAACAGGAATAAACCAGAATATTAGTGTGAGTGTTTGTGAATATGTTTGTCTCAGTGTATACTTACAAATCGCTATATATATGTATATAGTCTTGTAATGCGAATAAGTGCTTCAATATCATCAATATCAGAGAAATATTAAGGTGAGTTTACTTTAGTTTAATAATTATCATATAAACGCTAAAATATCGATAAATATCGATATCATTACACGCAATGGGAAATGATTGTTCTTAACAAAATAAATGAATATACCCCTTGCAATAAGGATTTTGTAATTTTTACTACAAAGTGTGACGTTACGTGATAATCGTACGTTTAAATGTGAAAAAAAGCTAGAAAAAATAGTCAAATTTTTGAAAAGTTTTATTTATATCTGAGTAGGCAATTCAGCTGGACTATATTACGTAAAAGAGATTATAACTTTGGACCTTTCCGAAAAAGCCGTGTCGTTACGTGTCAAGAATAGAAGTCGGTTTCGACTTAAAATTGTAAAAGCGCAAAACTCTGCGAAGTGTGCAAGCTTTTTTATATAAAACTAAAGATATATATTTGGTATACTAAGCTAAAGGATCTTTATCTTGTCTTTTAGTCATCTATCAATCAAAACTTCACAAATATCTGGGTATTTGTTCATTTATTGTTGCAAATTTTGATCAATTGTTTAAGCTGTATTCTCATTTTAACCCTGCATTCTACTCTAAGCCCAAAAAATAAGGCGAAATGAAGGTGCAAGTGATAATTATTTCTCTTGAAGATCAAGACCAAATAGTCTCATGGTTCTCTTTATTACACACTCTAGACATATGTATCTCTGTATTGTAGTAGTACCCATTTCTGTTTGTATTAACATCAACAACCTGTGTGTAAAATTTACCCACGCTACTGACCTTGAGCTTATTTTCCCGTTTTCGTAGACTTTGTATTTATAAGTTTCATCTTACCCCGGCTAGTCGTAGCCATTATTCAGCGCGAGTGTGTGAAAATTCGCTTTTATTTTCCCACTTTTATTTTTCAAATTGAATGTATTACTCGACCAAAATGCGAGCTAAAGAGAATACTTGGAAGATATTCTGCGTCTCGACCCAGCAGGCCTTGGCCCCGACCATTCGGATGTGTGGGTGTGACCGTCCGTGACTTTTCTGTACACTTCTGTGTACTCACCATACTTTGAGCCATACTTTGCATATCCAGACATATGACATCATGAGGTTGAGTCCCTGATATAACATTATTTTAAGCTCAACTTGACGAAAATGTGTGAGGTACACACATGGTTTTGTCTTTGAAAAATTCCAGATATATCCTATGGATAACGAAAGAGATATGCTTAACATGGTTAAAATATGTATAAAATTGTTTAAAATAGAGATATTATTATCTACGCCTTGAAAACATGTGTACAGTCATTAGACTCAAAGTTACAATTATTTAAAATTTACAGTTAATTTAAATTTTAATTCAAGCCAAATCCGATATTTTGTGTTTTTGTAAACTTTAAAGCGAAATATAATATAACATTGTTTCATTTTAATTTCAATAATTTTCGTAAAATCAAATGCCAATTATAAGATTATTCTTTAACGTGGAGTTGGTTTTTTGAAATAAAGACCTACAAATAAGACCTACAAATATATCTGAATATATTATGCGATCACCATAATATTCTATGTATATATTTGTGTATTTTATATGTATATATATATGTGAGGAGTAGAGGCATCAAGGCGTTAACACCGTCCTGTTAATTAACATTTCCATAACTAAGGCTATCGATAAGTCGTAGCGATAACGATATGGACACAGTCTCCGTAGAGATCGTCATAAGAAGACGTCGTAAAGTTGAATATATTTTGCTTAAAAGTTGTTGATGAACCATAGATTGCATTTACTTCACTTTATATATTGAGACTTTATAATTAAGTAAACATTACCATAATAAATTTTTTACGTATATATATAGGTATATATTTAAATACACAGTCGTATTTTTAATTCCTTTGCAAAGATGTAACCCACTAACCATATATTTTCTTAATCCGCATCAAATGTCGAGTTGTTCCTCTGTCCGTCCGAGTGTCTGTCTTACAAGTTAGGAGATATCTTTAGGAAATTTGGCATAGATACTTCTATTTGATACATGTACTAAATTTATGTAAATCGAATCGGTATCAAATGGAATTTTTGTATAAAGAACTTTTCGGCAAGTAGTATATATATATTTATATATATCTTCCGCACTTGAAGATTGCTGTTCTATATTCACTCTCTCTTATATTTTTAAAGACTATTGTAATGTTGACTACACCTGGGATTTAATCAAATAGCTTGATGACTTGTACAGGTCGTGTTTCCCGCCACACCAATAGCCACAGCTGGCATGGTAAGACGAGGTAGGTCTGGGCCTGGGCCTGGGTCACAATTAGTGTGCTGGTGGTTCTGGTGGTTCTGGTGGTGGTTGTGCTTGAGGCTGATGACTTAGGGGTTAGGGTACAAGTTAAAGACGGGATTGTACTTGTAAGATAGAGTTGTTCTTGCTAGTTCAATTTCCTGAAGAGTGGTTCAGTAGTTGTTTTACTACTGAACGAACCTTTCATTTGAGTTTAATTATCGTTAAAAACATTTGTTTTTAAATTTTCAAATATTTGTAAAAAGTAGAATTATTGAAATTTTTTTTTATTTATTTACATCTGCCCATGGCGCATAGAAATAAATTTTATGATACACTAAATGGGAAATAGAATACATGTGTATTAGCGGTAATCTACTGAAATTATAGAGAAAGTCGATGACCCAGGAGCAGAGTTATCAGTATGGGAAATAAATTGAAATAAAAATAAAATTTTTATTTTTTAAATCCCTTTTATATTTTTAAACTAATTTAAGCAACCAAGTTGCATGTCAAATTAATCGCTTGGAAGGAAGGATTCGAAAAATGATTCAATTAAATAATTCAACTGAATGACTTTGTGTGAACAATTCGATTCGGCTCTGTCATAGAACTTTTAAAATTCAATGTAATTCTTACACTTGTTTTAAATACGTAATTTGATTACTTGAATTTGTATGCAATACTTAATTTAACTATTTATTATTAATTGATTGAACTACTGCAACAAGTTGAAGTTATGAGTCGCAAGTGAATTTTATATCTACTTAGAGCACACATGACCTGTTGTTTAGGGATAAAGTCACAAATATTTTCACATACCCATTCCAAGGGTTGGAAAACCTTGCGTGCTGCGGAAAAGCCAATAAAATGGAATAAAAAACAACAACAGGAAGAAAAAAACAGATGGTCTACGTTCAACGCTCAACGCTAGACATACAGACTCAGAGTCAGAGTCAGACTCGACTAGGCCAAATGAACCCTACTTTAACATCATCGAAAACCCGAACGAACCCCCCTACAAATAACACAAACAAAAATTCACATGCACATGCACTTGACTCTTCGGTTGACCCAAAGAGAGGGCGAGTCCTAAAAAGGTCAATTAACAACAGGTGAATGAGTGCGCGCGCGCTCGCCTTCTATATGTATGTATGTGTATATTTATTTTTATATATATATAAATATATATATACATAGCTCGTGAGCACTGCAGGACAAAAGGACGCAAAGGGCAGTGAGCGGCTGCAATGAAATGAGCGGGAAAATACTTACAATGCATTAATAAAATTTTAACCCAGGTAGGTTTATTGTCCCTGAACAATACAAAACCCGGGGCTTACAGTTGTATGGGAGCGCAACTCATATAATTTTTAAATAAATAACATTAAGTAAGCAATATTTATTGATATTTTTCATAAAACTTGGCAAAAAATATTAGTTTTGAGTCAAAAATTAAAATTGTTAAATTATTAAAGTCAAAAAATTTAAGTGATTTTTCAAAAAAATCTAGTTATAGCTAATATAGCTAATTATATAGTATGGATATATACGTCAATTGAAAGGTTGTTTTATCTTCTTTCATAATCTGTATTGTAAATATTCCTGGCTATTCTTATTTTTGTTTATATATTTTTTAAACGGCAAGGTCAAATGTTCTCATCTCTTTTACAAATTATTGTCCAACTAAATTCCTACTCAGATAGAAAAAAAAATATTTTAAATATATTTTCTTGTCTTTTCTCACATTTAGGCATACGATTGTATATATGTCTGCATATATGCATATGTCTGTATGTAGACGGCAGGAGAGTCTCCGACCCCATTATATATGCTCTTGATCAGTATTTATCGCCGATTCGATCTACAAGCTATTCTCGCCATTCTACCTTTGACAAATTTTTATTAAAAATTTGACTTTTTTGACTTTTGTCGCGATTGTTTTAAAAATCAAAAAGATTTGTTAATTTTAAGTTTGTTACATCTTATAATTAGTATTTTAATATAAATGCAAGAGTACAAGAAATTATTTTTAAGAGATTTAAGTACAAAATTATTAGACACCAGCACATATAGTACGTTATTACATTTTTATAAATTTATCTGAAACTTCTAAACATCCGGTATTGTTTTTTTTCCGTTTTTTTTTTGTTATTTCCTTTTGCGCTTGCAATTTTTTTTTTTTTTGTAGTTTTAGCCCAGTTTGCTAGCTCCAATGATCCCAAGACCATCCCCATCATCACCATCATTGCCATCATCAATTTTCTGGTTAAACGTTTCGTTAGCTTAAAGCTACTGCTTAAGAACCCCTTCTCCACTTCCCACTTTCCGCTTCCCACTTCCCACTTCCCGATATACTGCATCTTCAGTCCGTGGCGATATCTTTTGCGAGCTGCAGTTTGAACGTGCGCCACTACTGGTTACCGCTTTATACCCTGTACTAATAAAAATAGCCAAATGGGGTATACTTACTTTCAGTTGTTTACGTTGTTAGCTATCTCTGAGGAACTGTGGTGATAAAAAAGGCGTGATATCAGCTTGAATTAATTTTGTAGTGCATTTTTTTGATATATGAATAAATTTTGTCATCCTTTTTTTTGAGCATATGGAACACGTTTCATTTAAACAATAATGGAATTTAAATGACTTTTAAAAATATCACAGCCCAAGAAAATTACATAATATTATAATATCTTGAATATTCTGCTAAACAAAATTAAAGCCAACCCTTATCTTATATACCCAGACAAAATAGCAACCCACTATGTTAATTATGCTAATTTCAACTTTTTATCAAAACAAAAAATTCTAAAATTTTATAAAATTTAACAATTTACAGCCCAGTTCAATAAACGTCCTGAGGAAATCAATTGGAAATTGGCATTAGGGCTGATTTTCTTATTTTGTTAATTTTGACACCGTTCTCTCTTTAATATTTAAATCGTTAAACGAGATGATATAAGATGATAGTTCTTTTACAATATATCAATGGAAACAACAACTAACTAAAAAAATGTTAAAAGATCATTAAAACCTAGATTAACTGTAAATTTTCCTTCTATTTTACTTCGTATTCATAATTCCCGTGCGACACTGAAAAATAACATTTGTTATTATTCAGTTATAGTTAAGCGTATCAAGCGTATCAACATTTGTTTCCTAATCAAGTTTTGTTTATATAAGTTTATAGTTAATGTAACAAAAAAAGTTAAAGAAAATATAATTTGTATTTTTTATATAAATTTAAAGTTCGTCCCGTGCGAACCGTAAGTGAAAATTTTTTTTTCTAAAACAAGTAAATATTTTTTTTAAATGGTTTAAACTTTATAAGTGTATGTACATTAATACACACCTGCTTATACACATAGTCATTACTTTTATACAGACTATTCGGAAATTTGAACTCAATGCATATTCTGATAAAAATTTAATTTAATTTGATCTGTTTTTAAATAAATAGCTTATAATAGATCTCAGTAAAACAAATTCATATATCTTGACAATAGGATAAAGTATGTTATTAGCTTTTCCAATATAAAATATGGCGTTGACTATAAATTTAGTTTACTTTGAAGCCTACGAACTTCCCGTTCGACATCCATGGAAATGCCCATATAGAACTATTTGGCTACAATTATACTGACATTGTAGAATATGATTAATTTTTTTTTTGTTTTTATTTTTTTTTATAAATATGTAATATAATTATACAATAATTTTATGTTAAATGAAAAATGTATTTATTGTCTTGTAGTGACTAGTGTGTTAATTTATAAGTTTTTCTTGACTAGAACAGCAATGCCCATCCGATTTAAAGGCAAGTGCAATAAACGAGGTATTTGATTCGATTCGTCGACTAAAACAGACAAGGAAAAGTGCTTGACGCACTTGTTCGGTCGACTTAAAAAGACAAAACTGCAGGGATGCAAATACGATGGCATTTGCTAAAATAAATAAATAAGACGTAAATTTATCGTATACGTAAATTTATTAATTTTCAGCCAAATCAAATCAAATAAACGTTTTTGTACACAGAATTGATTGATCTAAAAATATTAATGCGAAGTCAAAATCAAAAAATTTAGTAGTTAAAAAAAAAGCTAAATTGATAGGCCTATATCTTGACCAATACTAAATATATAGTATGGATAGATGTACATCATTTAAAAGGTTGTTTTATCTTCTTTCTTAATCTGTATTGATAAATATTACGCATTTGCTACCTGCTAAGTGTAAAAAGTGCCTTGAAAACGTTTTTGCGCATAACTCCATATTTTGGGGGTTATCTGACAATTTCAAGTATGCAGTAATACTCGGGAAGGACTACAACGTACTGATGGTCATTTTGCTTGCACAGTGTAATTGAACAACGACTTAGGGTATCACTAAGTCATGCCTGTAAAAGTCTTGCCTTTTTCTCATTGTTGCAATTGTGTTTATTCTCAGTGCATTACTAGTTCTGTGTATTGCCGCAGGGTCTGTTGGTCTGTTGCTCTGTTGCTCTGTTGGCCTTTGCCTTGCTCCAAAGTAGCTTCCATCAGGTGCTTGCAGTTACGTGCTCGCGGCTCGAATTCGGTCTCGATCACGGTCCTGGAAGCAGAAGCTGAAGCAGAAGCTGAAGCAGAAGCAGATGCAGAAGCTGTAGAGCTGAGCTTCGATCAGCACGCGCCAGAGCCAGAGCCAGAGCCAGAGAGAGTGCGCTTGCTGTAAGTAGCACACTTTTATTCAAGTTATCTATAATTATAAATAGGCTGGAAGACAGAGAGGAGATGCGGCATAAAGGCTTCCTTGAAGCAGAGCGTTTAGCAGATGATTGGATTAGGCTGTGGGGCTCCTATACCTGATACCTGATACCTGATACCTATAGGTCAACTTAGTTATTGATGTAGCCACAATACTCGTTCGCTTTTTCAGGTATTGATGATATGCTTATAATGGAAATGCAAACGTCGCCACATCTTAGCCATGGGCTAGCGACACTCTCGCCGGTCCTAGTGCATCAACACCAGCACCAACACCAGCACCAGCTCCAGCACCAGCACCATATTATCCATCAATCGCAATCGCAATCCCAGCCCCTGTCCCTGCACGGCAGTCAGCCGACCCAGCATCAGCATCAGCATCTGCAGCATCAACTCCCACAGCAGTTGGGTGCCTCATCAACATTGCACACACTCCAAAGCTCGTCGACAGGTGAGGACCACTCCACCCATCAGCATCATCAGCATCAACATGCAGTTAGTCTGGCCTATACCTCAACTCAGATGGATGACAAGTCAAAAGGTAAGTAATACTCTATATTTATTAATATACTAAGTAGCTAAATACAATTACATTTTGGGCCGAGTATTTCTATATATTACAATATATGGAATACAAATCGGGGAACTTCACAAATACAAGATTTCCTTTTATACCCTTGCAAAAGAGTATTATAACTTCAAAAATTTCAGTAGCGTTGAAACTCTTTTTTTTGGAGCTTAAGGTTTCGAATGTTTAAAATAATTTTTGAAATTTTTCTTAAGCAAAATTGGCTTCTATTAAATATTTAATTAATTTTTTTGTGTGGGCTTAATTAGTTTGCCATAACCAACCTACGATTAAACGATTTAAAAATGTAATGCATCCAAAATACCCTATAAATAAGGCACACGCAATTTTCAAATATCGTTGATAGTTTAGGAGTTATTAAATTTGTTACTATGAAAAAATTACTTTTTTGTTATCGAAACAATTTTTAGGTAATAATAACACTTTTTCATTAAAAAAATTAAACTCAATGATAATCGTAATTTTTTGCAATTTTTTTGCATGATAAAAATATAAATCTTTTCCAAAAATCTAACATCATTTTTTATTACTTTCCAAAAATGAAAAAACCAATTAAATCGAATGGTAAGCAAGGGAATGACAATAAATAAATTTTCACTGAATTAAATGACAAATAAAATATTTGTAAATCCTTACAATGTGCGTTCTATTTATTAAATTCATATTTATCTAGTTCACACTGACATGCAAAATTTCTTAGGCCAATCTTTTGATCACCTTAGAAAAACTTCATTAACATTATAACAGCAGTACAATTAAGTGATAATTTTGAAACGCCTTTAATACATTTTCCAATTATTATAAAACGTAAATTAACAATATATTAATAATATTTCAATATAGTATCTAAATTGTTCAAGCTAATTGCAAAGTTGATGTATTAGTTATGACTGCTGTAATCAGTTTTTACTATTTAATTATACATTTTGTAAAATGCAAAAATGAAATTTTTAAACAAATGAAATGAAAAATAATTATATGGGCATTTCCACAGAAAAATATTTAATTTTTTTAAAAATTTTAAAAGTGTGTAACGTAACGTCATGGTATACCGCTCCTCTTGCGAATACACCTAGCCATCGATTTATACAAATATTAGGTACAACATTTTTTATTTCTGAATTACTTAGTTTTTCTTTTAATTTAAGCTTATGCTTATATTAAAATCAAAATAAATGTTTTATTTGAATTATATACATTTATAAGGGCGATCATTACTTCAAAATGTACCATGGAAATTTATGTCATGTAACGTCATGTCACGTAACATTTTATACTAAGGCTTGTTAAAAAAAAAACAGGAAAAGGATTTCAAATGATATATCCTGCAAAATTAATTGCTTATATATTTTAATTGGAAAAGGCAAATGTTTTAATTTCTTTTACTTAATATAGTCCACCTAAATTGCTAATCAGATATAAAGAAAAATTTTCAAATATTTGACTTTTTTATTTTTGGCTTTTTTTAACATTTAGGCGTACATTGTCATGTAACGCCATTCTGGAAATGCCCATATGCAGATAACTTGGAAAATTATGATTGATTTTATTGAATTTTAAAAAAAAAATCTTTATTGGATCGGTCGAAACAACAATGCAAGGGTATATAGCTTCAGCATAGAGATACATTGCTTGCTTTTGTAGTGTGGGTGTTTGCTCTATGTATATTTGTCTGCTATATATATATTTGAACAATTCCTTGCTTCTTTAGTTATATTAAAGGACAAAACTGTATAGAAATGTAGAACAATTCTTGTAAGACTTCTTCTCGAGTGCATGTACTTGATTACAGAATCTTGAAGCTCTGCCGTTGACTACGTAACTATTTGTAAAACGATACAATGAACTAAACAAAAGATTACATTTTCATTACATTTACATTTAGGGATTTCAAGAAAGCCACCGGAATATTCTTGTACATTCATAAGCACATTAGTATACTGTAAAACCGGTTAAGTGTAAGGCTAGGAGAAGAGAATAGAGAGTAGAGCGGAGTCTAGTTATCATTTGGTTGAAGAACAATAGCTTAACTTGCGGACAGAGTATGGTGGGGTTGGGTAGGGTAGGGAAGAGTAAGGTAGCGGTATCCCATAGACAAGTGTTCGACGGTTGGGTCCGCAAAATTTTCTTCTGATCTTCAAAGTAAGAAAGATGCTGCTTGTTGTTGCGAGGCACAGACAATGTTTGTTCAAAGTTCCTCTCTTCTTATGTATGAACTTGGAATTAAATGAACAAATTCCTTTGCTTCAGTCACGGATTTTTCAATAGCAATCGCTATGACGGCTCATTCAACAAACATATACACTAAGAAAAAACAAATCAGAATTCTCTACGAAATATGCTTGAACAGGACTTACTCTAATTATAATTTTAAAATCTTCAATCTCATCTTTGTACTCGCCGAATGAATTATGAATTTAAAAAGTCAGGCATTTATATTAAAAATTCATAAGTGCTACATTTTATAAAAAAACAAAAACTAAAATTGTTATTTTAAAACTTGTATACTGATAGGGATAATTAAAATTATGATTAGTCTATTTACAATGTTTTTTAGTATAATTCAGATATTAAAAATACTAGAAAACTAAATCAATTCAATCAATTGCACACACTTTCTTTGCTCCATTTTATATATAGATAGAAGATTGATATATTCATATATTTGATAAATATGTAAGTCAACAACTTTTTTAAGTTTTTAATTAGTTATTTTAATTAATTATTTGCGGTTTTAAAGGTAAACTTATTAAATAGATCTTACCTTTTTTTATATACAAAACAAGAATGAGTGATATAGTGAAAGTATTTTCCAACTATAAGACACAGTGTACCCAAGGAATCCTGCAATCCAAAGATCCCCAAGCACATATACTTATATATACATTCAAATCAACCTAAATCACATATATACTACTACTATATCTTTTTGCTCTCATAGGAATAAATGGGTGAAAAATGTATAATATACGTACAAATATATTTTGCTTTTATACTTTTCCTTTCTTCCTAAAATATAAATAAAAGTAAAATAATAGATTAAAATTTAAATAAACTTTCCGCGTTTTTTTATAGTTTTTTGGTTAAAAGAAGAAAAGTCTGTACTTGACTGTTATTTTGTGCTTTTACTTAGTGCCACGCCTACTCCTATTTTAGTATAAAAGTTTCAAGTTTTCACATTATTCATTCTAAATATAAAAAAATAACTGATACGAATATGCAAAAATAAAGGAAGTTCTTTTGCAATAGTATATTATTGGAAGTTTATTCATGTTTTCTATTTATACATATTTTTATTTCTATTTAGTACTAATTTATTAAAGCTTGATCATAGAACTAAAAGCTTGTTTCCTTCTGATCGCAGGACACAAGTTTGAAGATTACTCAAATAGTATAGTACGCGGTATTTCAACACCGACAATCCAAGAATCATCGTCGGCAATTGGAAATAGTTTTTTAGGACAGTCTCAGGGATCTGTCGAATGGATAACGGCGATGAACGATGCTCAAAACAACGCAGGTAAGATCCCTTTATGTACATAGTTGAAAATCATCTACACATACTTAGCAATATAATTATTTTTTTTTTTCAAATTCCAAATGCTTAGAAGACTCACACAGTTCACAAGGCAGCATATCTGGAGATGGTAAGTAAAGAATCATTTAAAGTTTTATGTTAAATAAAGGTGATCAAGTTTTTCAAATTTTTCCGCACATGTAAATTGAATTCCCAAAATCTTTGCGGTATTTGACGAGTTGTATACAATTAAGAAGTTTTATTTTTCAGTTTTAAACCAATTTTTTTTTTCGAAACAACATTTTGTTAATTCTTACAAGAATGTGGGTTGATTCCCAATCAATATATCAGTCAGACATAATTATAGACTAATTTTATTATTTATACACACTCTGGAAAAACTACGTTTTAAAATTAAGAACAATTGATTATCTTTTCTTAAATTTTTTTTCGTCTTTTTCTCGAATTTTAAAGGATAAAAATCGGTAAAACTTCCGCAGAAAATAAATCATCATTTTCTTAATTCAAAATTATATAGTTGAAGAAATGGTAATTTAAACTTAAGAAAGTATGTGAATGATAAATAGATATATTAATTAGCTACCAGTAAACGTAAAGCCCTCTTAAATCGGTTATGAGATTGCCGAGTAATGATCCAAGCTGCAGGCTCGCCTCTGAAAAAAGCTTAAATAATATATCAGATTTGAAAAATTAAAAAAAAAAAATCTCGCTATAGAAATGTATCAGAAAAAGTAGTTTTGGTACAGGATACAAAATAAAATCTAAATTTTGTTACCTAGTGTTATGAATTTTTCTGATTTTTATGCTCTAAGGATATCCCATATTTGAATACTATAATAAAATTTAATACCCCACCGAAAGGCTATGTACAGTGTTGCATAATTATGGGAATAGATTCATTTACAATTGTGCGTCTGCAATTCCAATTTTATTTTAAGTGTCCTGAGTTAAATAAATGCACAACAAAAATAACTACAAAATATAAATAAAAATATATGAAATGAATTTTGAAAGAATTGTTCATAATTGCAAAAATAAATTCTTAAACAAATATCAAATTATATACAGGCCTGTTTCCATTTTCGGGGAAATTCGGAGCAATCAAATACGCGAAATGTGATTACGCGAGAATTTAATGAATTTCCCATAAACTTCCCGCATATTTCCCAAGGATTCCCCATAAGAATATCCCACAGCGTTAGCAGTGTTGAAAACCATTCAAGAAAAAACAAGATATTTTTTTTTAAATAATTAGTATTTTAATAATTATTTGCGCTGAAAATGTTTATAGGAGTTTTAGCTGCTGCGGAAATTAAAAAAGGGAAAAATATCAGTAATTTTATTAGTATTAGTTATTAGTATATATCGCTCGCCACTAGTTGCCAAAGCCTCTCGCTTGTTGCTGTTTAATTTGTGCCTTATAGCCACTTTTCAGTCAGACCACACCTTTAAAAATATATATATATATATTTGTGTTAACTCCAAATGTATTTTAAATACCTTCTTCCATGACTGCACGTCTTTTATAAATGGGCCAGCAAGGTTTAACACGCTTCGCAACTCGATCACCTTTATGTATTAAATAAAACTTAGACTTTTATGAATTAAAATATTACAACTGAGCAGCAACGACATTGTTTTTTTGACTTAAAATAATTGTTTATTTTATAAAAGTGGCTTTGGATGCATAATGAAAGGTTTAAAACATGTACCTAAACATTGTTTGAATATTTTAAGCACAAGGGCAATCACATTAAATTTCCCCTTTCAATTTTCCTTAAAATATAGTATTGTGCATAACTAATTGAGCCCAAAAAAGCTAATAATGAGCTTTATAAAGCTTGAATTACAAAAGTGGTAATGTAATGTCATTGTCAAAACAGAAAATTTATTTATAATTTTTATATAAGTCAAAAGTGGTTTCAAGTAGTAGAATTTCATTGATTTATACGCTTTCAAATTGAAAACGCGGCCTAAAACTCAAAGCGAGTTCAAATGCGCGAGTTTTGGAGGGAAATTTGTAAAGGGAAATTCGTTTCCACGAGATCTTGCCGAAAGTGAGAATGGGAACACACCTGATATTATACATATATCTTAATAACACAACGACGGATCTAATAAATATTTTATCGATTTTGTTACTTTTAAAATGATTTTTTTGCCATTGTAATCAGTTAATTGGATAAAGCTTATTAAGCTTGTCATTTAAGTAGTCTATTGAGCATCAGATCAATGTGGGCTCCCGATCCCGTGTGACAAACAAATAACAGAGTCAAAAGTGTTTTATTACCTGGTTCCCTGGCTCCTAGTCGAACCGAGGGGCTGTTCAAGCGGTCAATCTGCTGTGGTTTGGTTTGGTTTAGTTTAGTGGGAACTGTCTCAAGTAACTTGGTGTTTAATTGGAAAAAACGCAATCCGACCACAAAGTTTTTAGTTTCTCTTCCTTTGCATCAGCTCAGATGGCCGAGCTTTCTTGTATTGTTTGCTTCAATTGAAATGTAATGTTGTATTATGGCTATGGGTATTTATATCCGCTGGATTGTGGATTGCGGGTTTTGTTAGCCTTCACATGCCTATCAAGCGACCAGAGCCCAGAGCCCAGACCAGAGGCCCACTCGCTACCCAGATCATAATATACATTACACTTTTGATTGTGTTCTTGAGTGTAAAAGCAGAAAACAACAAAGTAAAAAATAGTCTTAACTCGTCTCCTCCTGTCTCCTGTCTCCTGTCTCGACAACATTCAGGCCAAGCCAATAACCGCATGAATGCAAAACATTACTATCACCATGGGTTGATGGTACAGGTTGTACCGAGTATAGTAAGAGTGAAGCCACAGATTTGAAACGGTTTCCTATCTTTTGCCGGCTGCCTTTTCTTTCATTGCCAATTACCGGAAACGTCAGAATGCTGGGACTTCGTTATTTATATATACTTAAGTATGTATACGTATGTATGTATATATTTCCAGATTCTTTTTACAATTGAAATGGATACTCCAAGGAAAACTATCGGCAGACCTTCGAATACAATTCATCAACAAGTGCATAATCCCACAAGTTTCAATATTAGATTACGCAATTAAAACAGGTGTTAAATCAGGGACCGCAAACAATAATTATGTGTTTAAATCAAACCTGAAAAAAATTATCTAGATGAATGGGATAGTCTGAGATATACAGTATCCTGGAAAGAGGATAAACTTTAATTATTAATTTTTAGGAAAACATTTAAAAATAAATCTTATTTTTGATCCAAATAAATTAAAAATAAAAATTATTATAAAATTATTTAAATTTTTATTATAAAAATTGACAAATTAAAATGTTTAATGTTGATCCTTTAATGACATGCTGTGTATCATTAGAAGAGTATTGAGGCACACATCCTGAATGTTTTTAAATTTTGGTAATACAGCACCTGGTTCCAAAGATATTTACATTCAATTTTTTTCAATTTGTATTATTAAAATTGACAAATAAAAATTGAAAAATAATTTTTAATTTTTATTTTAATTATGAAAATTAATTATTTCTGATTTTTATAATAAATAATAATTTTTATTTTAAATTTTTTTATTTTCATAAAAATCAACAAATAATTTTTAATTTAAATTCTAATTTAAATATTAGAAAATAAAAGTTAAATTATAGAAAATTATAAAAAAATACATACGTTGTAGTTCAACTCGAGTATAGTATTTACTTGGAATTTTGAAATCACCCTCCTAGTCTGAAGTGATGGACAAAAAGTTTTCAAGCCTTTTTTTCTGTGCCAAACGCATAATATTTATCCGTACAGATTACACTAGTTTACGGGGAGCTGGGCTCTTTTTATTTTTTTTTTTTTTGTTCATATCTACATCATTTGATCTTAAATATTGTTACAAAATTCAAAAGATAATGGTATTCCCTTTCTAACGGTATGCCGTTTATGCGGATCGAATAAGAATTAAAGCCATTATAAATACTGAAAGTTAAAAAATTTGAACATTTTTTTCATTTTTGAAAAATTGCAGAATTTTAATTGGTTTTTTGAAAAGTTTAAAAATTCGCTTAAAAACTTTTTAAGATTTATTATGGTAGATAATTCTTTTACGAATATTTAAAGTAAATATTTGTCAAAATCGGTCAATAAAAGCCATACACATGGTCATAACTCCAGATTTTGGGTGTTATCTCAACATTTCAAATATGCAGTAATACTATAGTCGGGTAGGACTAATAGGACTTCGTTGAAAAGTGTAATATAATTATAGTATATTAAATATAAAATAATTCACACATAGTGTTTACATTATGTTGATAGATTGGAAACTATTAAATTTATTATTTGTTGAAAAAAAGTTTTTTTTGCTATTAAAACATTATTAGTTATTCGGTTAATGGGAGGCTTAAAAATTCAAATACCCTTTACTTTTGCATATTCTAATGTTTCTAATTAAACTTTAATTGGAATATATATTTTTTGGTTCAGTTTTATTTAAAAGATTTAATTTATGAAATTGTAATTATTATATTTATTATTTTTTTCTTAAATTTTTTTTTTTTATTCTTTAAGTTTTAATATGTTTATAAGGGTCAGATTGTAAAAATAAGATTGATCGGAATATTTTAGACGACAATACTTTTACCATTACAAATTATTATTATTGACATCTGATTTCTGTATATATATATATATGTATATGTACATATATGTACTATATATATGGACGGGGTTAAAAGTCATTTGCCTGGATTGAGTCCTGTTGCCACATCACACATTACACATTACACATCTCACATCACAGTTATATTCAGTTTCTGTTTATATGACAAGGAGCCCAGATGTTGTTCCACAAAGGACACGAGCTGTGCCCATTTCTCAATTCCCAATTGTATTTTCAACTGTTATTAAAAAGGCCACAACGGCATTATCCAGGACTCGCAATACTTGCTCGAATGCACTGTACTGTTAATGTTAATTTTAATTTGACAAATCACTTTTAACTTATGTTTTGACTTTTGAGAAATATCCTTTGGGAATTGTTTTAATTATTATTGCTTATGTTGCTTTTGATGCTACGTGTTGCAATAAAAGTCACAACTTCGTTCTGCCATGGGCTCTCTGCCATGTAAATCACAATAATAATTTGCATATCTTACCATATTGAAGTCTGAGTTCAGAAGGGAGAATTTTCTTTTGAAATTATAAAATTTTAGTTACCAAAATAGGAAAATCTTTATTTACATTTCGATTATCTCAATAAAAGTAAATGTAAATATAATAAATTATATATTTTTCATACTTTTTATATATTTCATTTGATAATATTCAAGTGTAAGAAGTACAATTTATTTATTTATTTGTTTGTACATTTATTATATTATTACTATATTATTTTTATTTTTGATAGATGCCTAAGAAATTACCATTAATCAGAAGCTTCAATTATAACATTGTAGAAAAATCTTATCTTTATTAGACTAATACGAATATAATTACATTAATCAAGAGCATTTTGCACTCCGAACATCTGAAACTCAATGCTTATGTAAATGCAGTCACTGATGCTGAAAATATATATACAAAAATATAAAAATCGTTTCTGGTGCCATTTTCAAGCTATACAAGCTTTTCAAGTTATTTTATTATTATGAAGCAGTTCAGGTCGTTGAACTGCTTGATGCTTAAATTCTGATTTGCACTGCTTGATTTGAATGATGAGTGTATTTGCGTTTATGGATATAGGGTGTCCCGTAGTCGGGAATACTGTCTTTATAGCATTATTACTTTTTTTTAGATTACATACATATACTTTTCTAATTATAATTTAAATTTTATCAAATATCAAATATATATATACGTCTATATAGAGTAACAGAGTACAGTAATCCTAAAGGATATGTTCAAAAGCTGCTATAGGAACGATCGATCGAAAAGTGTGTTGTATGGAAATCGTATAGGTCCCATGGAGAGAATCGGTCGAATAGGAGTATATATGCTTGTGACTTCTTTTCTTGTCACGTAACGACACGGCTTTTTCGGAAAGGTCCAATGTTATAATCTCTTTTACTTAATATAGTCCAGCTGAATTGGTACTCAGATATAAAAAAAACTTTTAAAAATTTGACTTTTTTCTAGCTTTTTTTCACATTTAGGCGTACTATTGTCACGTAACGTCACTCTGAAAATGCCTATATCGATGTAGTATAACGATCTGACAAATCCGACCAAGTTTCATTAAAATCGGACCACTATATCTCATATCTCCCATATGAACAATCGGTCGAAAACTTATTTGTTTCTCAAGATATCGAAATAGAAGTTGAACAGTTCGAAGTAGAATTATGATTTTTACAATCTGATCAAAATCGAACGACTATTTTATTTAGCTGCCATAGGAACAATTGGTCGCGATTCTACACAATTTTCTAAAAAGACCATTGCAAGGGTATATAGCTTCGGTGTGCCGAAGAAAAAAACGTTTCTTTCTTGTTTTTATTTCGATTTACAATTAATAATTCTTTTGAAGACATTTAAAATTATTATTATTATATAAAATAATATTCAATTCAATTTATTGCCGTAACTTCAATATTTATATTTCATTGGTAAGATTTATATTTTTTATTTATATTTTTATTTATTTATTGTTACCCCGTACCTATAAAAATTGGGTTAAAGGGGGGTATTCAAATATTCATTGTGATTTCAAACTTTCATAACAATTTTCCACGGTGTAAGTACATATATGTATGCATGCATACACTTGTATATAAATATGTATATATAAGAGTATATATGTATGTGTGTAAATGTCTCAGTTACCATTCCGTACTGAATTTCAGGCCGGAATGTGGGTATACATATATATGTGTGCGTGTGTGTATGTGATTGCCCTGGCATAAATACACGTACGCAGCAAAATAGAATATGATGTATGTATGTATGTATGTAAGAATACCCTGTGCTTATTTATGTACGTACGTTAATAGCATACACGAATGCCCACTAAAAATATAAAAAATAAAAATAATAAAAAATAAAAAATACCGCTTGTTAATATTTTTGTCGCTAACATGTGTAATTACTTTGTCTTTATGCGACAACTTGCTGTTATCATCGTCATAGAATATAAAATACAACAAAAAAAAGCAAAAGACTACACAATATATATACACACACACACACACATATGTACAAGCAAACAAAACAACAAAGCGTGAGCGGCGCAGATTGACAGAGTAAACAGAGCGAAAGAGAGAGATAGAGAGAGCGGCAAATGCTTAAGTGGTAGAAACGAGAAACAAAACGAAAACGAAACAATTCGTGCTGTGATTGGTGGCTGAGCACATCTTGGTCTTGGTGCTGATTGGCGGAAACTTCGCTGCGTGCTTATTGCGTTCCCCTCTCTGAGTGCGACGTTTGTGTGCATTGAGCACAGGCCAAAGCAAAGGCCGCCGCCCAAAGCAAAGGCTCTCGTTCAAGATGCCGCGATATTAAAGTATAAATATACATATAATATTTAATATCACAGTATGCGTTTACTAAGTAAATTGATGGCCATTGATTAAAAATAATTATGTTGTATAATAACACAATTTGAATGATGCTATATTATTCAGTTATGAAATAAAAGAAGAATGTCTTATACACGCCTTTCTCTTTGTGAGGACATATATGCATACACACACAATTAAAGTCAGTGAAATCTGTAACCTCTGTGTCTGACCAGAAGCCATGGTCTTAAACATTTAGCGCCAATCCAAAAGAAGGCAGAAACCAACTGGCCACGGCCACAACAACAGCAGCAGCAACACTTCACCACTTGCCCATTTCACCACCTCAACTCAACCCACCTTCACCTTTAACAGCAGACGCGCAGCAGCGGCAGCGGCAGAAGCAGCAGCAGCAAAGGCAACAGCAGCCGCAGCAGAATAGAAAGCAAATGACGGTCCGATGTCGTCGTCTCCTCGGTTTTTGGTTCGTCTTCATTGGCTCGCTGCAGTGGGTTGGAGTCGGAGTCGGTGTCGGTGTCTGTGTCGGTGTTGGAGTCGGGCAGTCGTGAAGTATGCGCAAGTCGATGTGGTTGGGGCGGTGCGGTGCGGTGGCGAAACAAGGACCAAGGACACGCGCAGCACACGAGTTGCAATCGCAGTCGTACGCACACAGACACAGACACACGCATATAGACAAAGATAAGAAACAAACCGTGCGCAGGATTTCTGCGGCTGACAGCAAACAGTCCGGAAAAAATGGCTAGAAATATTTCACGGCACTGAAAACGAAACAAAAAACACACAAATTTATAATAAGAAACAAGCGAAAAATAAAGAAGAAGCAAAAAAAAAAGTAAACAAAAATTGGCTCCTCGGCTCGTTCGCGTTCACGTTCGCGTTTTGCGTTTGGCGTTCACCACGAACGCGCCCATCTGCAAGAATAGACAACGACGCCGTCATAGCGACAAAACCAAAGAGCAAGCGCCTCGCCATCATCCGGATTCGCGGAACGTGAGAGTTCGGAATCAGAGTAACAGTTAAATGGTGATATTTATGCTAATTCTGATATCGGTTACAGTTACACTTACAGTTAGAATTTCGATCACTTTTCCGGTTTATAGTATTACGCATCTTTGACCTCGTTCGATAAAAAAGTTGTTAATGATTTAACGTGTGTATATATATATATGGCACTATCTCGGATATTGCCAAAAGTCTATATCTATATATCTATGTATCTGTGTGTATCTAATGAGTTAAGTGTATCCGTGCCTCTGTGACTCGAGTCCACAGCGATCATATAAAACCATATATCATATATATATATATAACCACAGGAATCCGACCAACCAAGCCCTAAAATGGATCTGTCTACGGCGTATCGTTACAATCAAAATATGATGGAATATTACACATGTAAATAATCACATAAGATATTTCTTATTAAAACTTTATTTAACTGCAGCCGTGTAACTAGTGTAATAAAGTTGGTTCTTCAATATTAAGACAATAATAAGATAATAATATTATTAATAAATTATAATTATTTTTTTGATAGTACACATTTCAATGGCTTCTATTTATGCCAAATTGATAATTATCAATTTGAGAATGATCAAAAAATATTGTGTACTTAATCGCAGAGTGTAATTTAGCAAACCGTCTAATAATCTTATTTTTTAACTTAATTTTCGGTTTCAATCCTAATTTTTACTTAAGAAATGTTGGCAAAATATTCAGAAATTATTCAGTTTTAATAGAGATTTTTATACAACACTAAGAAAGGTTTATGGTCTAATAACTTTTGCATTTGTCGATTTGTCGACCAAGACTTATACATTTATTTTACTTATTTAAGAATTAGTAAGCCTACAGATCCAAAGAGTAATTCAAAAAACCAAAATTCGAGTTTTCGCTTTTTTCAAAATGCACATATTTTTAGACAAAATTTCCATTTCAGTCTATAAAAACTTTGAAACGAGAAATCAAACATAAAAATGTTGTAAGGCAAAAATACAAACACTTTTAATATAAAAAAAAATATTTGGAGTTATTGTCACTTTAACAGATCCACCTTTTTAAAAAGTCGAAAATGTAGTTATTTTTCAATTATTTTGAAAACGGACCCTGTAACATATTTTTTGAATTTTATTTTCGGAATCATCGACCCATTTTACATATAATTCGACTCTAAACAGTTTGGGACACAAGAATTTTTTTACAAATTGTTGCATACTGATTTTGGTTTGTTTTGTACTTTTTTCGAAATATTTAATTAAGTTTGATTTGGTATTTTCATACATGCAGACATGTCATATAAAAAAAATACTGAATAAAACTTTTCAAATTTATAACTCGTACTGGCACTTAACCGCGACTTCGTTACGCCAGATTTTACTAATTAATATGAAAGAAAATAACACTATTAATATGTTCTTACTCAATCTCTCCGACAATTATAAATATTGGAGCTATATGACACGATCAGATTATATATTATTTTTATATTATATATGATTATTATATGACCGAAATCAACATAGAATTCTGTTGATATTCAAAATTTTTGTGATTGTTTTAAAACTGAAAAATAATAAATTCGCGGTCACTTAAAAGTTATAATATATATAATATATACCCGGTACGGATTTCTCATACCTGCCAAACATACATACTTTTACTAAATTCATAAAAATCGGTCGAACCGTTTTGGCGGAGTTACGATAAAAAAAAAAAAAAAAATATTTGTATATTCAAAAGAATATATAAGGCGTGTATCGAAAAGAAACAGAACACTTTTGCACTGGATTTTCTCGTCATCTAAAAATCTGATCATAACGGAACTGCTACCGTTAGAAAGCTTGTTCTTTTATGTATTTTCTTGTGTCACTTTCTTTTTGATTCTATACTGCGTTTTTGCATTGTGGAGCGTATTGAAGAGCAAGTCCGTAAACATAGTCAATGGAATTTCGTAAGAAAGACTAAAAAATAAAATATGATATCAACATATAAAGTAAAAAACATTACTTTTTAGTTTGGAGAGACTTTTTTTTATACGAATCAGACCAAAAGGTGCGAATAAATTGAATCTGGAGTTATGACATTGGAGACAAAGAAGTGCATCTTAATTGACAAAAACAAAGCAATGTCAGTCCGCTTTTAAAAAAAAAATAAGTTGCAAAAAGTAGATTTATGATCTTGGCGTGTAAGGCAAATGTATAAAGTAAGACTATAAGAAATGGGAAAAAATCTCAAAAAATATAAAAATCATCCGGAAATTATAAATGCTGAAAAATGCATTATATTGGGCGACGAATCTTACGTTAAAATTGACTCATGTCTTTAAACAGTCTCTGAATGTTAGCTTAAATTAAAAAATGATACTGTTTATAATTCGATTTTAAAAGTTGGCTGCGAAAATTTTGGCGTTTAGGTCGTCAATTTTACAATGACAAATCAGGTGGTCTTAAAAGCACGGAATTTTTGACCAATGATTTTTTAAACGCAGATATTTATCAAAGGGAATGTCTTAAGAAGCTGGTGATACCATAATAAAAAATAAATTAAGGTAACATCTATATTTTTGGCCGATTTAGCCAGTGCCCACGCCGTCTATTCCAGTTTTACAGTCTTGGAAGGAATAAAGAGAAAAATCCACTAAAAGTCTCGGAAAATCTTTCAATTGAAAGAAATTGGGATATTGTTAAAAAAGATTCTTGAAGAAAGAGGGACGTGCAGCTCAGGACATAAAATTTTTTATTTAAAATTTCTTGGTAACAAAATAATGTGCACAGAACCAACTAAAGACGGTCCCATATAAAATTCGCTGGAAAATTTGTTAATTATTATTGTTGTAAACAATTGACAAAATAATAAAATATATAAAATCCCCTTTTAAACATATAAAGTTTCACACTGATACCACTTAACGTTTTGAAGTTATGAGCTAATACAGTGTGCAGTTTCTCTTCGGTACAGTCCTTATTTGCATACATACTCTTATATACACACAAAATGTGAAAATCATAAGAAAATTAAAGAAATCATTGCTGAAGGAATAAAACAGATTGATATTATACAATAGTTGGAAGCAAGCTGTCCGAGTGGCGTTAAATAGAATAAAATGCACAAACAATAGTAGAAATATCAGGAGAATAATAGGTAATACAGTGTCAAGGAGAGAGGGTCGGGGTTTGCCGTCACAACCAGAATGTTGAATACCCTATGTATGTACAATGTACATACATATGTCAGTATTTATAGATGTGGATGATGCAGGACCCAAAAGTGTCTATTGAAAGTCAATAGATACTTCATTAAATGACAATCGCATTTGCCATTTGCCATTTGCCATTTGACTCTCTAACATACATACAAAGGCCTTTTGTTCGACTTTTCAGTACAACTCGTATCCTGCTGAGAACCCAGGAGCATACAAATCCTGTATGGGCTGATGGGAGAGTTATTGTTTATAGTATTGTTTTGTATTCGGGTGTTGGGTCCAAGAGCCAATTCAATATTTAAAACTTAACTGGCGTAATGAACAAATATTATTCACAAACTTATTGACTTTATTAATTTGTTATTGAAAATGTGAAATGCCCAAGGGCCGTAACGTCAATAAAGGAAAGCCCAAAATTATCAGGTTCAAAATATTTTGGGCCTAGTTACCTAGTTACCTTAGTTACCTGTAATGTTCTATAAAAAAGTGAATAGGCAGCAAACTATTTTAGATAAAGCTTCAAAATTAAATACAGAATCATCATATTATAGCAAAACTAGGGAAATCGACGGCAATTTATTTTAAAAGTCAACCTTAAGTTGAAAAATGTTAAAAAATTTGGTGTTGTAGAAAAATGTTAATTTAGTAATAAAATGCAATAATTTTAATTATTATTTTTTCTTAAATTTATTGAGATTGGGCATATGTTTCAATAGACACCAAACATTTATAAGTGGGAGTCACTGGACGAATTATATTTAGACGTGAAAATAAACGATTTTCACAAAAAATGGAACAAATGAAAATTATCCCACTTTGATGAGATATATTATCGAAATGGAAAACCCAAATTAAAAAAATGGAATGGTTTTATAAACTATAAACAAATTTAAATTCGCCAACTGCAGTCATTTTACCATGTATTTTTGATTTTTACAATGTTTTTTTCGGAAAAGTATCAAACATATTTTTGAAGTTTTCGATTATCTGTAAATCTGTTGTTTTTTGCTTCTATGCTTATAGCATAGTTTTCCGAAATATTCCAAAATTTAGCCGTTATGAACACACAAAATCATAAGATTGAGATCCTGTAGGTGTTTTAGCCTAAAATAATGTAAAAATCGTATTCTTGCAGCCAATATCTCAAGCTTTAGGTGAAAAATGAGCTCATCTATGAAAAACCTTTTTATTTTTTTTCAAGATATCAATACCAAATATAAAATAAAACTTTGTATTATTATGTTTATTTTAATCGAAATCGGACCACTATATCTTATAACTGTCATTGAAACAATTTTGCGAAATTGAGTTATTCTATGAAAAAATGTTTTGTTTTTCAAGATCAATCTAAACCAATTTTAGCAGTTCGAAATATTATCATAATCTAAATAAATCGGATCACTATATCTAAAAGCTCTTATTTGAAAAATCCGATTTGTAATCAGTTAAAAAATGCATTATTTTATCAATAGTTTGATGTTTTGTTATGATCGATACAATCTGATCAAGTTTGATGTGTTTGAAATGCGACTACTATATCTTAAGCAACTATCGTTTGAAAGAATGTTACCTGAGCAACTCTTTATACCCTTGCAAACGGGTATTATAATTTTGTCTCGAAATATGTAAAACATAGAAGGAGACGTCTCCGACCCCATAAAGTATATGTATTCTTGGTCAGGACGACGAACTGAGACGATATAGCCAAGTCCGTCTGTCTGTCAGTTTCTATTCTTATTTTTTGGCTTTATCTTTGAACTATCTTGATGATACTTGGCACAGATGAAGTTTGATATTGTTTGTGGTTTGTACAATATGTCAAAATCAGCCCGATCGGACCACAATATCATATAGCTGCCATAGAAACAATCGGAGACACTTCAGTTTCAAGAAATGTGTTTGTATGAAAAACTTTTTTGTTTTTCAAGATATTAAAATCAAAATTGGCATATGTAGAATAACAATTTGTACAATCAGATCAAGTCAATTGGGTGAAACATTAGTTCTTCTATGCAAAACTTTTTGTTTTTCAAGATATCAGCATCAAACTCACCACATCGATACATTAATTAGCTATGTACAATCTGATAAAGTTTGAATAAAATCGGACCATTATATCATATAATAACTGTCATTGGAAAAATCGTTCGAGTAATCAAAATTTTTGTAGAAGACCATTGCAGATAGCCGTTTCTTTCTTTTTATTTAAAAAATCAATTACAGAATAAATCAAAAATCGAGTCAAAGTCTAATATATGTAGTAATATTCTGATAAACATTTAATCCAAGGATCTATGTCTATTTTAGCTTTGTATATTTGTATGTTTATGTAATTTATAGTATCTGGGTATCAAAAATTTCAAATAAACTTGATCTGCGTATACTGGAAGTATACATGGTATATATTGAAGAAACAGATTAAGCTAGATTGATTTTGGTATCTATCCGTATCTACTTATGTCTCCTTCTGTATATATAGTGACCCGATCCAGTCTACTCCGACAAATATACTATGCACAAAAAGAGACTCTGAAAATAATACTTTGAGCACATGTAACATTTAATTAGCAACTTATAATCAAGTGAAAAACATAAGTGCGAGAAATTAAATGATCTGTAAACGACTCCCGTCTTGACTGACAGTATGTTTGTCATTAGGATGAAGAATTCTTCAGATCAGTTAAGGGCGGCCTCTCTTTGTAGGGTTGTCCGTGCATGACTGTGTTGATGTTGTCTGTTTTTGGATATCGTCCAAAATGTAAATAAATAACCATTGGGATTAAGCATACATAAATACACCGAGAAAATCAAAAACTTTACAAAAATAAAGAACAATCGATCTTATTTTATTAGTATATGTTTTTGTTTTTAAAAAGAGAATGCTCTGAAATTGAACACAGGTTCAAACTTTATCATATTAATAAATTATATTACCCTCTGAATAAAATAAAATGGCCATAAATAATAAATAATTTAAATTTATTTATTGGTTGCTATATTTGATTTTTTGAATATTCGTTAAAAAGACTAACAAAAAGTTTCTCAAATCTTAAATAAAAGCTTAATTACTAATAACAGAATTAAATATTATTTTTAAATTTCATAATAAAAATCATAACTAAAAATTATTTTTAAATTTTTATTTGTCAATTTTTATAATAAAAACTGAAAAATTATTATTTTCTGATTTTTATAGTAAAAATAGAATAATATTTATTTTTATTTTTTTTATTTGGATCAAATATAAGATTTATTTTTTAATATTTTTATAAAAATTAATAATAAAAGCTTATCCTGTTTTCAGGATATTGCATCCTGAAATAGTATATCTAAGATTTTCCCATTCATCTATACATTTTTTTTTCAGGTTTGACTTTTTTGAATACATAATTATTATTTGCGGTCCCTGGAAAATATCAATAATTTGATATAAATTATACATGAGCTATTACTATCCAATGTTATGACTTGATTCTTTCGTTTTCCACATTCTATTTAATGATACATTACTGATATCGAATTTTATCGATTTTATAAGTATCACCCATAAACTATATAAGTTTACATTCTTAAAATAAATATGTATATTTATAATTTTACCACAATTGTTTATAATACCAGGATTTTCGTTTCAACACAGGTCACGGCGGCGTCAATCAACTCGGAGGTGTGTTCGTAAACGGTCGTCCCCTGCCCGACGTCGTTCGTCAACGGATCGTGGAACTAGCTCATAACGGTGTCCGTCCGTGCGACATATCACGCCAGTTACGAGTAAGCCATGGCTGCGTTTCAAAAATTTTATCAAGGTAATTATGCGACATCGGGACATTTGGCATCACGCAAAAACTCTTGTCAGCCCAAACTTTTAGAAACCCATCCGATATCACTCGCACTTTGTCGAAAGCTCGAAAAAATCCGTCGGGATCGGCCAGATCCCGTCGCGTCTCAGTCCCGATCCCATTTCTAATCATAACCACAACAAGAACCAGACTTACCTACAATATTTGACCCGCCGGAAATAAAGCAATGTTTTTCTATATATGTAGACAAGTCTAAAAATATAATAGTTTAATTAGGAACTTAAATAAAATAAACAAAAAACCTTTAAGCTAAGATATATAATATAATTTATCAATATAATTTACAAATCGTTCTGTTGATGTTAATAACTTGGCAGGGAAATTCGGATACATTAGCATCCGAGAAGGCTTCAGTTCTCGGGTTATGCTCCCACCAAACACCTTTCAAATAACAGGATACAGAATACAGAACAAACAATTCTCAATTTTGCCGAAGACCCTTTTGTTCGTGCCTGGCATTAATCGGAATAGAACAAAAAACTTACTTAATTACATTTTTCCTATCGCTTTTCACTTCAAATGAAGAATTCGTCCGGGAATTTACTCATTTTTTGTCTCAATCAACATTTCTGTTAATTATGATTAAAATTAAAAAGTTTTGATTGAGTTTTTCCTTAAATGGAAACATGTTTAGTGTTATATTGTAATTAATATAGTTTGCTAGATGGGAGAGATCCTAAGTTAAATCAAAAAATATTCCGATTTCCGATTTTAAAGGAGCCCGTATATTTTAAATAAACAGAGAACTAAACGTGCTTTAATTCTATGAAATTGATTCAGTTTACGGTCAACTATACAAAATAAAACTAAAATAAGTAATTTTCTCCTTAGAATGTGAGTTAACGATTTTAAGCTAAAAATTTTCAAAATGCCGCTTTATTGCTCACTTTTTTTTTAAATTATTTATTTATTGATTTTTCTTCGTAGGGTTACACAAGCTAGGGTTACTATCACAATATAATATTATAAATAAAGAATGTATGACAATTATTAATATTTACAGAAAACTATTTTCGTGTATCCCGAACTTTTTAGAGCCAATTTACATGTAAAATGAGTAGCTGATTCCGAAAATAAAATTCAAAATTTTCTTATCAATCTCTAATAACTACTGAACGAATAATTTAACAATGTTGTATGACAGGTTGATAGGCAATTTTATTACCTTTTTAAAGTGATTACCATCTTTAATATCATTAAATTATGTTCGGACTCATTTTCACTTAACCAAAGTTTTTTAAAAAATCAAAAATCGACATTTATTTTATGATTTTTAAAACAATTAAAAAAATTTTTTGGAAATCTGCGATCCACTTTACATATAAATTACATTTCAAATGTGCGAAATAGGAAATGATGTTGCATGGTGTTATTGTCCATTGATCATTTAATGATTATCATTAAAATTGTTTTACTGTGCTAAAAAAAAGGAAGAAAACATTTTGTCAAATCATAGTTAGTTACAAAGCAAACATTTTATTTCACAACATTCTGTGTACATACATTCATAGGGTGTAACACGTATAAAAATAATACAGGGTGAACAATGTAATTTAATAATTTCGATAACTTATTCGATAACAGAACAAAACACATTTGTAGGAGCTTTGCTGAGCGTATTAATATATAGATAGGATAGGATAGGATAAACACATTCCAGCATGCTTAGTTGGAGGGCTGCAGGTAAAGATATTACTGAAAAATAAATACATGCATACTCTTATGTATATGTTTTAAATCATTGGCTGAGAGACTTGGCCCCACAGCATCCAATGCAAATAGGACAATAAATCTTTGCGGTCGCATGACCTGACTGGGACTGGGTGCGCCCTCAGTTGGCTTGGTGCAGCAGGCTCTGCATACATATGTCGGGATACGTTTTGCAGGACCTAAACGATGGCTGACATCCAAATTGTTTTTAATTGAAATGGTAAAAGCGCTGGTTCCGTTTTAAAATGGTTGCATTAATCAAAGCGAACGCGCTGAAAGGGTTAAATCAAGCAGGGGTGTAATAAGTTAGTATAACCTTGTTACATTAATATGTACATAGCATATATACTAGTACAATATAAGGACTGTACCGAAAATAAATTGCACACTTTGCACTTGATTTTCTCGACATCTTAAAATCAGATCATAACGGAACTGACACCGTTAGAAAGCTTAATCTTTTGTGTTTTTATTTTGCTTCACTTTCTTTTTTATTCTATATTAAATTCAATTGCTTCACTAAAAATGGAATTTCGTTAAAAAAAATTATAAAAACTAAATTATAATGTCAACATAAATAGTGAAAAACAATTTTTTTAAATTTGGAGAGACTTCTTTTGTACGAAACAGACAAAAGGATGGAAATAAATTTAACCTGGGATTATGACACTGAAGGGAAAGAGGAGTACCTCGATTTACAGAAAAGAAGTAATGTCGGTCCGCTAAATCAAAAAAAAAAAGGTTGCAAGTAGATTTATGATATTGGCTTGTAAGGCAAAAGTATAAAATAAGACTAAATAAAATAGAAAAAACTCCCAAAAAAATATCAAAATCATCCGGAAATTGGAAAAAGTTGGTTCTGTATGATCAAATTTGTTATAATACTGGGAAATTCATTTTATTAGGCGATGAAACGAACGATAAAATCGACTTATGACTTTTACCAGTCCTGTTACTCTCTTATACTCTTTTGTCAATACTTAAGTTAAAAGGTAATACTTTTGATGATTTAATTTTAAAAGTTGGCCTTGAAAAATTTATCGATAACTCACCAAAGCGACCAGTGTGGTAACAAAATAGTGTGCACAGAACCATTTAAAAGGGGTTCCTCAAAAAATGTTCCAAAAAATGTGTTAATAATTATTGTAATAAACAATTATTAAAATATATAAAATTTCCTTTAAATAAAGCAAAGTTTCACATTGATAGCATTAACATTTTTAAAGCAATGAGACAAATACAGTGTGCAGTTTCTTTTCGGTACAGTCCTTACTACTGAACTCTGGCAAAGATTTTGCCAACACAAATTTTAAAGTTTGCGTTGGTTCGTTTTACTTAAATGTTAATATTTTTCAATTGGGAATTCATTGAGAGTTTATGCTGTAAGTTTTATATTTAAAAAAATAGGTTGTTGCGTGAGGATCTCCTCAAACAAAGTTCACGTAATTTTTAAAGAAATGCTGAAAAGCAACGAACCAACGCCTTAAAAAAAAATAAAAGAAAATATACTTTTATTTTAATTTGATAAAAGTGCCGTAATTTTTATTTCAACTGATTTGGTATAAAATTTTATCACTTTCAAGTTGTACCTGATATTATGTGAAAAGCATGTTATTTAACCCATTGTTTGATTTTGGTACATTCAATAAATAGAACTGACTTGTCAGATTATTCCTAGATATAAATATGTATAAATGTTTTAATATATAATTTAAATATATTACATTTTCAGATACTACGAGACTGGTAGCTTTAAAGCCGGAGTTATTGGTGGCTCGAAACCCAAGGTTGCCACCCCACCAGTAGTCGATGCAATCGCGAACTATAAAAGAGAGAACCCTACAATGTTTGCCTGGGAAATTCGCGATCGGTTGCTGGCAGAGGGAATATGTTCCCAGGATAACGTCCCCAGCGTATCGTCAATAAACAGGTAAGTGTATGGAAATAATCCTGTAAAATTGGTAAACAAATTTTTGAAAATGCGGTGTGGAATACCCGGAATACCCTGCAAATCTGCTTTACTGAAATTTAACAGATTCTTGTTTTATTGCAAACGGTACATATTTTGGAACCTGCAAGCTTAGATAACACTAGTTTACATATTTTTTTAATCGAGGGAGCTGGGCTCCCATATACTTTTTTTGATGTATTTTTGGGCGCTGATTTCAAAAATGCAAACCATTTTTTTCAAAGAATGGTTTTCGAGAAAACCGTAAATAGCTAGTTTTTTGGCAGTCTTTCGACTTACTTGTTTATATCATCAGATATTATTTGATCTAAAATAATGTTGCACAATTCAAAACATAATTGTATTCCCTTTCTAACGGTATGCCGGTTATGCAAATCGAATAAGAATTAAAGTATTCATAGATATATTTTACTATTGTCGTTATTTCAGAGTTTTACAAAACTCTGGATAGCCTGAGAATTTTCACACAAAATCGAAAACTCAAATTTTAAACTCTAGAAACTACCATTACTATTTGTATAATTAGTAAATATCTTTGTTCGTATAGCTTAAAAATGGCGTGAATAATATTATATTTTTCAGATGTCAGTCTAACTGACTGACGATTGATGCTGTTCAGGAACATATATACTTAATGGAGTCGTATATGCCTGTTACATATATTTTCAATGTTTTATAACTTCGTTCTAGGGGGATGGCAAACCGGCTCCTTCCCTTCCACCTCTACAGACACTCAACTAACCATAATGCGTTTGTGTTGCCATGTTTGCTTGCTGTCATGCAGCTTACTTCCGAATCAGAATCCGTTTCCGAATCCGAATCCGTCCAGAACTGCGTCGATGGGTGCGGCTCGGGCAAAGCACAGGGCTAATAAAAATATCTAAGTAGTTTTTAGCGTTCATAATTGCGGCACAATGCTTGACACACGACCACCACAAAAGTCAGCTTCCTTTCGTGTTCCGGTGGCAACGTTTTCGCCATCATCGTCATCGTCATCGTCAGCATCAGCATCAGCATCGTCTCCGTCTTTATAGCCATCCCACGGCGTAATGTACTCACTTCCTCGTTGACCATAATTCATTTTATTTTGGCTAAGGATGCTGCCAGCAGGCAGATGCTCAAAGCTCGCTGAGGCCCGCAGTACTGCCAACATAAATTAGCTGCGCACAACAATAACACTGGCCTACAAAATAAAATATAATTTTGTCATAAAACTCGAACCGTTCTTGTGTTTTCAGTGCAAATAGTTATATCAAAATTTATTTCAAAATAGTTTAATTTTAATACCGCATGTTATTGTTTTAAATAATATTGGAATTAATATTAGACCGTTTGCCTTTCGTTTAAAAATGTTGACCATTTTTAGTCTCTCAGCTATCCCGATGAAATTTGGCACAGATTCTTTTTGCTGTTGCAGACAGTATATATGTCAGAATCAGCTGAATCGCATCACTATATTATATAGATCCCATAGGAACAATCGGTTGAAAGTGCTTGTATGAAAAACTTTTTTGTTTTTTCAGGATATAGGCATTTCCGGAATGGCGTTACGTGACAATAGTTCGCCTAAATCTAAAAAAACTAGAAAAAAATCTAATTTTTTAAAGTTTTTTTTTTATATCTGAGTAGCAATTCAGCTGGACTATATTTAGTAAAAGAGATGAAAATATTCAACCTTTCCGATTAATATATATAAGCAAAAAAACAGCCGTGATATTACGTGACAAGAATAGAAGTCGGTTTCGACTTAAAGTTGTTAAAACGCAAAACTCTGCGAAGTGTGCAAGCCTTTTTGTATAAACCTTTATTAGGTATTGTAATGACTAATGTTAGTTCATTTTGCAGGCTGACGTTACGTGACATAAATTTCCATAATACATTTTGAAGTAATGATCGCCCTTAAAAATGTATATAACGCAAATAAAACATTTATTTCGGCTTCAATATTAACATAAGCTTAAATTAAAAGGAAAATTAAGTAATTCAGGAAAAAAAGTGTTTACTTAATATTATTGTAAATCGATGGTTAGGTGTGACGTTACGTGGCACACTTTTAAAATAGTCTTTTTTTTTGTGACCCGAAAGTTTATTATATTTACATTATATTAAACTTTGTTTAGATCTGAAATATCACGTATTTGCTATTATCAGTGCAGATGTAATGATACGAAATGCTGATTCTAGTGGCATTGCGTTACATTAGAATATCGGTAAAATCAACCAAAAGAAAATTATTGGATAGTTTAATTTTAATTTTTTGGTCGTGGTGGACCTTTCTGTGCCCATATCGAAATCAAACTCAATAGTTCGATGTAGTATTATAATTTATTGTACAAATTATAAGACCAAGTTTAATTAAAATCGGATCTCTATATTATATGGCTGCCATAGGAACAATCGGTCGAGTATCGAGTATATAGTTTCGTCGTGGTATGAATTATTATTTTTTCCTGTGTAATTAGAGTAGGAGAGTCGAAAACAAAAGTTGTGTTGACCACCGTAATTGCGATTTGGATTTCTAGAGGTGATTAAAGTCAACGCGCGAAAGTGTGCCGCACTTGTTGCCAGCTCAGTCGATCGCCCCTCGCCTTCGCAGCTTTACTTAACTGAACTGAACTGAACTGAACTGAACTGGGAATTGGTTGGTGCAACCACACGCGGCACGTGCATCCATTCAGAATCAATTCGCTGCGTATTACATTGGAAAGGACGATGGGTATGCAAAGCGACACGTCGGTCTTAGGGGCTGTGAGGGATGTGATGAGTAATTCAATGGATAATCAGCATTAACTTGCCGTAATGCGACAATGTGTGATTCAATGTCAGTCGAGCGAGGATTCAATATTAAAGCGTACATACGTTGGCAACAGCAAGTGTTAGTAAACAGTGTTAGTCCAGTTTTTGATCCCCTCTCAATCCCAGGAGAGTAGCACTTACTTGTATAAAAATAAAATGACTTTCGCAGCACTCAAACTAAGCCAATCCCAGCCTCATCACTCCACTTCAGTCCACTTCACTCCACTCCACTCCACTGAAAACAAAGCCAAATAAACATATATAGAAAAATGAAAGCAGTGCATAACACCGCTCATCAAACCCAAACATATGTCCCAATTGTGTGCACTGTCCAACTACCCAGAACTCTGATGCGCCCTTGTAATAGAAAGAGCATCTCAACTCGGTACGATTGTCCTTTTTGTAATAATTTGATTTGATTTCGCTTGAGTTGACAATCAACCCTCTGGGATACATGTGACCAAAGTAATCCCCAACCAAAGTACAGCCGCTTTCGTTGTTAACATGACTTTAAAGTTCGAATACATTTTAAAAAACAAAAACATTTTGTGGATTTAGGAAAAGCAGGTGCATAAGTATATACTTAAACATGTGTTTAATGTTGCCAATCAGCGGCCAAATAAATTAACCAAAGTCTTGAGGTGGCTAAATCTCTATAGTTATTTTCTCACCTAATGCGATTACACCGACATGGACATAAAACTTGACTTAATCTGACAGAACCCTCCCCTGTTGCCCCTGAAATGGACATTTTCAAATGGAAAGCAAGTGAAAGCTTGAACACAACGTTTATTGTTTCCTTGGGCATCATTCTTGGCCACTTTAAAGTTTTTTTTGTTGGTCTGCAGACGTCCATACTGACGTCAATATCAATCAGTGTCAATCAAATGAAATGCGATATTATAGAATATATTGGATTGAAGTGTGATTTTATCTCCATTACGAATATGAACGAGCTATCGAAACAAATTTTAGAATTACTTCAAGCATGTAAATACAGGATTAATGTGTAAATAGTAAAAGTATTGACTAGCAAAATATATTGAGGGCACAAAAACAAACAACAATTTTAATGAAGTTAAAAAAAATGATTTAATTTTGAAACCATTTCATTCGTTATATAAATCAAAACCCTAAAATTATTAAATTTAGGCCTCTTTGAAATCAAACAAAAGCTTGTTGTCAGGCCCCTAAAAGACAACTATCCAGTTTCGATTACCATCAAATCCTTAAAATTAACATTTATTTTGAGAGTTGATTCCTAAAATGTTTTGTACTAACAATTACGTCAAAAAGTTTTAAAATTTAAATATAAATTAAATTTATTTCAATTGAACTACCAATCCAAGTAAAGCCACACACCTATGTTGGAAACTTCAAATTCCTTTTTCCATCTTATTTGTAAAATTTATTTATTAGCCGGCCATCAGGATGTAGAAATATTATTTATTCCATCCTGCTATAATGTTTATTTCTATTACTATAGAGTTTCATAACTAGGGTTGACTAGTAGCACTTGTTATCTAGGCAATGCTGTGACGTACTGCCTTGGTTTTTTGTTGTTGTTGATTATTTGGGAGTTATTGAATTATTGAATTTAAAAATAAATAATTTTTCTGTCCCTGGTATTTTATAGTTATCAAACTCTGGTATAGACTAGTAGAAGTTTGACTAATTTGTAATATGACCGCCATTATACAGATGGTCAGACTGGATCGATTCGTCTTTATATTCGCATCGATATGTCGGAGACGTCTGTTTTGGGACGCAGATACAGCATCTCAGTCCGCATGCATTTTTCTAATTCACGCACACTTGCAGATGTATATGTATATGGTATATGGTAAGCATGCATATATAGATAGACTTTGCTGAAGGGTAGTGTCTAGCCGTTAAGCCCCAATAGTCAACAGTTAAAAGTTCCATCTGTTGTCTGAAGTCTTACAATGTAAGTACAAATGTCGTTTATCGTTCATCTTGAATCCTTTAAGTGTTTTTACACACTGTACCCATTATGTATAAAGGGTAAATAAAACAGTGCAGAAATGTACAAGGTGGTATCTCTGGCCATATGATATATGTATTTATCATTTTTAATCACTAGAGTTGTATTAAATCGTTTAGATAAATGAACTTCCTCTCTTCCCACAGCTCTAAAAATGCTGTATCTAACTCTTCCGTTCTCTTCTTGCATTTTATTAAAGTATTCAGTATTTTAAAATTAAAATATGAACAAAATAAAAGTAAAATTAAATTAAATAACTAACATTTAAATTTGCTTGCTTACAAAAATCAGGTGATTTCGGAATGATTTATCGATACCTATAGTAAGGTATCGATCGTAGATTTGATAAGGTTGCCACAATATCCTCTGGCCGCTTGGTGGTAACAAGCTTCGACCCTCTATAGACAATCTCAATATTTTGTATGGTTTTGATCTGCCTTTAAACCTAGCCATTGGCTCTTTTGGGCTTTCACAGCGAACTTAATGGAAATTGGCTTTATCTATGAGCTATCTTGATAAAACTTGGCACAGATGAAGTTTGATATCGTATGTATATATATCAAAATCAGCCCGATCGAACCACAAAATCATATAGCTATTGTATGAAAAACTTTGTAAACTTGGTATATCGATGAAGAATTACGATTTGTACAACCAGATCAAGTTTGAATTAAATCGGACCACTATACCATATAGCTTTCATAGGAACAATTGTGTCAAAAATGAGTTATTCTATGAATAGATGCTCAATGTACTTACCAATGCTTTCTTCAACCAATCCCTCAGTTAACATGGACTTTGTTTTTGCCATAATTTTCCTTATTCGGACATTATGAATCCATTTCTTCGTCCACATCTTTGAATTATTCACTGTTTTAAAATTCAAATATAAACAATAAAAATGCACTTGCTGAAATTCTATCGATAGTGTACAACTATTATCGATATATTCATAGGGTCATCGATAGTTATGCAGCTATAAGAGCGAGTTACGCTAAATCCGACAGACTGAAACAAGGGCAGTAATTAGAAAATAGATTTAAGTACATATTACATCATATAAACGTTTGTTATTTATTTTATTTAGGATTGTCAGGAACAAAGCAGCGGAGAAGGCCAAACACGTACACCATCACCAGCAGCAGCAGCATCCAATTCCACCGAGCCTCGCCAGTGGACACAATGCCACAGAAAGTCTCGATAGCAGCACGGGCGCGGGCAGCGAGCAGCAGGCGGCCAACTCCGCCGGCAATGGCAATGGAAGCAACAACAACAACAACAACTCCAGCAACAATAATACAAATACTTCAGGGTCAGTCATTGCGCACACGCCGTCGTTGGCATCCGGCCCGACTGCTGTCCAGGAACTGGTGCCCAGCGCCTCCTCCAACAGCGGGCACAACAGTAGCAGCAGCAATGGCAACGCCAGCAATGGTACGAATCAGCAGAACGCAGAGCAGAGATCATCTGTAGCTGTAGCTGGTACTGTGGCTGGAGTTGGATCTGGATCTGGAGCTGGAGCTGGATCTGGGTCGGGATACAGCATAAATGGCATTCTAGGTCTACAGCATAGCCATCATCTGCACAATAATAACAGTAGCACAAATAATAACAACCATAATACATCGGATCCAAATTGCAAGCGCAAACGAATTGAAGTTCATGGTAAGATTCATTTATTCACATTTAAGATATACACTCCGTTTCACTTAGATAGTACACTAGGGCAACTTAACTTTTATTGCTCATATTAAATAATTTTAATTTTGTATTATACACAATCAATTGTTTTTTTTAATACAAACTAACGACTTTCGGGATCGCAAAGCAAAATGCATGCCTGTGAAGCCAGGAATTTTCAAAATTTTACCGCCAGTTTCGAAATTAATTTTAAACTCCAAAAAAAAGCAAAAAAGAAATCTTCGGCACTAAAGAGTATGAAAAAAAAAACAAATTGTATATGGGCTTAAATCTATATTTAAAAAAAAAAATCATTAATTATTTTTGTTGAATTTTTGTTCAAGAACAAAATTGTGGTCGTCATTTCAAACGAGTTTTCTCAACCATAAATTAAATCCCGAAAATTCATTAAAAATATTTAGTTCATATCGTCCTTTTCCATAAAATATACTGAACGTTTAATTTGTTTTGTAAAAATTGTTTCTATTGTGATACATCGTCACACTTCCATAAAAAATATTGAACGTTTAAATAGTTTTCTAAAAGATATTTTATTGTGACTTTGTCGAAATTGAATGTCGGGACCTGCAAATAATTTCAGGACCGGCACTTTTTAGAAATCTTTCCGTTCCTGCCCAATCCCGCGAAAGTCCGACGGGACCGATCGGGACGGTCCGGGTTCGGATTCTATATCTAGTAAAACATATAACTTAAAATTTAAAATCAGTTGCTTTTTTATGGGCAAGTCCCAAAAATGGTCTACCAGACATAAAATTTAAAGTTCTGCAAAATGAATTATTTTTTAATGGACCATTGGATATCAAATCTTTAATACAAAAATCTGGAGCGAATCCTACAAGACACTGTATATAATTTGAAGTTATAACATTTACAAGACCAAAAATATATATTAGGATTATAATTAAAAACTTTATACGTATGTGGCTGTCCTCACGCGGGATATGTAAATATAAAACAAGTCTCTAAGGAGCGTGTTAGTTATTTTAGCCCCTAGGACATAATAATCCTGGTTCGAATTCCATTGAATCCTAAAGAATTTACTGTGATTGCCGTCCTAATAATATTGAATTGCTTTAAAATATTACTGGCATAAAGATTTAAACAAATAAATTTGATTTATTTGAATTACCAAGCCGAATAAAGCTCGAAGAGCTTTTAAAATACATTTATAAATAAATAATTATTAAATCATTTTAAAATTGATATTTTGATATCATGTTTGTTTATGACCTAAAAGATTCTTATTATAGCAGGAGCTGGGTTATAAAAACTATTTCTTTTTTGTTGATTATCTTTTGTCATAACCTCAAATTAGTTTACTTTCAAAACCAAAAGAATTCCAAATCCAATCCGCATTTTAGTTTTAAAAAATACAAGCACCTCATGGACAAGTGAATGTTTCTTCTGATGCTAGAGATATGAATCATTTCTGTAAAGTGTTCCTATTACATTTGAAGCCTCACAGCCCTGTCACAGAGTCACAGGCAATGGATTTGCATATCGTTGAATCTGTTTAAGGCGTGGTGGAGTGGATAGGAAGAGCTTTGAGGCCATATTATGGTCATCATCCAACCGCAGCCGTCGGCAACTGAATCAAACCCCAGAAGCTTATACAAAGATAAAATCTTAATTAGGTGATACTGATGGGTAGCTCAGAGAACCCACAGATACCAGATACAGATACCAGATTCCAAATAGAGATACAGCATCAGGCATTAAGTAATAATAAAGCCATATACGATGTCAGATGGTTTTGTAAGGGGAGCGCGAAACGGCACTTGTCATTTTCAATAATCGCCTCACTAATGGCAATGTGAAGAATTGCACCCTTAGGCAACACTGTCAGGGGCGAGTCGAAATTCTACAGATAAAAATGATGATGTTTCATTAACAAGTGTACTATATAGCACTACCCGCAGCAAACAAAACAATTATAGAAAAACATGAGTACAAAGTTTTTGGTTTTGGTTTTGGTTGATACTTATTCTCTTTGGCACCAGTGGGCCAATAAAAGAGCAATAAACCCGATCCAAAAATCAGCCCAGACCTTGTTGGCATCCTTTTGTTGTGTATTCTCGTCCATTTCCTTTAGATTGCTTATCGATTCCCTTAGGAACAGCGTTACAGTTGCCTAAAACTGAGTGTAGTACTTAGGCTTGAATTTGTGGCAAATTTGTTCAAATCATTTCGATTGACGGGCCGCCAGGCAGAACGAAACCGAATCTCTGGTCAAAGTGCCGTTAGTCTGATGGTACATTAGGGGATGGAAAGTGGGCGTGAGCATCAAGCTCCACCCCCAGCTACGATTACAGCAATCATTTTGCGCATCTGTGTATCTTTCGTCAGCTGTGCAAAATGTGGGTGTGATTAAAACATGAAAAATCTTATGCAACTTAATACATACATAAGTATATACACGGTATATACTTAATCTATATGTAGAACAAGTTCTAAAAATATATAAAACATAAATCCTTTCGGAATAACAGAAAAGTGAGAGCTAAATACAGATTATAAATGTAAAATGATTTTGAAACATATCCTATTTGATTTTCTTATAAATTCTTGAATATAACCGCTTATTAAATTTGTGTGTAATTTTAGCTTCTGTTTGACTTTAATGAACAATTAAAAATTCTGAATAATAGTTCCATACATAAGTAAATGGGTTTTCAATGTAGTCAAATAGATTTTTGATTTTATCTTTATTTTCTTTTTGAACGTAATCTCAAAATGTATACATTCTTAAAGCAAATTATGACATTTCATCTTTCGGTTATTAGTTTGCTCACAATTTACATATGTCGGCTTTTTAGTACTTTATTCTTGAGATAATCCTCACATTAAGATTAAAAATGTTTTTTTTTTTGTTGTGCCCCTCGCAAATCGGTAAAAGCAATTTATATCTAAAAAAAAAAAAAGAAACATATGCTTTATTAACTATATTTTTTATTAAAAATCAATCAAAATTACAATTGATTTTTATTTTAAAAATTATATGTACATACGAAAAATCAATCATGGTTTTCTTATAATAAAATCAAAAAAAAAAAATTAAATTTGATTTTAATTATTTGGCTTGTGAACATAAAAATCAAAAAATCTAAATATTTAAATGTATTGGTATTTATATACTAAAATATATATATATATATATTCACATTCTGTGTTAGTTTCAGAATTCCAGTGTTTTTAATATATCAAATATACTGAGCTACCGTTAAATATATTTAAAAATGATCATTACTATTAAGGACATTAAATTTTTTTGTATACAAAATTAGTAAGATTCAAAGAGAAAACGGAGATTTTTATATTTCGAATTTGGATTCATAAATTGTGACTATTTTCGATTTGTTGGTTTATTTAAAATTTCCGTGATAAAAATCAAAAACAATTATTTATAAGTACATTATAAGCGTTATAATTCGAAATATAAGCTTATGACGAAATTTATAAATCAAATTATGTAATAAAATAAATGATATCAGGGGTGTTACAGATATCTCTAAGGATTTGACGTCGGGCTAGTTTTGAAGTCTTTAGTAAAAGCCGTCGGTGTCGCAGAAGTTCAAGAAATTTCATTTTTTTAACTTCCAATGGCAACTTAACATCGAAAAACAGACACTGCCAACTCTTCGGTTGATTTTTAGTGGGACTGGCTTTCTATATTAATAAAACTACACCTTGATTATTTAAACACAAGATAAATTTAAAAAAAATTTAAATTTATTGCCCGCCAAATTAAAGGATACGTATCACAGCCCTATGGTGTCAGAATGCGTGAATTCTCATTTATGCGTAAGCAGGCTCATTCTGCGTGATATTGCCTGAGATTGGCAAAAATCAGATGCTTACTTAATTTTTGTGCGCACCAAATTAACATAAATTATAAAAATGCCAATTGCCTGTCTGTTTGCTATTGATTTTCTTCGTAGAATACAGAGAAAATAAAAAAATATATTATTTAATAATAAAAAAATACTTCAACTAAAATACAATATGATGAATTAAAACAAATTAAATTTAGAAAAATGAAAATGCTGATAAATAGAACAAATATTATTGTTTAAGCATTTTACAATACTTTTATTTTTTATAAATCGTTTGTATGTGTATTTACACAAATCTCTAGTTAAATCAGTAAAGATTTTGAAATCATTGACAAGAGGTTTCTATAACACCAACGGATTGGTTTTCGGTTGGAATTTGGTTGGAAGAGGTTTCCGTGACAACGCTGTATATGTATTTTATGTACTTTCGATTGATTAATAACCGTTCTTTGCGGTCCCTGGTACAGGGTGTAACTAGAGAAAGATCTGCAAGCTGTATAAAGTCTATAGTATGAAACTTATTTGATTCCCATTCGATACTCAGTAGTAAAGCTATTTCCTTGTAAAAAGCATTAAACATGATGGATAATTTGAAGTGCCAAGAAAGAATTTGAAGATTGTATTTTCTTTGGAACAGCACCGTTCAATATCTAATAGATAGTTCATTCCAAGGGTCTGATTACAGAAATTCCGCATCCTTTTAGCGTCGACAGGACACCTCCTGGTTCCCCTTTATTACGAGCTTGAGTTTACCTTAATTGGGTTTATGCACACATGTGTGTTGTGTGTTTGCAAACACAAAGTTATGCCCATTACAATAATTTTGTTGAAAACACTTAAAGTGTCATAATCAGCTTGTTAACTGAGAGCTTAAAGACGTCCTTCTAAGCAAATGTAATATATTTTTTTACATTTGTATCCTGGCGTCGGCAACTCTCCCAATCCGTAAATGCACTTAAGTGCCACGTGGCGTATGTCGCAGTCAAGTCAGCAACAGGACTTCGAAAGCAAACGTTACAGGACTAATTGAATTAGCATTACAATGAGAGGGGTTGCAATGATAGAAAGAGACAGAGAGAGAGAGAAAGGGAGACGGCAAAAGAGGAAGGACGAGTGAGATAGAAGGATAGAGTAAACCGATTAATACATAAAGACACAAATGAATAAATATTTACAATATACTCATGTAGTACACATAATAAATATATTTTCGTTAGTAAAATTCATCATGGTAAATTGATTACAAACAGATTCTTCTTTATGGACTACAATATGGCCAAATTTATATTATTTTAAAGAACATGACTTACATTTGAAATAGGTTAGCTAATCCTAGTTTTTAATTAAAACTAATTATATTTTACTAAAATAAAATTAATTTTTATAATTGGTATAACTGCGACTGTTGGCGCTAATTTAATATTGTTATTCTAAATAACAGGTTATTGTCAATAAATAATCATGATTTTGCTACTTTTTGAACGATTAAATAGCTATATATATTTTGTAACAATATTATTATTTTCTTAAAAAATAAACTTAAAATATTCACTTTTTTACAGATGAGAATCGCGATGTTAATATGCATTCCGAAGACGATGTAAAACGACAGCGTTTGACTTACGGCGGAGATCAAATATACCCAAATGTAAGTTATATATTTCAAAAATTATTATCTATGACCAAATGCATTATTTAATGACTGCTATTTTTATTGAATGGAAAAAATAGAATATAATAGAATAGCCGATTAAATGATAGATAAAAATATAGAAAAATGTGAAAGAATTCTTTACAGATAATTTATCTTTAACTTTATATTATCTACATATATATATAAAACTGTTCAACCTGATTGATTGGCGACTCACGAGCTGGGCAAACAATAGAAGCTAGAAACCTACAATTTTTAATGTTTATTTTTAAAGTATATCGTAATTATGTATTAATTTACAAATATTTTGTTAAAAATATATCAGAAAGTGGATGAAAAAGACATTTGAAAATTATATACACATTTTAGCTGGAGCAGATGCGATGTCGCAGTGTTATTGTAGAGTAATTTGTTTTTCTTTTTTTTATTGGGAGCGTAGCAACTCACGCCGGGAGAACCAGTCATTTTAACGTTTTGTAGCTCATTTATATATTAATTGATTTACTTTTAAGTGTAGGTAATCGATATGTACTGTTTGCAAACAGGAAATAACATTTATTTTTTAACTTATTTTCCAAGTATGTTTGTATATAATATATATATATATATATATAACATTTGTCGCCATATTTTTCAAGAGCAAAAATGTTATAAAAACAATAAGGTATTCATACTTATTTAGAATATATGAATCGTCTTACTAAAAGGTAATCGAAGTCAATTTTAAATCAACCTCAGGACTTGGTTCGTTTTGATTTTTTATGTGCCCAAAGTTTTGTGATAACTTTCCAATAGCGTACCTGAGTCCCTTTGTTTTTATTTTGTATGAAACAAAAGCTAAAATCAAATTAAAATTCAATGCCTTAAATAGTTTTTAGGCTAGTTGCATATTAATATATAATAATTAAACTTATTTTTACCTTTAAAAAATGTTTTGCCTTTTCAATTAGGATCTATATCTAGTATTTCTAAGATCTATATAATATTATTTCTTACTATAAATAAATATAACATGGTTTTATTAAATTTTATCATTAAGAGTTTTGAATCAAAGTTTTGATTCTTCTAACGGGTGTCTTGTGTATATTTTTAGTAACGGACACAATGTTGCAATATAATATATATATAATTTTCTCATCTACAATTTTTTTATACACCCAATCTTTCAGATTTGGTCTGGCAAATGGTGCATCAAGGATGAGCACAAGTTGCTCTCAGAGCTGGGTAATTTGACAGCGAGCAATGGTAACGGCACTCCAGCTTATTATGAGGCGCCCAACGGATTCCCAACTAGTACAATCTCATGTGCGGGGGTGGGGAGTGCTGCTGTTGGGAACGATTCATCCATGTTGTACGACAGCATTGCCACGATATCGCAAGGCCAGAGCACCCTGTATACACCGCCAATCGGGCCATCAATTGGTTAGTAAACACAATTAATTTTTTGATATTTGTTACTTTTTTTATTTAAGGGAATTTTTAATTATTATTTTCGTACATTTGCTTATGTATTTTTTATTAATTTATAATTAATTTTTTATTTTTTTATAAATCATGCACCTTTTTTATTTTGATCGATTACTGTAGGCAGCAGTTCTTTGACGCCCTTAGTGCCAATAAGTTTGCAAGAAATGAAGTTTACTACAAATATACAGGAACAGACAATCTCGCCCTATTATACAGGTAAGAAAATAGCTATGCAATTAGACTCTGAAGTGTCGGGAATAGGAACAGTCGACTTTTCATTAAAATTATACTTTTGAACAGAATTTTAAATTTTCTTTATTTACTTGCAAATGTCCTATCCATATTTGGTCGAATGTACCATTGATCGATTGGTCCTCATATTGTAACAAAATGCAGCTCGACAAGGTATTAAACGATAACTTTCCATTATCGATAAGTTACTAAACGTCTCAAACATAGCTTCGAGCAGCTTTCACTATCTTTGACAGTTTTGGCGAGTTTTTGCCATTTGGAGTGTCCTTTAACAAATTTCTACTACCAGATATTTCGTTAACAAAAATTAAATTGTATACATTCGTATAAACGCAACTAAATCAATATTTTTAATGGTTTCAATCAGCAATTGCCATTGAAAATGGTAATTACCCTACAATAACAAGCTTGGACAATGCCGATAGCTCTTCGGCGGTTCGAGTTAATGATGTGAGTGCAGGGAGTTGTGATTCGCCAAGTTTAGTTCCTTCTAACTCTATAAGAATTGAGCAAAATGATCCATCTATAAATAAAGAGTCTCATTTGGCCCGAGACGATAATGCCAACAACAACAACAACAACAACCCCAATAACAACAACAAGAGTCAGCGCAATGATATAAGCAAACAACGCGGGATCAATCATGTGGACAATCATATTCCAATATCTCACATTATGCCGGAACAAATTCAAGATCAGCAGCAGCTCTCGAGCAATGTCAGTCCAAATAATACCTCATCTCTAATACTCCTACAACCCAGCGCCAATAGCTCTTTAGTCGACGGCCGATCTGATGTCGATGTCGATTCAATTGCCAGCAATACAACCGCAATATATGCCACGCCCACAATGCTTCCCAGTTTTAGCCACTATTCCGCAGGCAAGTTAATTCTTGTTCAATCAAGTCGCGTCGCGTCGCATCGCATCGCTCATGGCTGGTTCTTTGTTTTTGAAACATTCGCACAATATTTGGTTTGGTGGTGGCACTGCAGTTAATATCTAATATTGAAGTATTCACTAATTAATATATTAATTTATAAGGATGTACGAAATCAGTAAAAATCCGAGCGACTTATTCACACACTATATATATGTACTTAAGTAGAATTTTCTTCGTAAATGTTATCACATATAATATATTTAATACTATGTTTAAGTTGTTAGTGAATATGCATTTATTACATAGAAAAAATAATACTCTCAGTTCATAGTTCTACATTGAACAGATAAAAATAAATGATCAAATTTAAACAATTTTAAATTTATAAATAAGAGAAAGCTTAATATCCTAGTTAGTAACACAAATATCCGGGTTCATTCCATCCTAAAACAAGTAATGATGTATACTAGACTAGCGGACACCCTGTACCCAGTACTATACGTAATGTATTTTGTTTTCGTGAGCTCTCTCGTGCTCATCTCGACTTGTGCGCCCGACTCCGAGATTAGACATACACTCGTGTGTATTTTATTGTTGCGAAATTTTACTTTTGCAACCCCTAATGTATTTTTTATTGTGAGCTCGCTCGCGATCGGCGGCCCACTGCTGTCATAAATAATAGTATGTCTGCTGTTTAAGAAAAAGTTACACCGAGCGAAAAAAAGTACAAAATGCAAAAAAATGCAAAATAATTTTACAATTGTTTTTGTGTGCTCGACTGCTTGTGTGCGACAGTCTGGTGTCAATTACAGTTTTAAAGTATTGCAGTTTGATATTGTAAAAAAAAAATATTGTAATATTTAATATTTTATATATTGCTAGGGCTTAAAATAAATTCCAAATGTTTTTATGTTGGATAAATTTGTTGTGGGTAATATTAATATATTTATATTTGATTTTAAGAACTTAAAAGTAATTTATCGCATTTATTTTATATTTTTTTTTACAATACTTTTACAATTTTCCTGTCCGCACGCTCTTGTTGTTCGCGTCTCCAAGACGAAGTGTCCGATCGATATCACCTATCGATATTGCACACGCGTGACGTCTTCTTCGATATTACATACGATATACGATACCACAAGTGACATGCGATATCATAAGGATATTCCCTTACAAATTATAAATTTATTATTATGTATTATAAATATTATTTTTTCCTGTGTATTTTCTTTTTTTTTTCTTTTTCCTGCTATAATTATTATTATTATTTTTATCCTTTAAGTTTACACGATCATCATTTTCATCTCTCTGCACTTTGTATGTAATTAGTAATGTATTATAATTCGTTATATTCAACTTTATTTTTTTACAATATTTTCAGCATGCGGTTCTGTAGTGCCAAGTACAGAATACGCATATAGTCCTGCCTATACGCAATACGGTGGCGCTTATGGATCGTACACTTACGGTACTAGCAGCGGTCTTATAAGTAAGTGTGACCATCACTAAACAAAAATGGAATTTGAATTAACATTTGAACCATTACAGACTCTTCGTACTATTATGACGGTGGGCAGAATCAAGCATCCCTTAACCAAGAGTTACGCTCACCCCTTGCTGCAACCAGAGCCAATTCGCTGGCCTCCGCAGCCTCACCAACTGGTAGCGCGTGCACAAAGTCGGAAACATCAGACATATTTCTTGTTTAATAACTTTAGATATTCCTTATCGCGAAGGAACTGGAACTGGAACTTGAACTGAAAGTAAACCTTCAGATTTGCAAAGTGTTCCAAGAATATGTACATAGTTACACATATTATCTGTATTATCTGAAATTACGCAAGGAGAACACCGATCGATTGTAACCGACCTTCGCTGAAAGATTCTTCAGGTTCAATAATGAACTGAAATTAACGAGAACAATTCTCATACAATTAGTTAATTTGCATTTAATAACCGATTCGTATGTATTAGCGCTCTGACAAATTGCATTATGTCATATTTGGGAAGAGCACAACAAACTTATAGACAACAATTAAAATCGCCGCTGTCGGAAGCTACCGACTGCTTATACTCTGTTCCCAATCCCTTTTCTTTTGCTTTTGCTAGAATAGAGTTTAACATTGCAAATATATATTTTTGGTCTCATCTTTTGAAGAGATTCTCCGTAGTCCTTATATTAGATTTGCTGACTCTAACTCTAAACTAGTGTGAAATATTGCAAAATCCAAGAATATAGACAGGCTATAGATAGACTGGCAATCACAAAATCAATAAACTCCCTTTTGTTCTTTGGGAATAGAGTAACATAATTATGAAGATCAAAAAAAAAAATATATATATATATATAAATTTAAAAATACTATGTACTATTAGGATACACTTATTAATATTTTAAGGATGAAACCAAAATGTCCGTAAAGGGAAACTCAACCAAAAACAATGCTTGCAAGTTTTTTAAAAACTTTCAAATTATGTATTTTGTAATTTAGAGTTTAGATATCAAATTAACGTACATTAAACATAATACTTATGTATGAATGTACATATGTTGAAATTGTACATAGTGCTAGCAAGAATGAATGTGTAATATTCATTATTATTTATTATTGGCATTATTTCTTCTGGTACAGCTATTCGTAATTGCAAACAACAAATATTTAACAACGAGCCCTAGATATATTATATATATCTAAGTTTAGCAAACAGCGAGCTCTCTTAAAACCTATAAACAAACAATTAAGATCTACAATAAAATCAGCTAAATGCAAAAGGGGAAAAATGGAATGCGAATTGCTCAAACGCATACATTTAAAAAATTTTAATTTATATCAAAAAAACATCTGTATAATGAGACCGAAGTAATTTATTATAGTGCTCGTGTGTACATCGAACTGTAACTCGTATTTGTACTCTTAATTGTAATTAGAATTAAGTTTATTAAGCCCGATAGTTTTTAAAAAGCACAAACCAAATTCTGTATAAATACATACATAGTACATATATTAAACAATGGCATGTAAAATACGTATCTAGGTCATGATTAAAATAAACATGGAGCTACAATATGTATCAAATTAAATGCCAATATCTTATTAATAAACATAGTAACTTTGAGGAACTGTGATTCATTTTCACAAATTTCCATTTCGCATATATGGGAAATTCTACAGATAAGCAGAAATAATTAAAAACATCACTATTTTCGGCATGTAGATGATATATACCCTTTGACTTTGGAAAGGAATTCAAAATTTTGGCAGCATTTGGCAGCACTGCGACTTTTCTAACTTGGTGCTGTCATTAATTGTAATTGTAGATCAGCTGTTATAATTGTAAACTTTTGTCAATTTCTTCCACAAATCAAATTTTTAGCAAACGACCTCACTTTTAGGACTTATTTGAAGTTTGGCTAAAGGTGAAGGGGCGAGTTGATCGGAAAAATGAAATTTTTAATTATAACCTACTATTAATATAAGTAAGCAATATCTAATTTTATCGTTTTAGGTGAACTTTTAGGAAAAATGCTCAGTTTTAATAAAAAACAGTTTTTAAAAATAGTGGTAAAAGTGCAACGCCCATTTCATCAAAAACACTAATAATCACAATTTTAAATGTTATCCAATAAACTAGAGCCAAAATACTCGCCAAATCATTGCATTATTGATGTAGGCCAGGAAATCGGTCATTGTTCCCATAGTGCAAGGGTATGAAGCTTTTGAATGAGTCTCCTAAAAGCAAAAAAGGACCACATATCCGATTCTGAACTTAATTAACTTAAATTAATATTCCCACATGTCTCCTCCTACTACTGTCATTGTATTGTAGAATATACATATGTATTTAAATTATTGGTCTGTCTGCATTTTTTTGTTTTTCTTCGGGATCTTCGCTACTGCAGTTAATGCGGTGCGCCCCTTAGCCAGTTGGCCGGGAGGAGGGTTGCTATTTTGCCTGGGCCTAACAAGTCCTTACTGGGTGTCGTTGGGCCACTTGAATGTACTGTTCGTTAATATATCAACGTCCACATAACAAATTTTAAGCCACTTGATTTTTTGGTGGACCTTTCTGCAGAAGTGCCCCTATACATGTACATACATATATACATATAAAATAGAAATAGATTTATTATGTTTTGACTTATAAATAAAATTGACTCTTAATAAATATAGCTAGTAATTTAAATTTGACCGCCAAAAATTTTAATATTCAAAATTTACCAACATTATTCCCATGTTCATATACCAACACTACTCAACTATAACATTACATAACAGCTGATAGCATAACAGATATGTTAAATTTATGAATCGATTATCGAATTTCGCTTGTATGTTACGGCATTTATGTACTATTTTATCAATAATTTCAGAAAAAAGTTTAAAGTGCGACCATATTTATTTTATTCTTGATTTTCTGCGTCTTTTGAGACTAAAATCTTAGCCCTGCGTGCTCTCTTCGAATAAATACGGGTATGATAGGCTTACCTCGTTATCATATATCCCAATTTCAAAATTAAACCGCGAAAGTTAACATACCGCATCTGTAAAAAACAATCAAAAGCAGTTTAGTGCCACATAAGATTCTAGCACTCTACCTTAATAATTGTTTGTCTTCCAGCGTCACTTTTATCTGCATCTAGAACTTAATTCATTTTATTATACTATAAGGTATATTTATTATTATAATATTTTATAATATTAGAATGTGTAGATGTTTCTATTTTAAATGTTAAATAAAATAGTTAAAATTGAATTGAATATCGAGAACTTTATTTTGACCCAATGAACAATCTCTGACAATTATGTTTTAATTCAAATGTTTTTATTATTTAAACGATTTGCTGTTAACTAACAGACCAATAACAGCGCACCAAGTACTTCAACAGCATATTTTAAGTAGAGAATGTGTATCTGTGCCTTTTACAGTCCGCACATGTTAATTTTGGATGTTAATCTGTGAAGCCGGCAAATAACTATAGAGCAGCCGGCAAAAAAAAAACTAATATAAATTGAAATTAGTTTGATGTAAAAGTTAAAATTTTGGTGCTGACTAAAAGGCACAATATCGCTTGTTGATTAATACTCGAATACAAAAATGTGCACAGTTGTTACTGGTATTCATTAAATTGCTTGTACATACATACATATCATGTCCTATGCATTACAAAAGGCGAGGCGTGGCCGCGATCCTACTGCCGGAATGTGTGTATACATACATGCCTACATTGTGTATGTACATAAAAATATGTACATATATTCTTATATATAAATGTAGACTGCAAGTAGAGGTATATGTGGAGTGACAACATATTTAAGACTTATTTGAATTTCAACGAAATTGGCGAGTTGTAAAAAATAGCCTGGGCGTAACGTAATTGGATTTCATACATACATAAATACATATGTACATACTCACGTATCAGTAAGGATACCGTCGATGGGGGGTATATTAAAACGTTGAGCAAGCAAGCAAATCTGAGAGAGGTTGCAAAGGGTGAGTGACACCAGACTAAACGAAAGTTAGGGGTTGTTATGAGGAAGGAAGAATAGAACGCGGAATATATTCAGAGGCAACGCGGCAAAAAAAAAGGGAAAAACTAAACTTGGACATACAAAATTTCAATGCAATTAAAGTTGAAGTCGGTTAAAAACAGTTTAAAGTTCACATAAAAGTGTCGAATGTAATAGAAGTACTTGTGATATGCATTTAAGTATTTGCATATTATTATTATTCAATTTAAGATATATGTATGTATATATATATTCTGCAATTATACGCATACAACACAAGTGAACATATGTACATACATACTTACGTATATATGTACATACGTATGTGTATTACATGGATATATACAACTCGCACGCGTATGCGTGTATCTATACCAAATGCATTTCAGTATTTTGTCTATTGCAGAAAAAAAGGAATACCATTGTTGGTGAAGCCAACGCCAAATGCCAATTAACAGAGTCAGGTTAATGGCAGCAATAATGCTGTAAAGTTGATAAATTCGTATGTACTAAAAACATACTATTTGCTGCTATGAATGTTTTCTACTCCCAATTTGACAACAAAGCCAGTGTTGTTGTTCATCTAAGAGACTTGCATGAATAATGTTGGTAAAGGATAATAGATCCATCATAGAGACAACTTCGAACGCATTTAGAGATACACAGCGGCAATATAATAATGACATGTCTGAAGCACAAATCGTATTGGAGACCAATAATTTCAGCGAAGTGAGTTCTTCAGCTAAAATAAATATAGATATAAATTCGTTAACGCCCAAATTCAAGTCTAACAATATTCAAAATTCATCTTCAGTATCATCATCAACGAACCCTTCTTCGACTGAAAGTGGCATTGTAATTGGGAATTGCAGTTCATTGCTTCTAACGGCATTCGAACATCGATCAGAGATTACAACTAAAGATAATACACTAACAAGAATGTCGTCTAGTCATGCCACTCTAAATTCTGCTTCTGCCACACAAATCACACCAAAAATGCTTCATGATATTAATAACATGACAGACTCAATGCATAAATCAATTAACCAACCTCATAATCAAATGATCGAACAACAACAAAAAGTACATCAATCAGTGATGCCACTGTCAGAAGATCCACGCACCTTGCAATTGGCATTGGAATTGTCTTTGGTCGGCCTAAATGATAATCAAAACAGTTACGTTCAGCCAATGCCAATGGCCACACAAAATGACTACGAGATGAGCTCTATTAATATTGTATCTGCCGCTTTTGCCAGACAGACAGAAATACACAATGCCATGAATAATCTGCCGCTGCCACCGACGACTGCCTCCGGTCTCCTAATTCCCTCCGCCGGCTTGGAGGATAGATCAAAGAAATCTCAAAATATGACCGAATGTGTCCCAGTCCCCAGTTCGGAACATGTCGCTGAAATAGTGGGTCGTCAAGGTAAGTAAAAAACAAAACCCTGATAACTAACATACATGTAGTTCCGACTTGAGGATACCCATAGACATTAAAACAGGATACGCAAGTCTTATAATTTTTAAATATAAATAATGAATTAAGAATTATTTATTGATTGTCATACCCTTGCAAAAAGGTATTTCATTTTGTCTTGAATTGTGTAATACATAGAAGCAGCCGTCTCCGATCCCATAAAGTATATATATTTTGATCAGGACGACGAGCTGAATCGATATAGCCATGTCCGTCTGTCTGTCTGTATCTTAGCAAACTAGTCTCTTATCTTGATGAAATATAACAGAAACATCCGATTCGGACCACTATACATTGTTTTTTTAGATGTAGTATTTGATCTAACCAATCCGACTAAGTTTTTTTAAAATCTGACCACTATGTCTTATAGCTCCCATAGGAACAATTGGGTGAAAAATGAGTTCTACTGTGCAAAACTTTACCAACTTTACCAAACTTAACATATCGATATGTGTATTCCACAGAAAGGTCCACGACGACCAAAAAATTAAAAGTCATCCAATCCTTTTTTTTACTTCAAATATTATTGAGAAATGTCCAAAATTTAATAAATAAAAGAGTTTAAATCCTTTTTTTAGTTGCATTAGCGAGTAATCGTGATTCAAAGTTGAAAATCATGTTTTGGTCAACTTTGTGCATTTCTAAGAGAATATTCTCCTTAAAATTAAATTTTCTTAGAAAATGCAAAGAGAGCAAGCGATTAAATTATTTAATTTTTTTCGGAATTACTTAATTTTCCTTTTAAAGGGTGATCAAAATGTACCATGGAAATTAATGTCATGTGACGTTACATTTTATACTAAGGCTTGTAAAAAAAAACAGAAAAAGATTTTTAAATAAAAATGACTGCAAAATTAACTTACATTATTTATTACAATACTAAAAAATGTTTTATACAAAAAACCTTGCACACTTCGCAAACTTTTAGTCGAAAACGACTTCTATTTTCACTTTTTTCACGTAACGTCACGGCTTTATTTTGATTATATCTATTAATCGGAAAGGTCGAATATTTTCATCAGCTGAATTGCCAATCAGATATGAAAAAAACGTTTTAAAAATTTGACATTTTTCTAGCTTTCTTTCACATTTATGCTTACGATTGATTGTCAAGTAACGTCATTTTGAAAATGTCCATATACAAATTGTTTCTGTACTATCTAATAAAGTTTGAATAAAATGGGAACACTATGTCATATAGCTACCATCAGAATAATCGGTAGAGTATACAACATTTTCTACGAAAATCAATGCAAAGGTATATTGCTTCGACTTGCCGAAGATATCCGTTTGTTTTTTGTTTGAGATAAAATGTTAAAATCGCGAGTTTTTTTTTATTATAAAGGAATATAAAGGATTAATTTTATTTTATATATAGTAATGTAAATAATATTTATAATATTGCTCATTCAATTGCCATCATTTGTTTACTACATATTTAGGCTGCAAGATAAAAGCTTTGAGGGCGAAGACAAACACCTATATAAAGACTCCAGTTCGCGGAGAGGAGCCCGTATTTGTGGTAACAGGACGCAAGGAGGATGTGAATAAGGCCAAACGGGAAATACTTTCAGCTGCTGACCACTTTAGTTTAATTCGAGCGTCCCGAAAACCTTCGATTGAAGGGTCCAGCGAGAGCGGAATGTCTGCACATGGTAATTCCGGTGGTGGCTCATTAACCGTTGGCATTGTCACGCGCACACAGTCTGGGCCACCGTGTCTACCCGGACAGATCACAATACAGGTGCGTGTACCTTATAGAGTTGTGGGTCTGGTGGTTGGACCCAAAGGTGCCACAATAAAACACATACAACAAGAAACACAAACATACATTGTCACGCCGTCTCGTGAGAAAGAGCCCATATTTGAGGTAACCGGACTGCCAGAGAATGTGGAAACAGCACGAAAGCAAATTGAGGCTCATATAGCACTTCGTACTGGCAACAGTACTCAAGGAAGTGATAATAGCACAGAATCTATAGACTCAAATGAGTTTGCCACTCTGCATACAATTAATACACTTACTCAAATACTAAATGATGATTTAAACTCAGATATACTGTCATCGATTTATAAAAGCGACATGTCACCCACTGTAAATTTCGCAGAGAATGCCCAGAATGTTATTGATAGCGTAAACATTTCGAATTCGACAAGCTCTATACCTCATAACCCAGTGCCAGTCCATAATTTTCCCAACTCTGAAATAGTTGATAAAGTGATCCCCGCTATAACAACAGACAAGAATTTTTCATTGCCAATATCATCATCAGTATCGGCAGGGAACGGAGTTAGCGAAGTTAACGGGCAACCGTCTAAATCAAATTATTTATTTCGTAAAGCGATGTCCTTTTGTCCGCCAACGTCCGGATTTGCCGCATCCACAACCGTTGCTGCTTCCCAGTGTCATTCAATCTCAGCGAATGTATTAACGCGCTCATGTTCATCAGCATCCTCAACAGCATCAACAAAAAGCACGAATAATAGTGCCAATAGTACTAACAGCGTTAATACTCCCCCAGAGTTGTTAAGTATATGGAAGAACTTGAACGATTCCATTGACGTTGATGAGGGCATTGGAGACTCTCCCAGCATTTGGAATCTGCCAGCAACAGCAATGACGGCAGCATCCCATTGCTCGCCAACCGCTTCAATTAGTCCAACCGACTCGCTCTTAGGAGAGCACAGTTTGAACCTAAGTCAGAAAATATGCAACACTACAAAGGAACTAGGCCCCAATTCAAATACTTCCAATAGTTCGCTATTGCAACAACATCAACGTCCTGCAACTGCCCTAGCCAACTCAGCTGACAAAGTGCATCGGGAATGCTTTGTGTGCAATGAAAGAGAAGTTACCACCGCTCTGGTTCCTTGTGGACACAATATGTTTTGCATGGACTGTGCCAACCAGATCTGCGTATCTATGGAATCCATTTGTCCCATATGCCACTCAATTGTATACCATGCCATGCGCATTTTGGCTTAAACTTAAACCCTTACCATATTATTCACGATATAATGAGATGTATTGAATGAGTTGAGGAAAAATAACAAAGCATCACAAGTTTCAAAACAAGCTATTTAGTAACACTGTAAAACAATTTTCCGACATTGGGAAGCGACATATATACATTCATTTCATATATATATTTTTTTTAAATTTAAAAATTAAATTTTTTTGAATTGGTTCTTTTATTGAGCAACAATATCAAACTTTGCAAATTTAGCTATAAAAACAGCATATAAATATTTTGAGTTAAAAAAATGAATATTTACCATAATCTTCAGTTTGCATTCTTATTACTTAAAATTAATTATTATTGCCCAGTTTTATTTAGCAAAGTTATCTTTTAAAAAGTCAAAAATCTAGCTTAATTTTTTTTTTTGTTTAACTCAAAAACGGCACATATTTAAAAAATATATATATTTTTTTTTGGAATCGACGACCGCTGGAATAAATCTTTTAAATAATATTTATGTTTTTCTAAATATTTATCATTTATATATCATATAATTGAAAGAAATTTATAACCTAAACCATTAGATACTTAATTAATTCAGATATTGAGGGTGATTTGAAAATTTCAAAAATATCTCACTTTTCACCAATTTAATTCACAAAAATGTTGAGAACATGCTCAAAACTGGATTACAAAAATGTCGTTAAAATTGATTTTCTCATTCTTGTGTTAGAATGTACAAATTAATAAACTCACCAACTCATCTGATTGATTAGTTGATTGATGCTATATGCAAAAAAAAAGTCACCAACTCATGGTTTTATATGATATCGTGAATACCCTAAATCTAAATAAATACATAAATTATGTGGCTTGAATATTGGTTGAAAACAAAACACTCTCCATCCACTTTTCATCAAAAAGTATATCCCATGCTTCTAATAAACATTCTTCTGGTATTCCCAGACTCTAAACTACTCTAACAAAAAGTCGGAAGGTGTTAATCTGGATTGTTGACATCCAAATCAATATATTTTTGGACAAGTCCAAGTCCAAGTAATAACATAAATTATGTCAATGGAAATGAGTTGCGCTTTTATTTAAATCAATAATATAAATGGATTATACTCTTTATGTCGATAACCCTAAATATTCCTTAACATTTTAGCAAAATAATGTAAATTGTTTTTTTAAATTATTATCCTTTAAATTAGTTAATTAAAAGCATTATCATAAACATTATAATTTATTTTGTTTTTGATTGAGTTTTTCTTTTCTTTTTAAAATTGCATTTATTTCTGATTTTAAATTTTTGGATTTTTGGTATCCCAAAACTGAACTCATTCTTCCACAATCCAAATTCGAGTCGAAATCCGAATTCGCACTTAACGATTCAGTATTGAAATCAAGAAAACATGCGTTTAACATACATTTTTCGAGCGTATAAATACATACGGACAGGCATACATACATAAATATAAATATATATATATATATATATATATATATATATACAGACATATATACACAAAAATATATATATATATTAATTTTCTCATCTTTACACTTATGTATATATAAATATATAAATATTTTAATCGTATTGTGGCATAGTATTCTATGTACGAAATTTTAATAGATCTTTAGATTTAGAAGTTTATTATATATTCTAGTTAAATTATGACGCATAAATGGCTTTGAATGACATTAATAATGACAGAAGTAACTGTTCAAATAAAATATTTGATAAGGCATAATCCAGAACACTAAGTAGAATTATGTACGAGAACATGATTTCAATTTAAGTGGACTTTCGTGAGGTTTTAACTCTGTACTCTCGTTGTCAGAAAATTCAAAAAAAGTATAATATAAGTTGACTGATAAATTAGCAGTAACATTAAGTGAAGCACATATTCAAACATATTATATTAAATTGAATTTAAATATCAAATTATATTATTTATATAAAAAAATACATAAAAATAATATATAAAACACATACATAGTACATATTCATATAAAAATATTCATACAAGAAATATATGTTATAACTATATACATAAATACAAATATATATATATATATATATATGAAGAGTATATATAGCTTATACTATTAATGTGAATAAAAAGACTTATATATTTTTAGTCAATCATATTAAAGATTGATAAAAATAAAAAAACAATAGTATCTTGCGCTAAACATCAGAGTAGTTATCGGGCCATATTTTCTGTACATTTTTTTAATATTTTAGACAAAAAGATCAATTCTATTAATTTGTTATTCTAAAAATATTTATTTTGTACTCTTTATGCAATATATGAGTACATAATTTGTACATACTTGAATTATTTACATAATTACTTTTACAAATCAATAGATAAATTTAATATTTAATATTTAACAGCAACAATGATGTCTAGTCTTACCAGAATTTATGTAGTTGTACAATATCCGAGTTTATAATTGTTACGTGAGGCTTGGACACGTTTATATTTTTATATATTTATTTTGATGTATTTCTATAGTTATTTTATTATTATTTGTTTTTGGTTTTGTTTCAAAATTAAAGCAAACAAAGGCAAATATGAGTGAGACTAAATAAATTAAAAATGCGCAAAATATTGAATCCTTTCACTTTGGGTACTTATTTAATCGCGTACAGTATGTTAGTACAATGTGAAATGATACCAAAAACGTACACATTTACAATAACGTTATAAAAAATCAACACAATCACAATTACAAAAACAAAATAATATATTAAACAAATCGAGAAAATAAACTTACTTATAATTATGAAAATTCACAAAAACCAATCAATATGATATATTTTTTTTAACTCACCTAATGAATTAAATTAACTTATCTAACTATTATTCAAATATACTTATTTATTTCTCTTTATTTACCCAAAAAAAAAAAAACAAATTCTTATGATCGTCGTCAGAAAGTCAGCATCAACAGCCTTACATAAAGTTATCTGATTCTAGCATCGAATATATTCTGTCTACAGTCTGCCAATTTTAATGACTCTACTTTGTTGTTGGAAAAGTCTCTCAATCGCTAACTGAGAGATATAGGTTAATTTGTCCTGATTTGGGGATAATTGACTTAGTATTCATGCCAAATATAATTGCTCTAGCTAAAGTTTCTAGCAGATGTAGCTCATACAAACTGACTGTCGAGTCTATTTTCCCATTGCAATGGGAGCAGAGCATATAAATAGAATTTACTTGGTTTTCTATCGTTCTTAAGAACTCTTTGCAATGCCACCCTAGAGTTTTGGGATGTAAAATTAATATCCTTAGGAAAGGCTCTCTATACATCTTTAATTTCTATGTTTTATGAATGGACCGCAAATAATAATTATGTATTCAAATTGTATTAAAAATAAAAATTATTATTAAATTTTTATTATAAAAATCAGGATTAAATATTATTTTTATAATAAAAATCAAAAATAAATATTTTTTTTTTATTTCTGTTATAAAAATTGACAAATTAAAATTGAATGTAAAAATCTTTGGAACCAGTATCCTTAATGTTGATCCTTTAAGGAAATGCTGTATATCATATGAAAAGTATTGACGCACACATCGTGAATGTTTTTAAATATATTACTCACTCAATTATTTTTAAATTCTTACTATAAAAATTAACAAATAAAAATTGAAAAAAAATTGGTTTTTTGATTTTTATTATGAAAAATAAAAATAATTTTTATATCTGATTTTTATAATACAAATTGAATAAGAATTTTAATTTTTATTTTCTTTATTTAGATCAAATATAAGATTTATTTTTTAATCTTTTTTATAAAAATCAACAGTTAATTTTTATTTTATAATTTTTTTTTTAATTATAAGCGTTACGGTCCCTGTTTTTATGTATACATCTTGGAATCTACATGCCAAATTTCTGAAGAGTCTCTGAGGTTTATAATACAGAGGAACTGACGGACAGAGCTAGATAGAACTTTATGTTGATGTAATGAATCATTTTGAAAGCAATGATTGAGTGCAGATTTGTAAGAATATTTCAAAAAGATTTTTACGATTTCCAGAAAACTGAGTCTATATACATGTTTACATATAGGTAGATTCAACCAAATTCATCTGATAAGATTTTTCCAGACATTGTTATTCAAAAAATTGATTTTGAAATTACTTTACTGGAAATCTTTAGTGCGTAATAGATTCGTTTCATTTCCTTTCCTAAAATCTCAAATATGCTAAAAATAAAATATAATTTTAAAAATAATAACATAATTATTACATTTCTATTAAATGAAATGTGCTTCTTACAATTATTAGCTGGTGAATCTGGAACAGTAAAAATCTTAAACTCTACTAAAATTTTTTTTAAAAAAGTCCCTAATTCCGAAATTCTATTTTTATTCTGCGCTTTAGTGTTGATAATGTTGTTAGTAGTATTATTAACCTAAATTTCTATTCCACGAAAAGTTTTAAATAAAGAGAGAAGAGAGAATAATCACATATTTTGTTCGATTTTCGTAATTTGTGTTTAATTTAGTAATTATTTATTAGTTTTTGTTATTAATTAAACCATTTCTTCTGTAATATTTTATTAAAGTGTTAGAGCGAAAAACTTGTTTCACAATTATTTATTATTTAACAATTTTAAATGTTCTTCATATTTGAATGCAGTTCATGATAGACAACATTAAAAAATTTGACAACTATTTGTATTTCATGCATACCCAACCACGTGAAAATATTTTTTTACACAGTATGTAAGCTTTTACATAGTATTTGTAGATGGCGGTTAAAATATTTACAACGAATATTTTATAAATGTTTCTTATTAAACTTGTAAGACCTAAATTAATATAATAAATATATATTATTATTAATAGTAAAATATCCGCATTGTGTTCGTAAGAAAGTATATCTAAAAAAAAATACATTTCATAAATAAACTTAAATCGACATTAATTTTAAACAAATATTAAGCAAATATAATACCAATGTCGATTAACCAGCAACTTTATATAACAAAATTATGTATATATATATATATATAATATATATATAATATATTATATAATATATATAATATATATATATATAATATATATATATATATATTATAATATATATATTATATATATATATATATATATAAAGATATGTATCACTAAATGGTTATATAATAAAATTTTTCGAAAATAAACATGTGTCATTTATTTATTTACATTTACGATTCACAATTTTCAGTTAATAGAAAAATATTGAATCTATATTATAGATAAATAAATATTATTGGAATGGACATCTTGACATGGCGCACAGTCACCTTTTCAAAAAAACAAAAAAAAAATTCTTTCATAAACTATAACTTTCTGGCGAAATGGGCTTATGTGATTTTAATAAGAATTTAATTTTAATTGAGAATTTCGGTAGCTTCAAATAAAAAACTTTAAACATCGTATGACAGAGTTAATGTTCGCGACCTGTTAAAGTTGGATTTTCTTAATATAGAGAAATTACACAATATTAGAAATGCATTACAAATTTATCACACCAGCTATTAATATTTACGAGTGCATTTTGACAGACTCCTGACTTTCAGAAAGCATATCACCAGCATTACAGAGTCACTCAGGCAAAGAATCCAGAGACTTGGATGGCTTTTAAACAGCAAAAATAAACTCTTATTTAGAAAAAAGGTAACCATTTATAAGACCTGTATTGCTCCTGCCTGTCGTTATGGATTGCAGGTGTACGGAATCGGAATCCCATTTAGCAAAAATTCGCAAACTGTCCGCATGTTAACTGGTGTTCCAAGAGTAGGAGATGTTTTAAATAGAAAGACCGCAAACTATATGATGAATCATTCTGACATATTAGTAAGGCATAAGGAGGCATCAGATTGCGACGTAGATTGCGGATTTCACATCCGGTTGACCTTGCACTAAAGTCGATATAGATGTTATTAAACAGACCTAATTTTGTTTTTTTTAAGTTTTATTTTTATTATTATTATTTTTATTATTAACCAGACTTTATTTTGTTTTTTTTCTTTTTTAAAGTGGGTCACGTAACGTCACGGTATACACTTCTAGATTTACACGAATATTAGGTAAAATTTATTCTGTTTAATAGATTTTTAAGGGCGATTACTTCATTACTTCAGAATGTACTATGGAAATTTATGTCACGTAACGCCATGTCACGTTACAATTAATACTAAGGCTTGTTACAACAAAAAAAACAGGAAAAGGTTTTTAAATGAAATAGCCTGAAAAATTAACTTTCATTATTTATAATCATACTAAAAAAAAGTTATATACAAAAAGGCTTGCACACTTCGCAGAGTTATACTTCTATTCTTGTCACGTAACGTCACGACTGTTTTTTGATTGTATCTTTTAATCGGAAAGGTCGAATGTTTTCATTTATTTTAATAAATGTCCATCTGAATTGCTACACAGATATAAAAAACTTTGAAAATTTGACTTTTTGACTCTGGAAATGCCCATATATGATCGTAGATACCTCCTTTCTCACTGAATCATTACCTTACTTACATTACTTACACGAATTTTGGAAAAATTTCTATCACCAGCTGAAAATGTGTAAAATCTGTTGTATAACCTTTTGTTTTTATTCTAAAAATCTGTTAAACCATGTAATTGTTTAACAAATATTATTTGTGTAATGTTTTAGAATAAGTTCAAGTTGATGGCGATATTAAGCACACTGTGAATATTTTAAAATGTATCCCAGCTTATTTCCCATTAAAATAAAACGCAAAGTGTTTTTTGTCATTTAATAAAATAATAACAGTAACTAAATTACTGAGCCCGACTTTGAATTTTGCTGATTTCTTGTTGGACCTTAAATCTGTTTAAAGTTGCTTTAAGACTCTAGGATTATAATCATATGTAAGTAATTTAAAAATGAATTTAACAACGTTTAACCGCACGTCTGTCTTATTTGCAAATAAGTGTTTTTCAAATACAATATTCAAATGTAAGAGAGTTTCAAAAAACAATTACTGATTGAATTATAATTTTCGGTTCATTTAATTTTAATGTGTTACCAAAATAAATTGTGTTACAGTGAATCATTCTAAATAAAAAATATAGTTAGATAACTTGCAAATATATTGCGTATAAACGTAATATTTGATTATTTGACTAAGTACACAGACACTAAATATAAATCAAATTATATAGATATATAACCATAATGAAAATTAATTTATCATACCATTTGTAAGTTTATAATTAAAATTATTAAGGGATGATTACATGGCTGGCCCTTATATCGAAACCAATACTTTGCTAACTTGACAAACCTGTTTGTTATTTCGGCAAGCTGATATTTAAATACCCTCGTGTTTATTTGTTTCAATCAGGATTATACAAGTACACATGTAAATTACCGAGTATGATATGAACAAGTTGTTGGACTATCTTTAAAAATATTTTAAGTCTATACTCAAAATTGTGAAAGCGCTTTAGCAAACAGAAACAGATCGGCGTAAAAGCATTTAAATTACACCTTATATACCAGGGACCGTAAATAATAATTATTTGGATTTCTTTTTATCTCAAAAATCATTTACTCAGAACAAACTACACCAATATGTTCCTTATTGAATATTTTCGCATATCCTTCATGATTTTTTATGTTGTTGAATTTCACGCTTTCCTTCAATTATAAATAAAAAATGAATAAATAAAAAAAATTCAGAAAAAATCAAGATTTTTATTTTTGTCAATTAATAACGATTAATTTTGAGTTGTATTTATATATATATTTTTTAACTCAGAAATTTAAAGTTGTATCCCAATTTATATGAAAAAAAAAACAACTCATAAATAATCAATAATTATCTTTACGATCCCTGCCATATACATACATACTATATCATACATACAAAGATTTTGTGATATTCCGAAAATATGATTTTATGTTGAACTGCTTTTCAAAACAACAACAACTGATTTCGTATAATATTCAGACTGGACAATCTATCGATATTAGAATTATTTATTTATTTCAATAGATGAAACACAATCTCAACTGTAGTTGTAGAAACTAATAATAATATTATCGTAATTCCATTCGGATAGAAGCAAAGACTTATATTTATTATGGGGACGGAGGTGCCTCCTTCTATATATTACGAGTATCATCCTGACTGTGTGTTAATATGTATGCATGTATGTATTTAGTTTATGTAGTGTGTATTAGTATTAGTATAGGGTATACAAATCTACCAATTTGTTCTTATGTAGTATATGCGTTTATTCTGGCTCGACCACTGGGTATAATTGTACTATATGTTAGTTACAGCTGATGTATATATATACGTACAGTTATATATGTATGTATCTCAGATAAGATTACATTTTGCATACATACATATGTACGTTCCTTCTGTCTCTCACTTATGTAGATGCTATACATACATTCTAAATCATAAAAGCGATGCATTTACATACACAATACATACATACTTAGGTGCTATATATAATTTCTGACAACTTTCTCGATTTAACTATATATGTACGTATGTACGTCTGTATGTATGTATGTATGTGTGCACTTATGTGCTGTATTAATTGCTGATGCCCTAATTTGGGTATTTGCGGATTACTATAGTAGGATAAGTGGATCTTGAAATTTATAAGTATTTTAAAAGCACATTTACATATAATTAATTTTAACTTTTATTGATAAATGTTCACATCCGCATTAGTTCGCCGATGAAAACATATTGGTGTTGTCCCATTCAAGTTGGTTGATGTGTGCAAACCCATCTTTTGTAACTGAAAATATGAATATAATAAATAAATGAACATAAATTCTAAAATATAATACTTGCAACGTACCTTCTTCATCTTCCGAATCGGAATTCTCAGAGTCCGAGCTTTCTTCAGATACGGCGTCAGTTTGCATTGGATTTATAGTAATGGTCAACGCAGAATCATCCCAAATTAATCCCTCGTCAGCAATCTAAAACGTAGAATCAACAAAACATATAATTGTAAGTAGCCGTTACTAGTTAAATTCAATTAAATTATAATTATGAAACGTTAATAGAAACGAATAAATATTATAAATAATTAGTTGACCAAGGAGGTCAAGGACGAAATGACGTGTCAACAGCGTTGTAAAGGCATTTTGGTTGGAAGCCATTTGTTATGCCATAATATGCATCGGAGTCACCTATCGTCAATACAAAAAGAACGTGGAAATAGCCAAAAAAATTAAGGAGGTGATCGCCGAGATAGGAGAGCGGCCGAGGGCGGCCAGTTAACAGAAGTTAAGGCAAGATCAATGTAACTTGATATTACATCAGCCACAGACGCTGACATTTTCATTTGTATTCCCTAGCTTTAGTTTTATTTCAGTTTTTGATTGTGGCACAACTGATCAACACATAGTGCAGGTTCTTTTCGGTACAGTCCTTATATAAACTTACCTTAGGACAAGGCTGGTGTCTATCTGTATACTTTTGGTTATTTTTAAGACGTGCAATCGAAACGCCACAAAGCAGTATGACGAGAAAAACACATATTAAGATAATCAGCATTGTCGGATGCGAAGCTTCAGCTGAAAATATAAAAATATACAATTTTTGAGCAAACATTGATGTTATCGTCTGATCTAACCTTTGTGTACAATAGAATGCACGTGCGATTTGGGCTCCTGAACATCATTAGTATGCAGTAGGGAATATGAGAAAAGCTTCGTATCTAAATAGTTAAATGGAATCGCATTAGACATTGAAATGAAACGAGAATCGAGAAACTACCTTGTGCCAGATCCCTACTATCACTTGAACCATGGTAAGGGGATAATAAATTTACGTTTCCTTCAGCGCTAGTTACTGACATTGAAGAAGGTGCATTCGTGGTCCTTGATGATTGTTTCGGATGAAGGACGGTTAAAGTTAACGTGTACTCAACGCTCTTAAACTGAGAACTAAGCTGGGAACAAGAAAGCTTGAACACACGGTTTAGATAATAGGCTGGCTTCTTGTTGCTGTAAACTAAAGCATGCAATACGCTGAGATAGTTGTGAATTGAATCTGTTCCGATCATTTCAACGCCATCCTTGTTAATATTTGTTCGTATGTCCATCGTAGATGACAGCGACTCGTCGCCATCTATTTGAATTTCTTCATGATCGGGATTTAATGATGGAAAGACAATCACACTGCACGAATCCAGATTCTCCTTTGGAGTAACATTCTGATTATTATCGGTAGAAAGTCCGATGTGTACTCTGTCCAAAATATGTACGCCTAACTTGATTTCCTGGTAAGAGACCAATTTGTTTTGTGTGCCTATAATTAAAAAGGAAAGCATGTTAATCGTCTTTGATTAAAATAAAGTATATTAAAAGAAAAAATTAATTACAATAATGTTATGTTTTAATATTAAGGGAGAGTTAGCAACTTATTTATATCGCTTTCATTGAATTTAAGACTTATAGGGAAATATTAAGAATCAAGTTTATCTGTGCTCAGTACTCAGTACATAGGAATGTAAAAAATAAAGACAGATGTTTGTTATTTTGAAAACGTAAAAAATTTACAAAAAAATAAGTCTCACTACAGGAACATTTTTAAAGTGGGTTTTCGTCATCTGGGACTACATATGTATAAAAAAAAGTTAGTTTTATAGAGGATACAATCTGTGTGTTAGCTAGTGTTATTATTCATAATAATTATTTCAGTTTGTATCTGTGTTGAATCGGAATGGCGTGGACCTGATTGTCTGCTTACTTATTTAAATTTAGTTTTACCTACCAGAGATTGCAATCTTCGGTGCTTCCATGTGCATGCCTTGGTTAAACTTAGAAGTAAGCTGATTATGTTGCATTAGAGGTTCCATCTTTTTGGCTTTATACACAGAAGCGGTGTCCGTATCCAATTTATCTATTGTAGCCGTCGATTCCGTCATACTAACTGGGGCGATAGGTTCATTAACCATAATATAGGTCTCGATTGTGGGCAATCGTATAGCGCTCTGATTAGTACACATCATTGTCGTACGCACTTCAATGTTCCTTCGTCCTATAGTGGGACTTTTCTTAATATTGATATATTGAATTTTGCGCAACAATTGTTCAATTTTATGCTTGCTCTGCGCCTCGACGTAGATTTCGTTCATTTGTGCATTGACCTGGACTTGAAAATCGGAAGAGTCATCTGGTTGATCCAGTTGAATTTCTGTTGATGGAACCAAGTGCTCGGCACAGCTCGTTCCACATTTAATGTCCTCGGCAGATAGTACACTATTAATAGACACCTTTACCTCTGAAATGTCGCCATTAAAGCCGTGCTTTAATCGATTCTCAGAGCTTTGATAACAGGCACCCACTGCCAGTGTTGTGTTAACCCCATGTGCAGCGTGTAGTGGCCAGTCATCGATGACTTCTGGGTTGGTGTGCCGATCCTCAACTGAACTCTCAAACTGTACACCATCAATGAAGAGGTCCACCTTGGACGACTGGTCGACGTTGAGCACATAATGATGCCATTCATTGTCGCACACCTGCGGTATTTTCCAGCGCCACTCCGCCGGGCTGAAGATATTAAGGTCGCCTTCATTGAAGTTCTTGCGCAGCAGTAAAATCAGACGACAGTTGCGCACAAACAGTGCCATGTGATGTCGATTCATTTTATGATCATCTGCACTGCACATAATGTGCTCCTTCACATGCTTATTTAATGAACTTTGACTGCCGTGTCGAAATATGGTCACAATGCTGAACGGACGGAGAGAGAAGTCGTGGTGTCCAATTAAACTGTCTGGCACAACCACGCCTGAAGACCCATCAAAATGGAATATGGGTTCAGCGCCTTCATCATAGCTCAACTCCTTAGTCCAGTCGGCGCCGCGAGGTAAGAAGTCCTTTAGGCTTAAGCTCGCTGAACAGTTAGATATATCCCGGTCACATCCAAATGATATATGTTTTGTCTGTTGAAATACGGTATTATTATTATTATTAGATGAGAATACAAGGGCATAGCTATTGAATATTTATAAGTAAGATTCAATTAAGAGAATTCGTCAACAAATTTCGAAATCTCTGACCATAAAGATAACACTAGTCTAAACCAAATAATTTATTTAAATTTTGTTTTCTCATTCAATGCAATTTTATGATTTTAATACATAAAATCAGTTGACAGAATCCCTTTAATTTAACGATTTAATGCTTACCTTAAGTGCAATTGCCGCATGAATATTAAGGTCTTCTGTGTTGCATAATATATTGCATAGATCCAATCGGGCATTTGGAAACAACTGTAAGTTTTCAGTACTACCGGACTAAGAAGAAAAATATCTTTTATTAAATATCTTCTATTTAAGCCAATTATTTATGTAAAAATTACTGATTAAAATATACTCTGTATGCTACGCTTTTTTAATAAGGTACAAAAAAAAATCTTAAAAAAATTTTTTTTTTTACTTTTTTCACAAATTTTAAAGGGTAAATCTCAACATATTATTTTTTGTCGAAGAAAATATTTCATAGTTTATTTTCAAGAATCAACCAATTTATTATAAGGAATACAAAAAAAAACCTTCGATTCCCAAAAAAATAAAACTATTAAAAATGCTTAATCTTGTATACCCAAGTTGGGTAACCCAACTATGGTACCTCCTGTATCCATGGGTCTAGCTTGTGCGGCCTAGTTAGTGTGCGGCCTACTTCGTACGGTTGCATAGCAGGCATCGATGCCCGCACAATGACATCTACATGTAAAACGGCATAGGAAAAATACATTGAAAAAAGCTAGGTTGCGGTTGGGTGCCCAACTGGACGGCCTAGGCATATCGTTATGTCCGGGCCCACCTTAGAAATACTGGCAGTTTGAGAACCTAAACACATACACATCATATTCAAGTTGTGCAAATCAAGCAGTTCAACTGTCATGATTCCGATAAATAAACGCTATGATTTAAAATTTAAATGGTAATAAAATGTTAATACAAAATTAACGAATTGTTTTTAAATGAAACAGAATAATCTTTAATTAATAATTACATAATAAATGCAAAAATAAATAACAAATGATGATATTAAAATATTATCAAACAAAACGATTATTTTTTATCAATATCCACATTCAAATTAAGTTCACTGCTCAACATTTTAACATTCTGATCCAATTCAACATTGTTGCAAGCATTTGTAACAGGTAGAAGTAAGAGACTAAACGTTTGTTTGTATATAAACATATTTCCTCTAAAACGTAACAAACTTATGTTAAAATTAACAATGTTTCTTAGGATATTAGCACATTTTTACAAAATGATCTCTTTATATTCGGTTTTTCTACTGAACAGATCTGATGTACCGTCCCCTATCAAACTACGCCCTTGGGCAGGAGGAAACTTCTCCGACACCATAATTTGTATTATAGAGCCGTCTGGTCGTCTGGTTTGTCTGTATGTTTTGATCTCGGAAACTATAACAGCTAGATATACAAAATTTATGCTGTGTTTTTATGTGTACCTACACAGATCAGGTTAATTTCGAATTTTCAATGTACCAGGTCTTTAATAATTGTACTTACAGTGTAATCAATGCGCTCAGGAATACCCAGAAATTTGGCATCGCACACACGTCGCACCTTAATGCTAACCATTATAGGTGTTGATTCCTTCATGGCACAATCATAGGCAACAACCGATAGAATATGATTGTGGGAAACTTTATGGGAGAGGGGCTCAGTGTTCTTGATGGAACCTTCGTTGTCAATAATGAATGGTTCGTCACTATTTAATATTTCATACTTGCACACATCACCGAAAAGTGGTGTGCAGTCTTTGTCTGCAGCTTCGACACGGATAATTTCATTATAAAGTCTTCCCTCGTCGACCTCGGTGACATATGATGGCTGTAGAAAGGTCGGGGCATATTCATTAATATCGATAACTGTAATATGAACATTGGCTGAATTTGATGGAGTTCCGTCGCAATATATGGCAATAATCTCAAAATGATAGCTTTTCCGCTTTTCACAATTTAGTGTGCGGCGTGCTTTTAAAATGCCTAGGTTATTGACCAATTCAATCTGAAAATAGAAATGTTGTAAATACTTTTGTAATAGAGTTATTCTTTCTTATTAAATTCACTGAAGTTGTCAGGTAGTTCAATTCCTACTAAACGAACTAATCTTTCATTTGAGTTGTTTAAATTTCCAATTCGCTTTTCTTTGATTTAATTAAAGACATATTTAGGTACAAACAAAGACATCAATATTATTAAGATTAGTCAATATATAATGAGAACAAATATATATATATCATTGATTCAATATTTCAGACCGTTTTCATTTTGTAGACATCGATAAAAAAGTAAATCCGCTCTCTAACTCCGTTGTTCGTTCGATAAATCGCTTGGGAGACAATCGGCATCGAAAGAGCGGTTTGAATGAACGATACGAAAAACGATTCATTGATCAACTAATTATACTTGGGATTCAAATCACTTGAACGATAATTGGACTCAAATGACTCAGTTAAACGACAACCTGGACTTTAGTTCAAACGTTCAGTACCAAGATAAGTTCAATCGAACTTAGTCGGAACAATTTGATATAATTCCAGGATGTGCACATATATACACACACATGCATATGAACATATTCTAAGTAACCCTGTGGTTTTCGAGCGGACGTCCAGCTCGTACCAGCTAGGCTGTGACCCGTCCGAAAAAGCTAGGTCACGGGCCCAACCGAGCGGTTGCAGAGAAGTGCATTGCAAACTTCGATCACTGTTATCGGTAAAATATTGAGAGCACGTAATTTTAGCAATCGCTCAGCAATCGGTAAAATCTGCAAGACTTATCGCCATTGACTTGCAATCGTCTTGTTACACGCGCGTGCACGAAGTGCTAAAGTTAAAAGTGAATTTGTTTTATAGAGCCATGTAAGTATTATTAAATGTATTTATTGCAATTATTTTATATAGTTGAATCCTACTAACCAACTATTTCACATTTTCTTGTTTCCTATGTTTACAATTTGGTTGTGCGTACATACATATGAACATATATGTACAAAATGCGCTGCCAAGACAACGTTCTGCCGAGACTTTGCCGCCAATTTGTTCAGCATTTGCTGCCGCCAAGTAAATTAATGTAAGTGTTAATAAATAAATATATAGTTAGTTAACACTATTAACTAACTAATATATATTGTTCTATATGTACAGATTGCAGCGCTGCCGCCACTTGCCCTGCCGAGACGACGTTCTGCCGCCACAGCGCTCTGCCGCGACGACATTCTGCCGCCACAGCCACTTTAATAGTGCCATAATCGGTAAGTACAAATGAAAACTAACCAAAAAAAATGTCTTTCACTAAAACTTTTTTTCTTTTTATTTAATTTTCAGAGTCGATGGCTTTCTGCGAGGAAGAGGCGCCTGAAGGCCTTTTGCGAAAGGCAATGCAGCTTAAAAAAAAGCGGGTGATACGCCGAAGAAAAGATTTTAAATAATAATGAATAGCAATAAGTAGTAAAATAAAAAAAAATAAATATAATAATTTTCATTTTCTTTTATTTATTTTTAATTATGCCCGCCCTAGTGGCAAAAAGTTAGTCCGCGACCTAGCTGGCGCGGTTGCGAAAACGCCTAGTCCGCGACCTAGCTGGCGCGGTTGCGAAAACGCCTAGTCCGCGACCTAGCTGGTGCGGTTGCGAAAACGCCTAGTCCGCGGCCTAGCTGGTGCGGTTGCGGAACGCCAGGTCCGCGATCTACTTCGTACGGTTGCATAGCGGGCATCAACGTCCGCGCAATGACATCTGCATGTAAAACGGCATAGGAAGAATACATAGAAAAAAGCTAGGTTGCGGACGGGTACCCGTCCTAAATGCCTAGGCATATCGTTAGGTACGGGCCCGCCTGTAAAACCACAGGGAAGCTATGCGCTTTAAAGATTATAAAATTGTAATTACCTGGAATGGAATTTCGTGATATGGCTTTTTTAGAATGCGAAAGCTGCAAATTTTCTCTTCGTCAACTTTTATCAACGGCGTTATTTCCACAAGAGTCTCATTTTCCCGGATCAATCCATGGTAAGATTTTTCTAAAATATATTCTGAAATGAAACGTTAGATTCAACAATATTTAACATTTTTCCGAACATTATGCAAATTATTATCAGTTAAATGTAGTTTTTGCTTTTCCACAACTATCGCCAAATAACTTCAATATATGCTCAATTTTTTTATATTAAAGGGACTCTATCAACTGATTTAAATTTGATTTTGGCTAACTTTAAGCATATCGAAATCAGTTGATTATTTTTAAAAATTAACCACGTTAAGTTATACAAATGAAATATAAATTTGTTAGTGGTAAAATGTCATACATAAAGACGCAAAGTTCGCGGAGACTATCAGGGTTGTTACAGAAATCTCTAGAGATTTGCCGTCGGTTTGGTTTTGAAATCTCTAGTAAAAACTGTCGGTGTCACAGAAGCTCGAGAGATTTCATTTTTCCTAAATTCAGTGGCGATTTAACATTGAAAAACAGACCCTGCCAACTGTTCGGTTGACTTTCAGTGGGACTGCCTTTCTGGGGTTGTCAGCATAAAATTTATAAAAAAAAAACAAATATTATTGTATTAACTTTTTACACTACTTTTATTTTTAATAAATCGTTTATATGTGTATTTACACAAATCTCTTGTTAAAACAGTATAGATTTGGAAATCATCGACTAGAAATTTTCTGTGACACCAACGGATTGGTTTTCGGTTGGAATTTGTTTGAAAGTGACACCGTGACACCCCTGTATAACAGATCGAGTTTGTTTGAAAATTTTCCATACTTAATTGTAGGTGTTATGTATTATGGTTTTACGATAAAATGTTGTGGGGAAGGGGGAATTTATCATTACATACTTTTAAAACGTTTTCCTAAGAAACTTAAAAAATATGTTTGAATTTTTGTATTGGGCTAAGTGTAAATAACTTATGTTACGCACCTCGTTGTGTTAGATACTCGTCCTCATTTTCATTGGAAGTCCCTATACCATTAGACGCTGAAGAGCCGAGTGACATACACAGTATTAGGCCCAAGGAGAAAAACAGTGTTCTTTGTAGTGACACCATGATTCAGGATTAGCTATGGATAGCAATCAACGATTCCAAAACAGATTCCTTAACGTCTGTTAGTTCTGAAACGACATGGTATACAGATTGTGATGGAACTGTAAATTTATTTCTTCTCACTATTTTGACCAGTATCAATTTTTTTTTATTTATTTATAATGTAAGAAATTTGTATTTGTTTATAATTGTCACTATTCCGATCACATTAGTAAATAGATTTATTATAATCATATATGCATAAATACACCTAGTTTATGTGTGCACATGTGTATACATATGTGTGTGTGTTTGAATTCATGGGATACACAATTTGCGAGATATATGCAGACATACAAACATTCATATGCACATATTTGTATTTATAGATACATATCTTTACAACTTTTGTGTATTTTATCGCGTACTTTAATGTAATTATCCTTATTTCTTCCTTATTATCTTGGAACTATTAAATAGCGCACTTCTTTAAAATACAGCAATAAGTTGAGTTCATCTTAGTTTTTCATTCACCCACACAGAATATGCAAAAATCAATATTAATACCAACATTTTGCTCTTTATTCGCTTCAATTTAAAAGTATTAACTTTTTTAAATCTTAAACATCTGAAACTCTAGCTGGAACTTTATTAAGAATTTGATTGGATATTTATCAATTGTTTATCCGACATTTTTAAGTATTTGCCCAGAAAAGAATCAGGCTTTATGGAATGGATTAAAAAATCCCAAATAATTTCACGGCTGTTTAATTGGTATTTTTACTTACAACAATACCGATATACATATGAACATTGATTTTCGATAACTTATTTTATCAAAATGTGTAATTTATCGTTAAATTATCACATCGATATTTTATAAATCTCTATTGCCGGGTATTCTATAAATAGATTTTGATTTCGTTTAAATTTATTGTTGGTAGCTACACGCCTTGTTAAAAATGTCAAACAAATCATTAAAATAAAAAAAAAGTTTTTTTTACCATTATTTCGTTGTTTTCATATCTACTTAACTTCCTATGTAACAGGAGCAGTATAAGTTTAATTCAAATTTTAACAGCCACAATAAGAGATCTAGAGACACCAAATAGCAGTTAGGTTTATGTCAAAAATATACAATACATAAAATCAAGTAGTAGTATGCAACACATTTTCTTGAATAACTTTAATGTTTAAGGTCCAATCGTTATAAAATTTTAACTGCTTGTTTTGTTGATCATTATAATAAATAATATAAATAATTTAAATTATAGCCTTTAAATTGTTACCGCAAATCGTTTCCAACAACTTTAAAATAAACATGTTATGCGATCATGATATATAGGAACCCACATAGCTCTCGTTCGTACAGTTTCCGGGATCCCAGCTATCGCGCAGACAGATGGGCTCAGCTGTTAATGTAAAAGGGTATTATTTTTTTCAAAATATCAAAGCCAAACTTTGCGGACGATGAAATTTTATGATCTAACCAATCAAAATCGGATCACTATATAATTTGGCTGTCATAGGAACAATTTCGTGATAAATGATATATAAGAGATCAGAACCAAACTCACCATATTGATATAGAAATTAGTTCTGTACATTCTGGTAAAGCTTGAATAAAATCGGACCACTATATCAAATGGCTGACATAGGAACAATCGGTCAAGTATTCAATATGTTCCTCTTTTTTTTTGTAATTGATAAAAAAACAAAAATGAGGTTATTCAAAAAAGAACATAAATTCCTGTAATCATACTTGACGGTTATCAAACTTTAAGAGATCAATTTTGGTCCCTAACCTCATCTCCAGTAGAGTTGCGTGATGACGGTAAACCGAAAACGTCTACCCGACGTCGCACAGTGGATCGTTTCGCTCAAGTTGCTGGCAAAAATCATTGACGGTGATGCGGATCATCTGCAGTAGAAGGGCTTGACGGGATTGAAACACTCCAAATCTCACCAATAACTGGTAAATCCACGTCATCTACCTGACGTCTCCTATGCGCAAATGTCCTGGCGGGCAATTGATCAGGAAAGCATATTTAAAGAAGCCTTTTTTTGTCTGAAGAATGGATCTTGAGTTAAAAGTTTCCTTCTTTGCTTAGTTGCGCTTGTCTTGAAAAATTTCATAATTGTAGGAATTTTTAGATCACAAAAAATTATGGCATTCCTTACAAAATTAGGAATTCCGTAATACGGTTTAATTTCCCCTGAAGTTTATTAATATGGGATTTAGCGGAAATTCCCCAAACAGCTGCTCCGCACATGCATATCGGCAAAATCATGGATTTCAAAAGCAAAACTTTGGAGGAGTCTTTTCTTAGCTCTTTCTTTCTAGTTAGTAATATACCTCCTATTTTCATTTTTATTTTTATGCGATCAAAGATGCCGCTTTCTGGCTATTACACACATTTTAATACAATTACCCCTCTTTTACCAATTTTTAATGTACAGGGTGTAAAAATTTTATAATAACTGCTTTTCGAAAATTTTTTGCTTTTATGTGTATTTGTAATGTTGACGTTATTGAACCTATTTAACGGATATACACATAGGCTTGCTAGTCTAGACATGATCTGTATTAAGAGTTTGTCAAAACTCTATACATTGACTTGGAGATAAAAAAATTCTTTATTTTTTTGTAAGAGTATAAAATAGTCATTGGATGAGCAAATATATATGTATATGGTATTATTTATATTATATATTTATGCATATGGTATTAAGTAAAAAAATGAATGCTCGACAGTGTCCGGAAAATGTACTTATTTTATTTATGCATGACAGAGATAGGGAATAGGAGAAATTCAACCCTAGTTATCTCTTTAAAATCGCTGTGGCGTAAAATGAAAAGTCCCAGCAACAGTTTCTGCATACAATTTCATTCATAGCGCAAATGTGTGCGCGCACATTTTTCATATAATATATATATATATATATATATATATATACTTATGTATAAATGTATATACGCCCACGTTCTCCAAACTCCAAGTCTGAGAAACCCGAAGCCACAGCCGAAGCTTGTATAAACGGAAGGAAGCTAGTGTGCTTTTCGGGCTTGCCAGGGACTCACAGTGGGCTAAGCAACAAAAATATAAAAAGGAATCTTCATCAGATTTGAAAATCAATTTGTAGGCTTCGATAAAAAAAAAAACAGAAGTAAGCACTGAACAGCAAAAATATTGTTGGACCAATTATTTATACAGAATATATTACTATTTAAATTTTAATCAAATTAAATTAGTTTGTGTAGCGCTAAATGTGAGTTAAAAATGAAAAGTTTAGTAATAAAATTTATACAAATAAATTTGGAACGGTTTTTTCCTGCGCAGCTAAATAGGTACATATATGTATATATATATATATATATATATATATATATATAAAGTTAATCAATGCGACAGGTTCCGACTAACATTTTTGCGTACTGCCAGCATATACATCTGTAACTATTTGTTCCAAGTTTCATTATAATAGACACAAGTACCAGTGTTCGATTGCCAAAATATATTTATCGTTCTTCGGATCCTCAGAACTTTTTTGATTTAATTATTTGTTTTATGAAATGAAATACAAATATACACAATTATAAGACCCTTTATAATGGCTAAAATAAGATTTGGTCATGGTCTAGGTAATTTCGGACATCACTAGATCTGACAACTTTATAGAATAACTAGTAGAATAATAAAAAAAATTAAATATGATTTAAAACGCTGTAAAAGGTCGCAAAGCTACTCATTTAATACAAAAATTTATTTAAATTTATAAATAATAAATATACTAAAATAAAAATCTATTTATTACAAAATTATGTTAAATTAAAATGATCTTTGTTTTCTTTTAGTAGTGTTCTAATTTATTATTATTGGGCTAGGATAAGATCCAATTAAAAAAATAAATTAAATATACATTAGTATTAACTGATACGTAGGAGCTAGATTGCTCGTTAGGCCCACTGTGAGACTGTGAGACTGTGATGCTGTGCTTCGATTGAAGTCCATGAAAATACGAAATATGAAAACACATTTAGTTCAGTTTTTGTCGCGCTTCGGAACAGTTCATAGTCTTAGGCTGTAATAATTTGAAAAAACCACATAAAATACTAGCTGCAAATGAATGTATGAATGTGTAATCCCGGTGAACTTGCAAAAAGAAAAACTTTATTTAATAGTCATAAACTTATGTTTATTAATGTAAGTAGGTAGTGAAAGCAACAAATATCCCGTAACTTAAGTAATCGTAGATTAAATCAGACATCTTCTGATACGAAGTTTAAACGGAACAGGTACACAAATCTATGTATACTTATTTACCTTTGTACTTTAGGCAATAAGTTGGTACATCAATGCGAATCGAACATTTTTATCCCACTCGGACTCGACTCGGAGCTCGTCGGTGCCTCGTAAACCCACCCTTTGAGGCAGGACTTGCTTGAATGTGTGTGTGTGTGCGTGTGTGTGTGTGTAACCATTGACATACACTGTACATACAAATATGTACAATGTATGTATGTAAATTCGCATATATGTATATGTAACTCGTGTTTGTATGTTTGAGCGAATGCAATCGAGTATAATATGTGTATGTGTTAGGGCTTCATTTATCTGAATGGATATTTTCTCAATGGAGGAGCCCAGTACTATTATGAGTGTAGTTGAAAATATCAAAGTAGTATATATATGAGAATATTCTCTAGTGTTATATAACCATTTTATTTTAAATTTATATATATTTCATTGAAAAATAAAAATTATTGTATTAATGGTATACCGAAACATGCATACATACATTTTTCTGTTTCAATTTTTTTTTTTTTTTACAAATTTCATGATTTTAACATACATATATGTATTTTTTAGACTGTTGCCATTTGCTCAAGAATAAAATGAGTAAATGTGTACTTGGAATTTTTCTACAGTTAAAAATGGCTGAGATTTGTTGTAATTTATCACGCCCAAGGTACAATAAATACGTCAATTACAACGGTATGGGGCAATCGGCGAAGACCAAGTTACTTCTAATATTCCACTTAATAATTGGAAATGTCTTTAAGAAGCGCAGAAAAGTAAATGAACTTTAATAAACGCAATTCAAGATTCAATTCACGTTTCAAATAAATGCACCAATATTTATTGTTTTTTGTCCAGCACCGGCACCACTTAGTGTACAAAGCAAAAATTGCAATTTCTGTCTCACTTTAGCACATACGAGTATGTACGTGCATACATACATACATACATACGAGTATGTATTTTTTATGTACATACTTACATGCATAGTTATGTTATTGTATTATGATGTGCATACACACCAACAAAACTGTTTTACTATTTATTTCATAATTAGAAACTAAGCAGCTGATTTCAAATCGTTCTTTTATCCTTACTTTATGTATTCTAACTATGTTTGTATTTTATTTATATATTTTTTTTTTTATGGACAATAATTTTCTTAAACCTTAATTTAAATATTATCTTTACATATTTAAATACATAATTGTTTTTAAATTTATCTCACTTACTTTACAACACATATTTAAAATTTACTATTTACGACAAACAAATATTTGTATTCTATTTAATTAATATTTGCAATAATAAAGTCATATTTACATATGTATAAATAAATTCCAAATGTTTAAAAAAAAAAAAATAAATAATAAAAGAAATAAAAGAAAACGAAAAATAAATAAAAAAAATCACGATTACCAAATTTAAATAAGTTAATGCAAATTTACCCTATTTAATTAATCCCATAATTACTTATACTTAAGTTTAATCCATTTAATTACTTATACTTAAGTTTAATTTAAATACATATGTTATGGTATTCATCTTATACTTTTATGGTTTTCAATTAAAAATCTCTTCCAAATTAGTTCAATTTTAATATTGCATGTTATTAATCTATATAACTTTCATACTAGAATTAATTTCAGGCAATAAGCATTTTTACAGTCCCTAAACTTTTAAACTAGGTTATTCCCCGACACTCTAGTTATTAAGCTTACATTTTTTTCGAAATAGCTTCAATTTAATACGTCTTTGGACTTTTTCGATGTATATGGGTATTTCCAGAGTGGCGTTACGTGACAATCGTACGCCTAAATGTGAAAAAGTTAGAAAAAAGTGAAATTTCTTAAAGGTTCATTTTATATCTGAGAAGAAATTCAACTGGACTATATTAAGAAAAGAGATGAAAACGTTCGACCATTCTGATTAAAAGATATAAGCAAAAAAAAAAGATGTGGCGATACGTGACAAGAATAGAAGTCGGTTTCGACTTAAAGCGCAAAACTCTGTGAAGTGTGCAAGCCTTTTTATGTAAAACTTTTTATTGTAATAAATAATGAAAGTTAATTTTACAGGCTATTTCATTTAAAACCCTTTTCCTGGTTTTTTTTTTGTTCTATAAGCCTTAGTATAAGGACATGACGTGACGTGACATAAATTTCCATGGTACAATTTAAAGCTAAGATCGCTCTTAAAAATTTTTTAACGCAAATAAAACATTATTATTAATAATTAACTATTTCAGAATATTCGTGTAAATCGATGGTTAGGTGTATTTGCAATAGGAGTCCATATGTATAAAAAATTTAAGAAAATTTTGCAGTTAAGAAAAAATGAACGAAATTTTAATAATAACATTTTTTCTATGAATAATGTGGCGATAACTGTATGTGACAATTAAGATCTCTGTTTTCCATCCTTAAAATTCTCACTTTTCCTTTATCTTTCGAAGAATTCCTGATCACAAGTAAACCTTCATCACTAGGTTAGAGTTTTCTTTCTATTTATATATACTTGCTTTATTTATTCTTATTCTCGCTCTCTTTCTCTATATTTCTCTCCAACTTCAACTTTATTTTCTTATTCCACAAATTCTTTTACTCACTCATTTCACAGATTTATATTTTGATTTGATTGTTGTTATAATTTTTAAATATTTACTTTGAAGTTTGCTTTAAATCTTAAATTCGTATTTTTTTTTATTATGTACTAACCCTTAATTTAAAAACTATTAGTTTTAACTATCCCTAAACTCAACTTTTGTATTACATACTTTCTTCTATTTAGTTGCAGAATCAAATAATAACACTGACTATACTTAGGCTGCGATTAGGGACAACGTGTCAGTGTCAATATTAAAAACTGATATTATTTTTCTTAGTCCTTTTCTATTTTTTTAGTTAACTTAAGATACATATTAATATTAATGTTTCGATTTATTCGACAGCACTGCTTGTCATCCAAATAAATAAAGTACAAATAAATAAATATTTGTTTCGAGTTGAATTATATTTTATTATGTTTTAAAGTTTTCATATAAAGCTCTTCACAATAATAATAAAACGGCAGCTTAAAAACAAAAATCTAATTATCATTGATTGATAGTGGATTATAATTTGTTAACCAAATCAAAATTAGTTTATAGAGCTACCTATATACTACATATAAGTATATACGAATGTGCCTTAAGGTAAATGAGTAAAAACTACGAAAAAATTATTTTTTCTCAAAATTGAGATTATAATTAAATAGTTTTCCTTCAAATTTCTATATATTTCTATACTTACACGTATCAGTGTGGGAAATTAAATAATAAATACGAGTACTGATTAGATCATTAGATCGTCATTTGAAAGAATAAACTTTAATTTACTTCTACTAACACAAATGATATTTGCATATTTGGCGATTCCAGTATGCCTTAAAAATACAAGAAAAAAAAATAAACAAATGAAACTTCAGTTTTTAAAAAAAATTGATTTCATAAATTTGTAGTTGTACATCTGTGAAAGTTAGTGAATGTCCCTAATGACTTATTATTTTTTAAGTATTTACTTTATTTTATTACCTACTATTACAATTTATAACAATTAAAATACTTTATACTTCACTTGTATTTGCATGTCCTTGTAGAATGTATGATTAATACTATTTGACTTCTAAAATTACTAATGTACTCTCTTTAATCATTTTCTAAACGGCAGAAAAAATCTACATATTTGTATACATATCTATTTGACGCAACAACCTCAATTGATTGTCATTATATGAATTATACGCATTACTGGACTTTAATAAGATAATTTTCGAAGATGCTTTGTAATCACAGTTTGGTAAGTGTTACTCCCATAATAAACGAATAGTTATTTAAGTATTTATCAGCTATTGTTTTATGAAAAAAGGGTAAAAGGGTTCATAAAACTGTGCTTGTATTTTCCAAAATTAAGCAAGGACACAGAAAAATGAACACAAAATTGTAATAGAAAACCAACCAAATATTTTTAAATAAGTCAGAATTATCTTAAATTAAGATCAAATCATTAATAATTGCATATAAAATATTTTAAGGCGAAGAAATAATAATCGTGATTTTGATATTTTAAAAATTTAGTTTTTTCAGCGCAAATTCGAATTATATAATATATATAATATGTATATAATAATAATAACATTAATGTCAAACTAATTTAAATTAAGGTAATATTAATATCTTTGCAGATCCGATATATACATATATACATATTTGTAATCATAATTTGCCTAGTAAATGGAAATGGAAACTATTTAAAATCACGAAGCCGTGACTATGGGGTTCCGAGAAATACGGATAGCAATAAGTTAGTCAAAGTTGAAGATGGAACATCGAACGTAAACAACGGGCTAGTTGATGGAGGTGTTAGAGCCGTTGGAGAAGTATTTGTTCCAAAAACTTTTCCAATGAGTTCGCAAGAACCATCATGTGAGCAACTTCGTGCTATGTGGATGTGAGTTTAAAAATTTCCTCAAAATCACCAAATACATCAAATATATATCACATTCATTACGATTTACATAGATTTTCCAAAAGACAATCTCGAGCAGCAGAAATAACTAATGAAATACCAACATATCGTGATCCCTTTACATATAATGTTTGGGAACCGCTTTACTCCAATTCAAGAATGCTTGGCTCGTAAGTTTAGTGTCAAGTTTCAAATATGCTAAAAATAATATTGTATAATATTTTATTAACTCAAATTAAGTATTCGAATGGGTGCAAGAGAGCGTGCCCGTTCTCCCATTTTTGGTCGAGTCGTAAGCCGAGAGCCAATAATTCCTCAACGTGTACCATTTGAGCAACGCCAGCGTCATGTCGATGGCGCCCCAAATGGTCCCAGCCAGAGTAGGTTCTATACCGCCGAAGGACGAACCACAACAAATGGTGGCTCACCCTCTTCCTCATCATCATCATCATCGTCATCATCGCCCCGTCGATCCAGCACCAATAGATATATGGGAGTCCCGAATAGCTCAGCGGCAAATGTAGTCGGTAGCCAAAACTCGGTGGCTGTACAAGGAAGTTTTCAAAAGCTTAAGGAACTCATCTGGACAGAGCGAGCCAAGGAATTAACTCAACAACGCCGAGCCGAAGAATTGGCAGCACGGGCGGCAGTGCTCAAAGAAATTGCAAATGGTCAAAAGTAAGATTTCATATACAGTAAAAAGAAATTGTTTAAATTGTTGGCTTGTATATATAACAGGTTTAAACAAGCATTTAAATTAAATCCTTTTGAAATAAAAAAAGATAGAACTTCATTATGAGAGTGTACAGAAGACTCGCGCTCGATTTCCATATATATTGATAAATATATTAAAGAGAATTTCAATATAAAAATTAATTCAAAAAAGTTTTAAAATGCAGTTAAGTATTTAATTTATTTTATTTGGATAACAAAGGCCTCTTAATGCATCAAATTCTTTCATTAGTTTATTGTATTTATATATTTCTTAAATACATATTCCTATTCTGTGTTAATTTTATGAACAAAAATGTTGCTAATAAGAGAGTTTCTTTGGTCATTACCAATTTGGCTTAAACTTTTAAACAAATTATTTTTTTTTAATAAACGAAACTAGATCTGGCTATGTCTAAATCATTTCGGAAGATATTTTTGATAGAATACAATAAAATAACAAACTTAATACCAAAAAGTTTTAAAATTAAGCAAATATTTTTTGCTGTGTAGAACTGATAATTTCTCGAATATACAAAAGACATAATATTTATATTTAATCATATTCAGCATACAATCGTCCTACAAGACACCATTCAGTAGCCAATCGGATTCGATTGTGATGGATGAGAACCGTAGCCCCGATAACAGCGGTAACCAATATTTAAATGACGGTCGAATGTCAATTGCACATGGACAAACCTTTGATAGCAACAACAAAGCCGGATACAGAACCAACACTCCTAGAGCGTCCACGCGCCGCATTGGAAGTAGTTATAGCTCTCATTCCGGTGTTCCAAGGCATAAGGAAACTTTCTACTCCGGAAACGCGGCTGCCAGACAAGCAAACGCAAAGGCTGTTGCTCACATGAAGATTCCAGCTACAGAAATGAACCCAAACTCAGGCGACTTATTGGAAAGGGATGCAACAGTTATAGGTATTCCACGAACCTATCCTATGCGGCAATCCCATTTTAGGGAAAGAAATCGCTCCCTCCTTAAACAGGTAATACATATTTGAAAACAAACTATTTTATAAACACACACATTTCAAAACATATATGGGCATTTCCCGAGTGGCGTTTCGTGACAATCGTATACCTAAATGTGAAAAAAAGCGAGAAAAAAAATCGAATTTATGAGAACCTTTTTTTATACCTGGGTCGAAATTCAGCTGGACTATATTAAATAAAAAAAATGAAAACATTCGGTCTTTCCTAATAAAAGAAAAGAGCAGAAAACACCCGTGACGTTACGTGACAAGAGTAGAAGTCGGTTTCGACTTAAAGTTGTAAAAGCGCAAAACTCTGCGAAGTGTGCAAGCCTTTTTGTATACAACTTTTTTTAGTATTTTAATAAATAATTTTAATTTTGCAGGCTTTTTCATTTAAAAACCTATTCCTGTTTTTTTTTACAAGCCTTAGTATAAAATGTAACGTGACATGGCTTTACGTATCATAAATTTCTATGGTACATTTTGAAGTAATGATCGCCTTTAAAAATTTATTTAACGCAAATCAAACAATTATTTCGGCTTCAATATTAAGATGATAATAAAATGATGTCATGTTATAGTCCATAAAGAAGGCTGCTTTTGACAATTATAAAATTAAAATTAAAAAAAAAATTAACATTAACTTCAATTAAAAGGAAAATGAAGCAATTCTCGAAAAAAAATTACCTCTTATTTGTGTAAATCGATGGCTGGGTGTATTTTCGAAAGAGGAACATATACATTGACGTTACGTGACATACTTATAAAATTTTCCACAATTGAAATATATTTTTTTATGGCCCGAAATTGGAATTTCACACATCTGCGATCATCAGTGCAGATGTAATGCTACGAAATGCTGTTTTTTGTTGCGTTACGTGACATTATAATATCGGTAAAAGCAAATCAGAATTTTACGGTTAATTCACGTTTGCTTGCTCCCTTTGTATTTTTATGGGTAAACTTTTTGCGTCAAGAGTGCTCCTGCATCATTATACTAAGAAAAGTTAATTTAAAGAAGTTTTAAAGTTGACCAAAACATGATTTTCAACCTTGAAGGACGATTATTCGTTAATGCAACTAAAAAAGTTTTGAACTCTTTGATTTATTAAATTTTGGATATTTCTCTCTTAAAATTAAAAAATGTATTGGATGATTTTTAATTTTTTGGTCGTGGTGGATGTTTCTGTGGAAATGCTTATATTTAGAATGACAATCATTTTTCTATTGACTACTATTAAATTAAATTCTTATGTTTTTGACTAAATTCACTACCGTTGTGTGGTATACTCGACAATAGTTTTGTTATTTATTTTTGAGTGTAAATTAAACAAACATTTGTTAACTATCTTTTTATTTTAGTACAATCCCAGTGAATATTTTCAACGGAGCACAAGAAAACTGAAGAGTCTGCAGTTCGGAGATATGCCAAATGGTAGACTGGACTCGTACGACAACTATCTAAGTTCCTTCACACCAATGGATTATGATGGGAAACCTAGTCTCAGTGAACTGCTTTATTTGGGTAATGATCGAGCAGAAGCACTCGGAATAACTCCTTTATCGTTTCAAAATCCAAAAACTGAGCAGTATGATTACGATTTATATGACTACAATGGCTATTAAGGTCTTTATTTCTACAAATAGACAAGATAAACAACCACACTAATTGTGGTGTGATAAATACATACGTATATTCATGAATATTTTGTGTCTAATCTGAAAAGCTTGTTTAATCATGTAATTTCGCTTGTTACTTATTATTTATTGGTTTTCAGTGACAATAGATGATACTTGATTTAGTTTCTCAAATGTAAATAGTATATAAATTGAGCAACTTAGCATGAAAATACTTATAGCAGGAGAAACGGTTGTCAATTGAAATATATATGTACTAAGATTTAAGAGGATAATGGTAGAGCTGGTTAAAGTACCTACAATATACACAATACATACATATATACATATATAAGTATTCATCATTAAAATATGTCTTGATTGCCCAAACAAAAACAACTATGTATTCGATTATAATTATAATTTATTTATTATAATTTCTAATTATACCGAAAGATTCATTTCTTATAAAGTATAAATATTATGAATACGTATTCATATTCATATTTAAACTTATTTCCTGTTTCTGCTACAGAAATAATCAAATGCTTCCAATATAAAACAATCATCAAAATCTAAGGAACACTACAAGAATGTGTTTGTCTCCCAATGAATAGATTTAAAATCTGATACGTGTAATCTAAGAGAGTTGATTAAATAATGAATACCTAACGCAAACATAATGAAAATACGTCAACTGGCGGATCAATTATAAGTACCTAGATAAGTACTCCAGGAAATGTAATTAATTATTGTATTATTTAATTAATAATACGTAGACTAGCATAACACATAATACTGCAGTCAATGTATTAGCTTGTCACATCTTTTACAGACACGTGTGTGGTATGTGAATACCAAAGTATGAGCTAACTGTGCCTGAACTTAATCACGTTAACTAAAGAACAAATAACAATCATAATAATCAATTTAACTAAAAATCTAATACTAATAGTACTGACGTAACAAAAGAATTTTTTATTTATTTATTTTTTATACAGATTCCCATTTGATTTAGTAAAAACATATATTTTTAAATTATGTTTGTTTTTTTCAACCATATTCAATGTAATCAACAGATTGTCTAAATATTGTAGAATTATCGATTCAAAAAAACGCAACTTATTTATACATATGAAAATGTCAATTTAACATATCGAACTTACCCAAAGTACTTGTTCTACCTATATACATATGTACATACTATATTAGAATTCTTGTTTACTAGTAATCGACTATAATTAACACACTTGAAATGTGTTTGGTTTTGGGCTATTCAATGTGTAATATGTGTATCTACTTATATAATGAGTATTAAATACAAAATATTAAGAAATTTAACAAAAAAAAATGAAAAGAAAAGATATACAACAATTACTCGTATGCCTGATTTTACTAATAGTTATTTATTGTTATTATATACACACACAAATGTACTATGTGTACTATTAGTAAATACATACATACCTACATACATACATGTATGTACATATTTACAATGCATACATACTTACATACATAAATATTTTCATATGTATGTATGTATATTTATGCATAAACCATTGACAATAATTCTCTAGTTGTGAGTTCCGTGACAATAAGACATTTTTATTATATATACATATATAAACTAACATATACATATGTAACACGAAATATGTATGATAACTCGGTGTATGATGTATGGTATACAAATATATTATACATACGTATTCCCAGTTTATTGTGTTAAAAAAAATAAAAGTAAATTGTCTACGCATGGTTGATGTTTTTATGTAATGAAGAAAGGAAATGAAACATATTTAATAAACATTAAAATTATATGTAACTTAAGAAATAATTGTGAATCTTATTGTATAACATATTGTATATTGTAAACAAATCTTAAATATATACATATATAAAAAGTGGTATAAACAGAATCATCAAGCTTTTTATTCAAGTCCCAAAAATTGAAGAATTTGAAAAATATCTGGGACCGAAATGCTCATAATTAAAAAAAAAGAAAATTTTAAAATATAAAATAAATCTTACATTTGATCAAAATAAAAAAATTAAAAATAAAAATTACTATCCAATTTTTTATTATAAAAATTAAAAATAAAAATTATTTTTAATTTTTATGATAAAAATCAAAATTAAAAATTATTTTTAAATTTTTATTTTGAATGTTAATATGTTTGGAACCAGGTGTTGTATTGACAAAATTTTAAAGCATTCACGTTGTGTGCCCCAATACTTTTCATTTGATACACAGTATGTCCTTAAAGGATACTGATAACTTATCATATATTTTGCATATTTTCGATATGCATTAAAATTTGTAATATTTGAACAATAAAATGCCCAAATACAAAATTTGGTACCAATCCGATGAAAAACAAGGAAGTATGCAAAATCCGAGGTCTACTGATAAGATATTTACATTCAATTTTTATTTTTGATTTTTATTATAAGAATTAAAAATAACTTTTATATCTGAATTTTATAATAAAAATTGAATTATAATTTGTATTTCTAATTTCATTTATTTGGATAAAATATAAGATTTATTTTTAAATTTTTGCATAAAAATTAATAATAAAAGCTTATCGTGTTTCCAATATACTGCATCCTGAATTATTATATCAAAGATTTTCCCATTCTAGATATTTTTTTTTCAGGTTTGATTTTTTTGAATACATAATTATTATTTGCGGTCCCTGAAAAATATTGTATTTAAGCAGTGTATCCAAAAGGAATGATTTACGTCATAATTAAATGTATATTAATACATACCTTATTCAAAAGAATATTTTGGTCCAAAAAGTATTAAATTTAAAATTTTCATTTAAACTTGGCGACCACACAAAAATATTACAGATGCTTTCATTTGCATTCGAAGTTTTTGATCAACTCGGCTACAATCTGAGTTTTGTTAGCACCACCAAATGAAGATCATAAGCTCATGCTGATCTATTTCGTTGGTGATTCGACAATTGAAATAGATCAGCGTTGTGCAATTTTGACTGCGACTAAACGTGAAATGATCACACAATTGCAAAATCTTCTGCATGAGCGTTATGAATTGATCAGATCGTTCAAAACGGCATTGGACATAATGCGTTCTGAAGACGCTCTAGAATATGATGAGATTTTCTTGAGTGTATGTTTTTTGCTTTTAATTTCTTGACGTGAGTAGCACCGCGCTCCGGGTCAACTAGTAATATATATATATGTATAATGTAATTGTTATTTGTTACTTCTTTAATGGAATATAAACACAAGAAAAATAAGACTATTTATTTAATATTCCTTGTATATTTTAAATGAAAATCTTAGCATTAAATAAAATGGTTTATCTTCACAATTTTTTTTTATCCTTGATTGGATAATATTTAACACTATATATTAATCTAAGGATATATGAATGGTATATATTTTTAATTCAATTTTAAAACAAATAAGACTGTTGCGGTCGGAAGCTCCCGACTGATACATTTTCTGTCGCCTGTGCAATACTTTTCTATTTATTTAAAGTGGGGATAATTTATTCTCATTTAACTAATTTACCAATTAACAAATTTACTGACTTAAGCTTTTAGATCGTGTTTTAATCAATTTGATTTCCCATTCATCTATCGTTTCGTATCAAAAACATTTTGGATGGTATCTTTTTGGGAAATCAACAGTAGTCTCAACATCGAAAATACTGAAAGCTTTCGCAGACAGAGAAGGGATAGTCGAATATGGGACCATTGCAATATACATACATACATTTTTCCTTGGGGAACAGAGTGGAAAAATAAAATTTTACTGGGAGCGTATCTGTACATGTTATATTCAACAAATAATTTATAAATAAATCAGAAATAGAAAAAAATTAAGTTAAGTTCCATTAAGACATGCAACAATCACAAATAAATCAGCATTGGAATTGAATCTTCGACAAGCCGATTATTAATTCCGTAAATGTATAGCTAACATTATACTTATTAATACTCTATTCGGATATTAGTGATCTTTCTGTTGCTCATTATTTTCCATTTTCCTGAATTTCCAGCTTCCTTGGCCATCAAACTCAAGAATGTGAGTGTGAAATTTCCTAGTAATAAAATTAAAAAGAAGAGTTTAGTTGGATATATAATATATAAATTTATATTTAAACATATCATATCTATGCTTACTCTCAAACAGAAGGCTATATTTTATGTCTGTTTAAAAATACTTAAATTCTCTTATTTTAATTTTCACTATAATTTTAACTTCTATTATTTAAACCCCGTAAAATATAATACTTGATTCTTGATATATTTAGTCATGTTCGTTTGCATATCCAATTTATCCAAGAGTTGTATAAAATACCTTTTCCTTTCCACAATATCCTAGCCAAACATGACAATTTTTATCATTTTACTTAGTGTAATAAAATTTTGAATTGGAGACTTTGGTGAAGACGTATTAAAAATAATAAAAAGTATGGATCGCAATTTGTAACTCAATAATCAATAGGAAGCAGTTATCTCATATTTAAAAAAATATATGAATATATTTGTAAGATAATGAACTATATAATTCTGTAATAGACTTATAGTTTGGATTATACTCGTAATTAAAGTATAGAAGTAGACGTCTCCGACCCCATAAAGTATATGTATTCTTAATCAGGACAAGCTCAGTCGATATAACCATGTTCGTAAGTCTATTTAGATATGCATTTAGATGCAAAATGCAAAATCAGACTAATATTATCAAATTCGTAGGAACAATCGTTTCAAAAATGGGTTTATGATTTTAAAATTATCTAAACCAAACTTGTCAATTCTAAATTTAATAACCGCCATTCTGATGTATAATATAAATATGTTTAATATAAATATATTTCAATTAGCTTTACATTAATAATCTTAATCCATATAATACCTGCTGCAAGAGTATACATCAAATAAAGTTTTCTTTTGACCATGTAAAATTAATATTACAATAAAAGAGGAGTATCTTACCAGAGGGTTGGCCTATGTGTTATTGTCAGAAGCGTAATTCCCATGCTCTTCGCAATTTCATAAATCGAGCTCTCCACATCAATAGAAACTGCGCTTGTGCATTCATCAAGTAATGCGTAACGTGGTCTAGCAAGCAAACAAAATTAATTCAATACGATTCCCGATAGCAACAAATAATTACTATTACTATTACGCACTTGTGATAGAACAAACGTGCTACTGCCATCCGTTGTTTTTCACCTCCAGAGAGAATGTCCTTCCAATCGCGCACCACATCAAAACTGTCACTGTAAGTACAAATACATTAGTTATATCTACGTTATATACATATTTAAGTATTTAGTGTAGAGCTCCAAAACTATCGATGGCACTATCCTCAAGACAATTTTCTCATCAATTTTTTTTTTTATTTTTTATAAGACAAGCCTTTTTACACTACGAGTTGCATTTGGCATTTTGGGTTGAAAATGCTTAGTGCTGAAATGTCTGTTTACATTACACATTTTAGCATTAGATCAGCTGTTTTTTTTTTTTTTTTTTTTTTTTTGACATATGTGTGTGCTTATACATACATATGCATACACAGCTGAGTGAGTTTGGCATTTAAGCAATTTAAGCTAAAATGTATAATAAAATGCTTATAATAATAAATTTCGTTGAAAATTAAAACGCAATTTAATTGCAAGTATTACAAGAAATGGAGGCGCCCAATATGATGGAAGAATTTCAAACCAAACTTGTTTGCACTCTCGAGCTGCGTGTTATTCAAAATTTAACAGCAAAATTTTAAGATTACCAGACTTAAAAAAATGGTACTATCGAGTTGAAATTTGCAATTATCGATAAAATCGTGAATGCGACTTTGTTCAATTTTGAATTGTCAAAAATTCTGAATGCTGTCTGGTGTAGTAGAATGCGCATTAAGACGTCAATAAAATCATTTAAATCCATATTTTTAATTATTATTTATACGAGTATACGAGGAAAATAATATAAAAATTAGTTACTCTAAAAAAAATTCGGAAAATTCTTTTGGGATAAGTTAATAAAATGTATCTTTCTAGTTTTTATTTAAAGAGAATAGTTTAAATACTTACCGTTGTGCAATATGCTCCAGACTAACCATTTTCAAAATGGCTCTTAACTCATTTTCGGTTATACCCTTCCGTTTCATATCGTCTCTTGTATCGGGATATATAATCTGATCACATAGGCTGCCAATTGACATATACGGACGTTGAGGAATGTAAAACATACAGGGCTTATCTTCAACCGGACGTGGTATATGCAATTCTCCCGCATAGATCGGCCAGAGTCCACTCAAAATGCGAAACAGGCTTGACTTGCCGCAGCCATTTGGTCCAGTTATCAATAGATGCACTCCAGGCTCGATGCAGAGAGTTAAGCTTGGCACAACAATATCACAGTTGGGTGTAACCACCGGCACGGCCCGAAGACTAATGGACATATTTCTGGCATCGTCAGTGTATATAATGCGACCTTTTGCCACAGGTTTGCCATTGCGGAACTCTATAATGCCGTTCATTTCATCATTCTCAACTACAGTTGCTTTGCTATAAATCCCCTGGGCGGTCTCCTCGAAAACATCCAGCATGCCAGCCACTCGGTAAGTATAGCCGGCTAATGCCACAATTTCCTTGTATGATGACATGAGACGCTCTATGGCATCAGCTGCCGAAATAAGCAAATTTCGGGCCGTCGTCAAATATTGGGTGCGCTCACTCACATTGGAGTCGTCACTGTCGCCGTCGGCTTTCGATCGGGCAACAGTGCTGCTGCTGGAAGAACCGCCTGTTAATATAGGCAGAGACACCATCACCATTCCAGTTCCAGACCATACATATTTCATAAAGAACTGCTCTAGCATTATGAACCACAGTTTTTGACTGAATATGTTATTCATTTGATTAACTAAACGATTATAGGCCTGACGTAGCTGCTGCAACTCCACCTATTTAAGTAAAAAACACATATGTATTTAGAAGAGGTATGCAAAAATCTGAGTTTAAAAATTGATATATTTGTATTAATTTAGTATAAGATAGAGTTGTTCTTTCTAGTTCAATTTACTGAGTTAGTTCAATAGTTCGATTCCTACTGAACAAACTAAACTTTCTTATGAGTCCCATTCTTGTTCATCGTTTATTCTAGTTATTTGAGGCCCATTAACTAATTAATTAACTAATTTGAATTGCGAAATCATTCAAATCATTTTTTCCTAATTTTTATTTTATATTTATATTGAAATTAATATAAAACTGACACTTTAAAGGGTCCTACAAATGTATACACGAAACTTTTATTATTTAAACAATAATAAATAAAATATAGAAAGAAAAAAAAACAAAGAAAAAATAATAATAATAATATTATTTTGATGTTTGATTTCACGCTGTTCAAAAAATAATTATTATTTTGATATTTTGAGATCCAGCAAATATGATTTGCATAAGTCAAGAAAATTCAAATCAGTGAACTGGAATGGAACTCAAATGACTAGAATGAACGGTAAATCAGATGAACGAGAACGGGACTCAAATTTTTAGAGTGAACGATGAACATGAATGGGATTCAAATGACTAGATTGAACGTTCAGTACAAAGATTCGTTCGATCAAATGAATGATTCGATACAACTCTAGTATAAACATTTCCCTGATGATTGATCATACACATTGTGTTTTCAATTTTTAATTGGACTTGTAATAAATTTCTCGTTTAATTTACTCACCTTGTGTCCTCCATAAAATGCGATTTCTTCTGCATTAGTTATGATACGCGAATGAATATGCCTTAGATAGCCATATCGATTAGCCTCCTCAGATACCAGTTGGCCAAATTTAGGTGACACAATTCGTAATATATGAGCAGTAAGCGCAATAACACTCACTGATAGAGCCGGACCTTTAACAAAACGACACAATTAAAACCTAATTTAGTTACGACAATTTAAATATTTAATTATGGCATTACCTGATAAAATGTTAGCCTTCATTTTCCTAGACGATCGCATCAACGCCAAACCTATTAACATCAGATCGAAACAGGGCTTGGTCAAACTACTGTACAAGTGAGCCACAGAGCTGGCAAACACTGAAATGTCCTCTGTGAGTCTGTAAAAAGATATAATATTATTAAATTATTATAAATTATTATTAAATTAAAATGCATATATGTGCTTCTAGCTATGAATAGTTAAGACTTCGTAAGATGAGGATTTATTTGTCGATTCTTAAAAATAATACAGTTTTGATATCTTATTTCTATGGTAAGGCACTGAGTGACAAATTCAGGCTAACTTAATTTATGTTGATTATTTTGCCATTTGCTTAATTGCATACTAGGCTTTAAAATTAAGTATTGTTGCAGTCTTTTAGTTGCTTTGGACTTTGTTTTTTAGTTATATTCCTTACGATAGGTACAGAGGTAAAATTTTTAGAAAAAACCTTGTTATCATTAAAAAAAAAAAATGAGGAATGTGTTTATTTTTGTACACATGATTTTTGCACTTTCTGTATAATAGCCGATTTCCACACAAACATGTCATGTCAACGATAACAGGCAAACACGATAGGTCCTTAATGGTGTTTCTATGGATGCATTTGCAATCAGCTGATCATTTGCTTGCAAGGGGCAAAGCTTCAATAAGCAATGTAATAATGTAGTAATCAGCGGTTACTTCTGTTTTGGTTGACTATTATCACAAATATGATAATCTAATAAAGTAAATTAACTTCTTAATACAGATGTATATAATTATAAGGGTCATGTGCCATGGGCGCTGCCATGAATCTTGTATATCTTTTTTAAGAGAGCAAAATAAAAGTGAAGCTGGAAGAAACGTCATCATTTACATAGAATATTAGAATCTTATGAGGCTCTGCAGTTCTAGGGATTGTTTTTGAGATATTTATCATTTTAATTTTCGCGGCTTAATTTTGAAATCATAATTTTTGAAAACAGCTGTTTTGCGCAAAATTGAGCTAAGAGCAACTTAACAGCAACGCAATCTATAAAACTCTACCAAAAACGATTTGGCATAGGCATTTCTAACTCGACTTTTTCCCATACCTAACAGCCTATGTAAATAGCATAGGCCTTGAACGTGCGTCAGGCGAAATTCGATGTTATTGGCAAACGCTTCCAACGCATCAACCAATGGAAACCCAGCTTTATTGTTCGATATTTGTTCTATGTACTCGTCTTATCGATGCTCACGATACAAAGTAGTAATTAAAAGATCTAAGGTATCAAAATCAGTGTTGATTTGATTCTGATTTCGTCATTTAGCAGTTTGGTAAAAATTATAAGAATAGCTTTGGGCTGAATGTGAAAAGATGATTATAATATAATAAAATGAGAAACAAGTTTTTAAAAATGTGTCTTTTTTGTTTTTCAAGATATCGAAATCAAACTCAGTTGCTCGGTGTAATATGTTAATCTGTACAATCTGACAAAGTTTGATCAAAATCAGAAGGGAACAATCGGTCGAATATTAAAATTTTTAAGAAGACCATTGCAAGAGTATATACATAGGTATAAATTTTTGGCGTGCCGAATATGTCCGTTTCTTTCTTGTTCTAACTATATTACTTCGGCTTAATATGATTTCTATAAATCGTTGTTATCAATTTGCTAGGGTGAGTGGAAGGGGCCGCTAGATCGAAAATTGTTTAACGTATAATTTAGTATTCATTAGCCAAAATAATTAACCTTGTATTAATGATTGTTTTTAAATTAACAAGAAAATTAAAAAATGTTTAGATACTTCTATTGGAATATTTTTTTCTCTTCAAAAATTGTTATAAGTGAATGTTTTTTCAGATAACATTTAATAGATTCAGTACCCACCTGTGATCGGCGTTTTCAATACGTCCATCTAAATTTGATACTCTATAGTAGTTTTGATTTTTAAAATATAATCGATACGAATGACGCACTAAACGAGTCCTGTTGAAAATAATTATATTATAATTATATACATATGTACATACTTTAAGTACTTACCGGAACGCCAGAGCCAGCTTACTTTCAAGAAAGCGTATCATTGAATTAACAAATGTTGCCGGAATCGCAATACCAAACCATTTAAGTAATACAAGGGCAAATTGTCTGACATCCTTGCGAACAATGAACTTTACAAGGGCACCTTCCAAGGCGGCCACATAGATGCTGAGAAATGTTCGCGAAATCAGGCACAGTGTGTGTACAGTGAGCAGGCCGGTCTCGTAGCAGAATTTTTGGGGTATCATTATCTTGACCAGCATACCGAGCTGCTTCAAGAACTCCTTGTTTAGGCCGGGTTCAAGCATTTGCTTATTTTTGTTCTTCAATTGTTGCTCCACCAAGAGTTTCTCGGCCTCGGCCAACTTGAAATCCTCGTCGGAGCCATCGTATTCCGAGGGTGTTAGCGCTCCCTTGTTCGCCTTTGATTTGCCATTTTGCTTTTGGCTGATTTGCGTGTTTCTTATATAGGGAATGGTCACCTTAATGGTTAACGCAAATAGAGCAGTTCCCACGAGGGCGTAACTAAACGCTTGCTTCGAGAGTCCAGTTTGCTCATATTTTTCCGCAATACGGTCTACATATTTTGATAGCACTGTCATATTTACATACGTCTTGTTAATATGTTTTGGAAACGCTCAACAGAAATCCCAGAATTTACACTATAAATAAAAAATGCAGTTATTCATTAATAAAAGCTATTTGTTTCTTTTTTTTTTATATGATAATTTCAATAAACAGTAAACCGTCATTATATTATATTTTAAAATATGTTTAGTTTATTCAGTATTGAACTATTATAACCCAAATAGTCGATTCTTAGCATAGATATTATATTTTATAGTTATTAACTTTGATTTTTATGTATATATAAAATATTAAATTTTGTTAAATTGAAAATCTAGCTGGATTGACGTCATTTTCGGAATTTGAAAAAATTAAAAGTTAAATTCGACTGCTGCCATAAAATAAAAATCATGAGTTATTTGTATATTCGATTTTTATTAAAAAAAAAATAATTATAAACATTTTTTCTTGATTTTGAAATATAACTATCATATATAACTTTCTTTTCGTTCATTTTACAATATAAACGTTTTGTACACAAAAAGTTTGAGAACCAAAACATATGTAAAATCGATAGTTGATACAGAAAGCAAAATATTTTTTCTAGCTAAAAAAAAGTATATATTTTCGACTTTTCAAAAACGGTAAACCTAAAGCCGAGAAGGTAAACTTATTTGTAAATAACTCCAAATGCTTAATGATATTATTATATTTTTAAAAAACAATCCGACTTTATCATTATTCCAGATCTAATTTGGATTATTTGTTCAGAAATTAATTTTTTTTTAAGTTAAAAATGTTGCATCAGTATGCAGTACTATAGTCGAGTATACCCAACTATCGGAAATTTGAAATAAACTTGATCTGCGTATGGTATACAAAAAATGGTCTTTAGCTTTTATAGTCCCCGAGATCTGTTTTTTTTTTAATACAGACGGACAAGGTGACGGACAGCGATAGATCGACTCGGCTATTGATTCTGATCAAAAATATGTATAATTTATATGGTAGGCAACCTCTAAAACAATCTTTTGTTAAAATTTTATATTGTCAATTGTTTCAATAAACTTGTTCATATTGTATAAAGTTATATTAATAATTTATACATTTAAAAAAAAGTTTATTGCACATGGGCATTGATATATCGGCTCAGCTCCTCATCAGGAATATATATACTTTATGGGGTCGGAGATCACATTTTAAAAGCCTTTTGCAAGCGTACACAAATTTCAGTCGACAAATATAGAAGTTATTAAATCTGTAGTGAAAATTAGAAATTTCGTTTCGGTCACTTGAATTGAAACGAAATCGAATTTTTAAATCTTAGCGTTTCTTTCGGTTTTAAACTATCGGGCTTTAAGCAAGTCTGTGTATTTTATATTCGCGACATTGTTGTGTAACGAGACATCCAAAACTTCTTCTAAATCATTTCGATAAGATTTAAAACCACAAGGTCAACGAAAATAATTTTTTAATTTTTTTGGTATGGACAGGGCAATAAAATTCAAAATAAATATGATAGCTTCCAATAATATTAAGATAATATGTTACCGTGTACTGAATTGTTGTTGGAACTTTGTTGATCAAAGATAGAAGTGTGAAGAATAGTCTCGAATAAATATCCTGAAAGCTAAGCTTTTCCGTATAAATAATTAACACTTTTATAATTTTTTTAAACTATAATATATTAGATTGTTATGGATATAGATAAATAAGCAAATTAACTTCTGTGACACTGCTGCTTAAATAGAAAACACATTAACATTTGACATCGTAAAATTATATAGATTTAAATAAAAGATCATCGCCGGGTATGCGACGTGAGTATTTGTATCCGCCGCAATTTTACACTGAACTAGTCTACGAAAATTCGGTTTCTTTGCTTAAAAACCGACTGGAGTATTATGATACGATTAAAGGTCACTGCTAACTCGCAATCTCAAAGAGAATTTACTCATTGTTTTATTGTGGCTCTCACAGAGTTGTGTAAGTATTTCAGTGAAATAAGCCGAAACTTATACACTCGTGCGTATCGCAGACTGGCATTTAAGCTATCAAATAATCAATTTTATTAGTGCCAAGACTCGTAAAATAAGATTACCCTAATCAATGGAACTGATAGTGTGCTCGGATTAGATTGCCTGTAACAAGAAACATTTTCATAGCATGCTGGCGCTTCTTTCCGGGTTCAAATCTTGATAATAAAAATAATTCCAAAAGTATTTAAATAAATATAAAATAATTTTAGTCGATAAAATGGAAATATCATTTGAAAACTCTGGTAACTTGCTTTCATTGGTTTGACAAAAATTAAATAAATTTATTAAATTCACTTAATAGAGCAATTTTCAAAAATCTATTTTTTGAGCCATTTGTTCTCCAAAACTCGAACATTTGTTTTTCTTATCTCTCAGTTTTTTACATATTGACTATCTAGTGTAATAATTTACGTTGAAAATGTTTAAAATAAAATGTTTTATTTAAATTTCAATAATAGTTTCTTAATAATTTTTACAAAAATATGAGTTGAAGTACGTTAATTAAAAAAAACAATATTTTTAAGAAATTAAACACTCAATGATTTTTTTGGTATTCGAATAAATGAAGAGACAGTTGAACGAGAATGTCACTCAAATAACTCCAACGAGTCAGTTCAGTTCCTGAACTTCATTAGGAATGGAACTATTGAACTACTTCAGTGAATTAAGATAGAACAACTCTACTCTCCAGTGACCTTTGTAATAAATGTCGACTAGTGAGTCTTTAATCCCTGGGAGATGTCATTTTCTATTAAACTACTCTTGACCAAAGTCTGCCCTTAGATAATTACTTACATCAACCGATCAGTTTGTAATTAGAAAGAAACATGCCCTCAATCTTAATCGCTTTTCTAAGTTAAATTATATTTTAATTTACAAAATAACAACTATTCTGTTCTGGGATGCTAACTGTACCCAATCCGAGATCTTTCAACACAATTACGTACTCAAGTATATCATCATTAAATATTCAGGAAATCGATCAATTTTATGTTTCTGCATTTAAGATATCAACATTTGATGATAAATTTGAATTATTTAGGTTCAGGTATTATTATTTCAAGACCTTTCTTGTTACACTTTAAATAAATAAAGCTCGCAATTTTTTTTCGGTTCACATGTGAATTTAAGATTAGCTAGCGGAAGTTGATAGATTATCAACTTGAATTGAACTTTGTTACTTAATTCACCAAAAAAAAAAAACAGTTAACAATTGATAAACGGATTGAAGTAGAGTATGTATTTAAATACATATGCACATGTATCTTCTATATATATAAAACTGTTCTACCTTAGTATAATATATATATATATATTATAAATAACATAAAATAAAAATATAAACATAGATTGTACAAACAATAGACAATTGCAAGCTCTCAATGTACATACATACATACATACATATTTAAAAACAAGTAGATACATATGTATGGTTATTTTGTGTACTTCTGTTTCCACATGCATATGTTCATAAAAATTTACGAATTTATTACTGGTAAAAATATTCATTTGTATACAAATTTGATAAAATAGTTGTCTTATTTTTTTTTTAATTAGTGAGCAAAGTGCGTTCATTGGGCTCTGAGAGTATTACAGCAGTCAGCTTTCTGTCGTACACAATCAGCTGATTTCAATGTTTGTGCAGTTGCATGTATATCGACATACATGTGTATGCATATGTATATATGTATGTATGTGCACAGATGGTGCTGTCTATTGTTGTCATTTGTTGTTTTCACATATTCGCTTATTTTATTGTATACATTAGTCTCTTATTATTATTAGTTTTTACAAATTACAAAACACATTTTTACGAAAGGTTTTACTTACGACCCAAAGGTAAAGTTTAAACAAAACCATGCAAAGTTAAATCCACACATAGCACAATTCACAATTTAAATAGATATTATGAAGCACATGATGCACAGTCAAACACGTAAATTGTTTTTAGTTAACAATGTTAACATTTAAAGTATTGATGTTTTAATAAAAGGAGCAGCCACAAATATTATCTGTTTTTTATAAATTTGTGCCATGCATGGCAACGCAATAAAAAACACGACCGAACAACACGAAAGCTTAAAGCTTAATGTAGCATGTACATACATACGTACATAAGTATGTACATATGTATGTGTAATTACTATTGACTAGCTTAGTTTTTCATTTTCCTTTTCTGCTACAATTAAAATACAAGCATACAACTAACTGATTTATGTATGTATGTACATTTTACTTACATACATGCGTATGCAGATGAATCTATGAATTTATGATTGAAACATACATACATACATGTATATACAATAAATATACTTATTATTGTGTACAATTTAGTTATACTACCTACATACACATTTAGTTGTATTAATATGTGTACATACTTACATAGCCTAGTACGTACATGTACATATGTATGCATACATGCATACATACATACATACATATGTGTTTTTTAGCATTTACAAGTCAGAGTTTAAGCGGAATAACAAAATAAAAACAAATCAGTTTGTATATGGATGCATGTATGTATGTATATGTATATCTAATACATATTATGTATATCCAATTTGTTCATACATACATACATAGATATATTTATTATATTTATATATGTATATATTAAGGTTATCCGGTTGTATGTGAATCAGTAAATCAGAAACTGTTGGATCTGACCCGTAACACCGGATTTCTACACAGAAATATCTACCCAGGCGCAAAGTACAATTTGCAGAGCAACCCAGCATTCGGAATTGTGATGTAAAACGTAGTACATATTTATTTTATCAATAAGTTTCAACAGGTTAAAAAGTCAACGTACATTTCATTACACTTTACAAGGTATGTCATATAAGTGCATATTATACACATATATATATATAAATTTATATATATAAATAAATTTAATGGGGAGTATCGCTGTATCAAAAGTATCATTGTATTATTAATTTCCCCATGATCTTTTTTTTACATTTTCCACACATTTTGATCCTAATATCTGTCATTACATTTTAAGAAATGATTACAGTTTTAATTAAATCACTACCATAAATGGTCTAAAATTTGTTATAATAATTATTATATTATAATCAACCTTTTAAGCATTTTAAGAAATGATTATAGTTTTTTATTACCACTTGTTAATAATGCCTTTTTAGTGTCGATTAATATGTAAAATGGGCCACTGATTTCTAAAAAAAATTTTTAAAAATAGATTGCCGGGACCGTAAAGTAAAGTGACAATAACTCTGTCCATAGTTTGTTGATATTAAAAGTGTTTATATTTTGAAAAAGATGATAAAATGGCCAGTCATACAACCTGCCATACAACATTTTTTAATTAGATTATTCTTTTCGAAGTTATTGAGGATTGAAATGAAAATTTTGACTAAAAATATGCTCATTTAAAAATAAAGATATATTTTGTGCAGTTTTTTTTTCGAAAACTAGAGTTTCGATTTTTTTTATTTGGATCTTTGGATCTGTTGGCTTACTTATTCTAAAATAAATAAAATTTTTTATAATATAAATCCACAAATATAGAAGTTTTCAGCTTAGAAGTGGAAAATGGAAATTTTTAATTTTTGAATGAAAAATTTCCAATGTGGGGAGATTATGATATTTTTAAAAACTCTGGAAAATACGGACAGACAGACGGGCAGGGCCAGACCCACTCGGTATTTGACAGTTTTATGATCCAATTATACCATTATATTTTAATGGGTCCAAATTACAAATTATTGCTTAAGACAAAAAAAAAGAGCAATGTCCGCCTCGTAATACATTCAATACTTTCAGAAATAGTCTGTAAATTTTACCACGAACTACTGTTTAAAAATATATCCGGAAAATTTCATAAACTGGGAAACTAATAACACCTGCAATGTTCTTTTTAACAAATGATTGTGCTTAATATTTTTCAATTCAGAAACCTCTATTCCGAAAACGGTGCTGAGAATATGGACTACAATGATCAATCAGATTCATCGGAGGTAAGAATTACTTGTATTTATTAGGTGATTAATAAAATTGATTTTGATTAAACTTAAGCATTCCAAAAGCAAATTTCATATTAATAAAATATAAATAATATAAGTTAGTTGGTTTTTCATAAAGATGTTTCCAATTACTTTTTAATCCACAAAAGTCGTGTGGTTTCGGAAATGTAAGCTTGATTGCATGTGCTTTGAATTCACATGAATTTGAAATTTCGGAAATAGTGATTAAACGCGTTTTCTCAGCTCAAAAAATGCGATTGAATACAAATATGACAATCTTATTAAATAATAATTTGATCAAAGTCTCAAATGCGCTTAGGCTTTTAAGAACGATATAAAAAAATGGAATCAGCTTACAACAATGCGTTATATTAATAATACGTATGTACACAAGTATTTAATATTTGAATTTCATACGACAGGAGTTTTATGATGCGATTTCAAACCAACTTGTGGAAGAACCATTTGCAATGGACCTAAAAACTTCTCTGGAAGAAGCGAAGCTTGCCATAAATTATTTTTTTGATAACAAATTTGATGAAGCTCGCAATCTAGTAAAACCTTTTGCCGAAACAAGCCTATATCACTCCATGGGTAGTGCAGTATTTTCGTTTCTTGAGGCTGTGCTTACTTTTGAGCATATTGACAAGGCATCGGCAGAACTTAAGAAGTGTATAGAGCTTTGTCAACGTCTTAGGAAGAAAAACACCTTTACTGAGTCTATTGGAAACACTTTCAAAAAGGTATTTCAGATCAAGTTTTGAAAGCAAATGCACTTGCATATATTTTTTTACTTATCTATGGTTTCAGAAAAACTTCAACTTGTTTACAGACTTGGAATGTCACGCTGAGCTGTGCCTGGCAGAAGCTCTATTGATGAACGCCCTTCTGACATTTATTGAAGACGAGAACCTTAGCGGGCTAATTCGTGGAAGTCTTCAGGTTCGACAGTGCTATAATTGTTACAGGTACACCAGAGATTATAAACTTTTTACATAGAACTGCACAAATGTATGTAACAGGCATTACGAGGCATCTCCGAATATATTAATAATATAATTAATAATATATATTAATAATATATAGTTGAATTGCTACTCACATATAAAAAGCTTTTCAAAAATTGTTCCACCTTTTTTCACATTTACTCGTACGATTGTCACGTAACGCAGAAATAACTTTTAAATTAAACTATTATTTGTACAGTTCAAACACTCTTATTTAATTTTGCAGAGCATGTGGACAAATAATGAAACATCGCATATGGGATTTAGATGCATCAGTATTAAAAACGCATTTTGATAGCGGAGTACATATGGGAATTGGTACATTTAACTTAATGATATCTATGCTGCCTGTACGTGTAATTAAAGTATTACAATTTATCGGATTCTCGTCGAATAGGGTATTGTATGAACATACAAAAGCTACAGAACATTCTAAAATTGTAATTTTAAATTCTAGAACGATGGTCTAAATGATCTGCATACAGGCTACCAAGAGAATGGACTTCGCCAAATTCTTTGTGCCTTATCCTTGCTCGGCTATCATCTAATGGTTGTGCCGATGCTCAGCGAAAAACAATCCAATTCTGATCTGAACCTGTGCAATGAGATACTGACGACCCAACTTGCCAAATATCCAAGTGGTGTATGGATGCTATTTTTCAAGGGACGATTGGAGCTAGTTAAGGGAAATCTAGCCTGTGCTGAGTCTTGGTATTTAAAATCATGGAAATCGCAAAACGCTTGGCCCCAATTTCACCATTTAAGCTTTTGGGAATTACTTTGGCTGAATTGCATGAAACGTGATTGGAATAATGCCCAGTTTTATGCTAGTCAATTACTTGAAAAAAGTAATTGGTCTCGAGCGATATACGCCTATCAGTTGGCTGCCATTAAATTAATGTCAGGAGAGTCAAGATCAGCATCTGAACTTAAGAAAATTCATGATCTAATGGATGAGGTGCCCACATGCAGGCAGAGAATAGCTGGCAAGTCTCTGCCGATGGAAAAATTTATGGCTAAACGTGCCCACAGATTCAAGGTTCAGAATGGTAGACTTGTCTTGCCGCTTATCGAGCTTATGTATTTGTGGAATATGTTCAAATTCATTGGCAAGGATTACGAGATTGCTGATGGCATTCTACAAATCATTGATGCAGAACTGTCCATGTTTAATAAACCAAATAAACTGCATCCACTTACGCATTTGTACTACGGCGATAATCGAGCCTTATGCCTTTTGTTACGTGGATGTTGCTATGTCCAAATGGGCTTGTCTGCAAAGGCTCTTCAGTAAGTAAAGAAGTCAGGATCGTTATGGCAGTCAATGTGCTGATATCAACATACTCTATTCTTCAATTAGGGACTTTAATGAGTGCATTGAACATACTGGCATTATCGAGGATCACTTTATTATACCTTACGCTCACGTTGAGGCTGCGCTGTGTCACGCATCTGAAAATCGGGCTCTGGCCATATCAATGCTACAGGATACAAAGTATTGCTAACGATTGACCCCATTGACATTTTAATTATTAATCTTTTTTTTTTTAGAAGAAAATTCTCCAAGTTTGCATTAGAATCTCGGCTTCACTTTAGGATACACGCGGCTCTCATGGATCTAAATGGAAGTTTGTATTGAAATCAGGAAAAGTAATTTCATTTTTTTTTGTTACCCTTAGACCTCTATATCATAATTTTATCAAGTGATAATATCAAAATATCAATTGTATCACTATAAATTTTTATATACAATTAAAACTACCAATGTTGATACTCTTGATAATTTGATATCACCAATTTGTATTTAATATTATAAATAATATTATTAATAAAACTAAGGTTGTTAATGTAAATATCTATTTGGAAAGGTGGAACGAAAAAAATTTTTTGTATAAACTATATATTATTATTATTATTATTGTCTTTTCATATCTCGAGCAAATTTAGTATTTATAATTTTACAAAACTTATACCACACACTTAAAAATGTTGAATATTTTGGTTTAAAATTAAAAATTGCAACTGTCTTCTTTATAAATTTAAATTTTCGACTGATATCAATTTTACTACATTATTTAGAGCATAATGAAAGTTAGAATTTGCAAGTTGGATTGAAATATCTCTTAGATTGATCGGATGGGGTGTCGGTTGATATTTTGACAGGGTCCGCGCGTTAACAAGTCCTTGCTTGGCGTCCTTGGGTCCCATTTGAATATCCATATATATAACCTAATTAAAAAAAACATTTGAAATTAATATTATGGTATATAAAAAAGTATTCAACTTTTAATACCTTCAACAATTTGTAGCCGAATTTAGTCGTCATTCGCCCGGTAGCTTTCATTAAATTAATTTTTTTGCATTTTGCCACATAAAAATGGCACAACTTGAACACGGTGTTAAACCTTGGAAATGCCCATATGTTCTTTATTTTATATAAATAATATGTTCTATATAAGTAGGGAATTTGAAAATCTACCCACAACGCAGATTTTGGTTACCTTACACACAAAAAATAATTGTGATTATAGTCGGATATACGGCTCTCTCTGTTAGCAAAATATTGAAATGTTCCGCCCTGTGCGTGATATATTTAATTAATAATAATAATAATAATTAATAATATTTTTTAGGAGCGATTATTACTTCAAAATGTACTAAGGAAATTTATGTCACGTAACGTCATGTCAAGTAACATTTTATACTACGACTTGTTAAAAAAAACAGGAAAAGGTTTTTAAATGGAATAGCCTGCAAAATTAACTTACATTACTCATTACAATACTTTAAAAAAGTTTTATACAAAAAGGCTTGCACACAGTCGAAACCGACTTCAATTCTTGTCACGTAACGTCACGGCTGTTTTTTGCTCATCTTTTAATCGGAAATGTCGAATGCCTTCATCTCTTTTACTAAATATAGTCCAGCTGAATTGCTACTTACAAAAAAAACCTTTTCAAAAATTTGACTTTTTCTAATTTAGGCTTACGATTGTCACGTAACGCCACTCTAGAAATGCTCATATATATTTTGTGCGATTGTTATGGAATAAAAAATGATTAATTGTTAGGCAATTGAATTTATTAATATGTATGTAGTCATTTTATTATAAGAGTAATTCTTTCATATACATGCAAGTTATTCATATGTATACATATTTCTCTTTAATGAATTATTATGATAAGGGGATTACTTCAGTATTATAATTTTATAATATTACAAAAATTTGTGTGTTTGTGTTCAATGTGTCTTAATGTGGTGCGCATAGTCTGATCAATACTTTAATAATCTGCTTTAGTATAAATATTTATTCGTAATGGTGATGATACGTCATCCTTAAAAGCACGATATTGATGTACAAATGAATATACATTTTTTTTTAGTTTTGTTCAATTTAACTTTACATTAAAAATGCAGAAGCCTTATCTAATCAGTACTATTTACGTTATTAACATTGTTTTTTGTATTATTTTATTTTATTATATTTTTTTTGTGGTTAATCGAAAGCATTTGTATAATTTTTTACATACTTAATAATTTTACATTCTATAAAATTCTGCATAATTTCTGTAATTTATCTATTGAGATTTTATGTGTGTATTTGTATTTGTATTTGTATTTGAAATAGCAATCTCTGGATCTCATTAAATGGTAACTTATTCTAGCAATTTCAGTTATTAGAGCACCTGTGGACGCATTGAAGCCAGCCAGTCAGCCAAATCTTGTGTTTCCAGAGTATACGAACACATTTATTTGCTTGCAATTAACATTTGACTGAATGTTGTATGGTTAAGAAGATTTTGAACTCTATCTTTGTGTTATTTTTTAGTTGTAATGTATTTAATTATGTTTAATTTTGGATCTGCAAAGAATCAACATGGCAAGTTGAGAAAATTAAATGTATTTATTTAGATTATATTAATATTTACTCATACATACTCGATGTATGTCTATTTGCAGAAAAATTTAAGGGACCCAAAAAAAAAACAAGATACTGAATAAATTTACAAAAATTAAAAACTTGTGGGCTTTCAAAAATGATTTAAATAAAATTTGACAAACGTTTTATTTATAAAAAGAAATGTAAAATCAATATAAAAGTTTCAAACATATATGCATACATATGAATATCAATTGTTTGTGTGTTTTATAAATGGACTAAACTTAAGTTTATTAAATACCAATGTTCATATGAATTATGAATGGATATATACATAATTTGTGATAATATGAACAGTAAATAAACACTATAAATGATTCGTGAGTCTGTCTTAAAATAATGCTTACAATTAACAGATTTTGATACGATAATTTACTATTTACAAATAATGTAATTAGTCAAAATTATATAATATTGCTATATGTATGTACTTATATGTATTTATATATTCGTAGCTGCACTAAGTTATTTAATACGTGTGTTTTTGGGTGTATGAATGAATGTCAACCGGTAAAAAAACAATTTCAAACTTTATTATAAACTAAATGAATTATTTTCAATGTGCAATCCACGTGTATTACATAATATACAAAAAATATATATACGTATCTATTAATATACTTTTTTTTTTCAACGAGTTTCAATATGAATACTTATATTTTGTTTTTTGTTTTTTTTTGTTAAATTTTAGTTATAGTTTTTTTGTTTGTTATGTATGTGTAGCATGTATTTATATGTATATCACAAGTTTGAAGAGAGTAGAAAGTGGCGAATTAACTACAATTGGCAGTAAAAGAAGCGGCATTCGAATCGATTCTAATCGTATCGAATCGACAATAAATCAATTTGATGGCTAAAGCAGAGTGTTCACAGTACATGAATACACAAGTAATAATTACAATTACATTAATGTATATTACGTATACCATGGCTGAATGAATTGAATATGAATATTCGTTGTTGCCTAGCAATCGATGCCGCTAACATTACTACAAATTTGCGATAAAGCGGTAGAAACGCTGCGACTTTGATGATGCTGCTGATTACTAGCATCATGAATTGCTCCTACTTCTACTTGTTGTTGCTGTTGTTGGCCATCATTGGCCCGAAATCGCAAAAATCCTTGCTCAGCAACAATCATACTATCCGAGGCACTTGCAGTTGCTGATACAGATGCCATTTCGGGGGATTCACGCTGATTGTACTGCAGATGTTGAATGGACTTGTTGACACCAAGTGAATTATTAGTATCGTTTGTAATACAAGAACCAGCATGTTCATTAATACTTATTAAATTGGTGCACTCCACATTCGTTTCTGATATCATATCATCATCATCCTCATCCTCTTCCTCATCAGAATTATGATTGTAGTGTTGCTGATGACGCTGCTGTTGATTTTGGCATTGCTTAAGTGCCAATTCATTGCGATTTGTGTTTGAGTTGGAATTGGGGTTGGAGTTGGTCAACTCCATATCATTAGAAGCTAATGCACGATTCATGGTATTCGGCGTTCGTCCACTTCTTTGATAATAATGCTGCGAACGTTCCGCAAGCGATAATGTCTGAGCAACGTTTACGTTTCTTTTACTGCCTGGTATAATATTTATAGCCCGACCGGGACCGGGACCAGTCGTGCTCGTTCCTGTATTCGTTCCATTAACAATATTGTTGAGAGTGCCACTTTTGCGCACACCATTATTATAATTTGCGCCGCGCTCATATGAGTTATAGCTGGTGTACCGGACACCATTTGATGAGGAGGAACATGAATTTGTCGAGTTGGAACTACGTCGCTCTGGATTCTCAAAGGCAGCCCGCTCGAGTGTACTATTGTTATTCTGTTTTCTATCACGGCATTTAGTCATCTTGCGTTCTCTCTCCCTTTCCGGCCAACACTCATCGCTTGGGAGCGTATTATTGGTATTATTGGGCTTTTCTTTAAATATTGGCCGTTCAAAATTATTAAATTCATAGCTGGAGTTCTCTTGCAATGGCTCAGAGTAGCAACTGTCGCTTTGTAATAAAAGCATTTGCTGCTGCGACGTTCCAGATGAACCCGAACCAGAACCACAACCAGAACCGGAACCCGAACCGGATGCTGCCGAGGCCGAACCAGAACTGGCTGTTGTATTTTTGTTCAGTTTCTGTATGCCAACAGCTCCAACTCCCACTCCGACTCCAACACCCGCCGTTGAGCTGACACGTAAATCGAAGTTTGGATTCTCATAATGATCGGTTGTGCCATCTGTAGTCATATAACTGGCGCTCATATAGGCAGCCGGCTCATGGACTCGTGACATATGATGATGATGATGATATCGTTGCGCAGCTTGTGATGTTGCTCCTCCATATTCGGCAATATTATGATTGACAGCACTGCGAATCGAGCCCGTATCGTATGGTCTCTGATACATGGGCTCCTGCAGTTGATACTCGGTGCCTCGTCCACCCTGCGGACCGTGTCCGCCTGGTGAGGTTGCTGCCAATGAGTTGAGTGCATAACTATCATCGTATATAAGTTTACCCGTACGCATTGTGTACGTATGAAGATTTGTGTTTGCATTACAAATAGCCGGATAATCAGTATCAAACTGTTCCTGACTCGAACTCGATGTGCATGGCAAAAAGAAATTAGCAACATTCGAATTATGATGATGGTGGGCACTGGCATGCTTCTCCCTAATGGTACCAGTGCCACCAGCAACACCTGGTCCACCACCACCAACGGCAACGCCCGCCATACGCACATCCCCATTGACAGCATTGGCAGTAAGATTATTGGCATTGCTGCCAACGTTCGTCTTGAGGCCAGTCACCCAGGAGATGAGCGTGATAATTGCAATCTCAATTAGACGCAATGAAAACTGATAGCCCCACTGCAGCCAATCGACTTCAATTATATTTGCCTGGCTAATTAGGGGTCGTGCTGTCGATATGCAAACGGCACCAAAGATTTGCAAGGCGGCCAATAAAACGAATAGCAATGCAGTCGCAATTGTTATATGTATCGCGTAGGATAGATTCTGATAGCCGTGTATATAATTCTGGGATTTGCTTCTCAAAATACGCTTGAGTATGCGATACAAGTACAAATAGAGCAGTCCCAAGCTAAGGCATATGAAAATATAAATTATTTGGCATATAAGCGACAAGACTCGTGGAGGTGGTGGCGGATTCGCCAAACTGGTCGCTGCCTGCTGCTGCTGCTGTTGCTGCTGCCGGCGAAAGTATTGCTGTTGCTGCTGCTGCTGAAAGTACATGTGATGATTTTGCAGTGTATACGACTCGACATAATGCAGCGTGATGCAGAGGCCCACATGTACACCGCAGCCAACGACAACTGTAAGCGGTCGCACCAACGCCGAATAGCGATTGTTCTTGTGATTTAAGGACTTTAAAAATAGAAATAATATAAGTACTGAGAATGCGACGGTTAGAAATGTCGATGGCAAATTCAACAACAACTCTGCGGCAAATATATGAAAAGTGCCATGAATATTGTATGCATCAAAGCATAAATAAAATATGCGCATTATGCAAATTGCAATTAATGTAAGATGAATGTACACAAAATACGACTGGGCAAACAGATGTGTCAGCTTGTTATACGTAAGCAGCTTGTATAGTGAATAAACCGATAATATCGTAAAAAGTACGACTGATAAATAAATGTGTATGTTCCAAGCCCAGGTCCAGGTGGTATGAGCAGATGCCGCTGCAGCTGCAGAAGCTCCAATAGTCTCGTCATCCACTTTTCCACCTCCTCCTGCCACATTATTCGATGAGAATGTTGTTGTTGTTGCTGCCGATGATGCCGATGATGATGATGATGTAAACGATGTGGCAGCTGGCTCACCAATTGCAGCTGCTGCCGATGGTGTGGTAACTGTTGCCGCATCATTGAAATCCAATTGTTTACTCTTATTTATATTCGGACTAGCCGCTCCATCGCTGCCACTGCCACTGCCACTGCCACTGCTACTGCTACTGCTGATGCTGCTGTCTCTCTCCTTTGTTGCTTCGCGTTGGTTCTCGACCGAAACAATGGGCGATGCAGGCGGTTGATGATAGCTAACAATTGGACGCTGTGTCACCTGCCTCAATAAAACAGCGGGAATGTCACCATTCTTGCCATTCGAGCCTAGTATACGTCGTATATTCGGCAATACCTCTTGCCTTTTATTGGCATTCGATTCTAAAACATTGCTGGAACTTGTATCTTCTACTTTATGCTCATTGTTTTGGTTGTTTTGATTATGATCCGACATTTGCTCGTTGCTCGATCGTGATGGCGTATTGAGTGCCTTCTTTCTATCATTTTGAGCGTTCTCTCCCTGCGTGCTAGTCGAAACAATTGGCTTCTTTGCATCTGCAGAAGAACTTGAATAGCTCTCATTGCCATTTGTATTCGAATTCGAATTCGCATCAGAGCTGCCACCGATTGATGCAGCTAAATCGGGCGGACGGAATGGTATCCTCTCATGACCAGGCATCAGACTGGGCGGTGGTATCGGCCGTCTGTTATTGAACGTTACGGTATTTGCTATAAGACCCTCGTTATTAGTTCCACGCAATGTTGGCTTATCAGCAAATGGATTTTGATATTCTGGCGGCAGCGGGGGCGTGAAAAATGATCTTGAAGGCGGCGAATACGACGGTATATCGCCAGGATACATTGGTATTGTCGGCTGGCCGTTCGACTTTTTTAATAAATTGGGAACTGCAAAATAAACATGTTTAAATAATACAAATTCTTAATATATTATATAAAATTATATTATATTAATTACTTGACGGCATTGGTGTCGAATTGTATTGCATTGTGTGCCGGTGACGATCTCTATCATGACTACTGCTGTGATGACGATTCGGATTCGGATAAGTTGGATTATTGTTACTCTTCAATATATCAGCATTTGGTGCAGATGTTGGCAGAGCGTGATCCCTTTCCAAATCTAGCTCATAGTTCCTATGCCGACTGCCTGTATTTTGTGGTTGGTGAGCCGATTGATATCTGAAATATAAATACCAACGTGATAAAATCAACAAAGAAAAATAATGAAACGGTTATCTTCGGCACACCGAAGCTATATACCCTTGCAATACTCTTGCATAGAAAAACTCATTTTGATCCGATTGTTCCTATGGCAGTTATATTATATTGATTGTCCGATTTTATTCATACTTGATCAGATTGTACAAATCTTAATTCGATATGCCAAGTTTAGTTTCGATATTTTGAAAAACAAAAATGTTTTCCATAAAGGCACTTTTCATGAAAATGAAGTGTCTCCGATTGTTATGTTATATAGTGTGATATAGTGTTCCGATCGGGCTAATTTTGACATACAAACTACATACAATAACAAACTTTATCTCTGTCAAGTTTCTTCAAGATAGCTCAAACATAAAGCCAAAAAGTTAGCTGACCAAAAATATATATACTTTATGGGATCGGAGACGTCTCCTTCTAGGCATTACACATTTCGATATAAAATTATTATTGCAAATATATATATATAATATATATATATAAATATAACAAAAGCAAATAATTATTATCAGTCAACCCAAGTAAAAAGTTTCTAGCTACATTATTACCGGGGCCGTAATGGCTATAATTTTTACAATAAAAATTATTGAATGATTTTTGTCAATAATAAATAATAAAATTAAGAAATAAGTTATTTTTAATTTTTTCAAATAACAGCTAAAATAATTCTTATTACAAAAATTAAAAATAAAATATTATGCTGTTTTCAGTCTACTTCATCCGGAATTAGTATTTTTAAGATTTTCCCAGTTATCTAAATAATTTTTTCAGGTTTGAATTTTTTCAACTAATCTCTAATTTTCAGTTAATGAATTTGAAACTACAACAAGATATAAATGGCTAACATTTGGCACTAAAGTATATAACCTCTTGCAATGGTCTTTTAAAACATTTTAATATTCGATCAATCGTTTCTATGGCAGCTATATGATATGATCGCCCAATTTTGACTAAATTTATTTTTGGAATTATTTTTCAAATGAGTTTTGTTGAGATATTTTTAAAAACAAAAAAGTTTTTCAAACAACACATTTTTTAAACGATTCCATTGAGGTGATTTAATATAGTAAGTCAAATTTGATAAAATTTAGCCAGATTGTCTACATCCTAATAATACATAATAGATACAATAATAATACATAAGGTGAGTTTGTTGATTACGATCACGAAGAAAAACAAAAAAAATCTAGATCGACATAATCAATTGAAATGTACATATTCCACAATAAGAGTACAATAAAATACTAAAAATATACCTAGAAGAAAGATTTGAAAGTAAAATCATTTATTAGTAAAAGTCTACTATTGTGAGGTGACATGCATATATAAGTATTCCAGTTAAGACCCCTAAGGGGCGAAGAGCAGAAATTATTTTTATACAGATTCTAATCCTTTCTGATGAAGCTTATATTGGGGACACCATATACAAGACCCATATTCCAGAATTGGACAAAAAAATGAAGTAAAAAGAGATTTAGTAATATAGGGATCGGTAAATTCTTTCGACTAACGCTTTATGAAGCCCAGGACTCCACAGGCTTGATTAGCAATGGAAGAAACATGCTTAGCTTGGGATCCAAAAGAATTCTGAAATCAGCAGCAGACTCAATTCGTTCCAAGTGGCTGCATATTAAGAACATAATCATTTAAACTGAGCATACGCCTACTGAAAGACATCTCGTTACATTTACTATAACTTAGATTTAATAAATTTACTTTACACTTTAGGCCTAAAAACTCTCAAAATCAGTTTGCATCCTAAGACCAAAAATATATTCAGTAGCCGACAGGCAAAGCTTAACATCATCGGCATACAGTAGACTTATTGCAGAAGGCAGATCATTTATAAAAAGCGTCAAATACTTCCTTGTGGTACTCCAGATGTAACTTGAACAGATTTGGATAGTAAGCCTTAAAAAAAAACTTTTCTGGTTCTAAAGTAAGATAATTCGAAATCCAAAGAACTAAATTATTCGGAATTCATAGAAGATGGAGTTTACGCGATAAAAGAGAGTGATTAACGGAGTCAAAAGCTTTAGCGAAATCAGGGTAATTGACATCTTCATCATATTATTTTGAAATAGTCAACGAAATCTTTGCGTTCTAGCAAACATACGGGTTGACAGTCAAACAGACGGCCAGACAAACTGACGAACACAGCGCTAGATTTAATTAATATTATTAATACTGAACAAAATTACATATTGGGTTGACAAGAAATTAATGTCTGATTTTTTTAAAGGGCAGCTTTAGTTTCAATTTTAAGTAGGCGAAAGTTTAAAGTCTATACTATTATAAATAAAAACTTGATCGTTTACCAATAACATTCGTAGAACTTACAACAAATTATGCATGGAGAGCAATTGAAAGCGTTTTCGGCATATTTTGATATTTGATATTTTCCGATATTTGGATACTGCACTATTTGAAGGAAATTCGCTTTATTAACGTTGTATACGGTAGTATACAACTTTGGTTGCTCGGCAAAAAGGATTACAGCTGAATTAGAAAGTTAAGATCACAAACAGAGTATATTTATCTCTAGTAAACTCTGCTAGCAACTGAAACCAAAAGTCAATAGCGATGCCAACTTGAGTTCGAAAAAATTCGATGTTTTATTTTTATTAAAAGGTCAATAAATAATTCACGATATAAGAGCTATTTTAAAAGATAAAAAATATTAAAGTCGAGTTTCTAAGATTTTAACTAAATTAATTGCGTTTTAATGGTATATTAATTTATGTAATTTATCATATTTATGGCCCAAGTAAGTTGACAGATTTATGTGAAATCTTTAAATATGAATGTCAATTGAAAGAAGATCAATTGTTAACAAAATCTAAAAGAGTTGAAGTATTTTTGATTATTTAATTATACAATTTTGTGTTTTCTCTGCCTCTATTTGTCTTCTGCGAAGAAATTCAATGGCAAACAGACCGGCAATTGACATTTTTGTTTAATTTTAAGATAACAGCTGATTTTTGCCAATCACAAACAATATCACGCAGAATGAGCCTTAAATTTGGCGGGCTAAAAATTTAAACTTTTTCCAATTTATTTTGTGTTAAAATATTCCAGGGTTAGCTCCATTAATTAATTTTGATTTTATGAACAAATTAATAACATTTAACCTTTTTAGTTTTGTTCATCGAAAGTTTAAATAAAATACGTTCAAATATTTAACAAATTAACCCTTTTCCGCTGGCAAGCCTAGGAAAGCAGTCTAACTAGAAAGTCAACCGAACAGTTGGTAGGATGTTTTTCGATGTTAAATTGCCACATGAAGTTAAAAAAATCTCTGAAAATCGGTGTTTTTACGAGAGTTTTTAAAACCAGCCTGATGACAAATCTCTGTAGTAACACCCCTGTATGTATAACGAAATCAATTTTGAAATGAATGAAAAATAATATAGCCAGATAGAACAAAAAACTGTAATACTAATGCATCGTATTCACTATTTTTGCCTCCCCAAATGAAAAAAAAACTATTTCCAAACCTAATATTTAAGAATACCAAAGATTATCATAGATTGTAGATATTTTTAGAGTTGCAGTTACTTACCTTAGAGTGGTTAAAAGTGGCGTAGCAACTGTGGTAAGGCCCAAAATGTAGCTGTTATCAGGTATACTTCGTTTGGTCGTAGACGTTGTGCCATAGGCCACTTTAATCAATACGGCGGCTACACTACGCTCCAAATTGTCCAATTTGTCCAGATAGCCGTTTGCAGCTACGGAAGAGCTGCTTTTTCCGTTGTTACCGGTAGTGGCACCTGTACCGGTGGTATTGCTTAGAATTGACTTGCCATTTATTCGTGCAGTATTGTTATAGGCAGCGGCATTGCCCTTGAGAGGCTCTTCACCAAGAGCAACGGCCACGTTTTGACTCTCGACCAATTGCGATTGAGATGAGCATATAAGGTAAAACGTAACAAGTATCACAAGGACCATGTTGCAATGCTGCCGTGGGCTCCGACTTTTACGACTAATAATAATATGTGCATCCAGGGCAGAGATGTGGGCATTCGTGTGCCTATACATGCAGCGCCTCGAAATAGTGTTAGCCCAAGGATCTTCTAGAGTGTTACAAGCATTATTGGCAAACCGATTCGATTCGTTTCGATTCTGTGTACTTCTGAGTTCAGACTTATTCGATTTAGATAGTTCATTTAATACTGATTGGCAAAATTCATTTCCCGCCATTGAAGAACTAATTACATCCGGATATTTATTGCCGGTTCGTAATTCAATTGAAGCGCCTCCTCGATCACATTTCTAACCACAAAACTGTAAAAGAAAATTCAATAAATTAGCAAAAATGGTTAGTAATCCAATAGAATATATCTATATCTATATATATATATGAAAATGTGAAATTTATTTCTGTTATTGCTGACTTTACATAGTATGGCAAATCGGCTATCTTTGGCAGGCCGAAGCTATATACCCTTGCAATGATCTTCTTCAAAATTTAAATATTTGACCAATCGTTCCTATGGCCGCTATATGATATAGCGGCCCAATGTTAATTAAACTTGACTACATTGCACGAAACAATTTTTATACAACGATCTGGTGAGTTCTGGTTATGATATCTTGAAAACTAAAATATTTTCCATAAAAGATGATGATATAGTCGCCCGATTTTAATCAAACTTTATCAAAATAGAATAGTTTCGATATCTTGAAAAACAAAAATCTTTCTCATACAAGCATATTATTCGAACGATTGTTCAAATGGGAGCTATAAGATATAGTGGTCCGATTTTGATAAAACTTGGTCAGAGATACATCGATCTGCCAAGTTCGTTTTTGAACTGAGAGACTAGTTTGCATAGAAACAGGCAGACAGACGGACATGGCATCCTGATCAAGAAGGGTCGGAGGAGTCTCTTTCTTTTTGCAAGGGAATAAAAATACATACAGATTAAATAAAAGAGAGAAAGTCAAATAAAAAATATTTAAATATATACTATACACACATATAACATATATTAAAAAGGGTGAAGCAAATACAATGCGAGCAGTAAACAAGTATTGCCAGCTACTCTGGCATTATCAGTTGTTATCAGTTTTATGCTTATATGAAAAGCTTGGGGAATGCAGTAGTGCTCGGGCAATCGGAGCAGGGGAGCCGCAACGGAGTGCTCTGAGTTCCACATTATATAGTATCTTTGGATGATACTGCCATGTAGAGGCCTCTAGAATGGCTCTTGCGTGGACTGCAACTTGGAATATTGTCTTATCGGAAGGAAAATCGGCTCAAGTTAATTTCACCAAAAGGAAAGATACTTGTCCAAGTGTTGCCATAGCTGTTGAGCCTCTGTCTTTAAGGAATTCATACAAATATCTTGGAGTTACGCATATTCAATCTATTAAAATGGTTTAATGTTAAGAAGGCAGCGACTAGATTGGCTCATAAAGCCGTCGCCTAAATTAAGGTTTTCCTCCAAAGTTTTGCTTTTTACTTTTTTATATGCATGTACGAAGCAGCTGTTTGGGGAATTTCTACTTAATTAAGTAACTACAAGGAAAACTAAACAGTATTATGCAAAGTTTGGTTGGAAATCCTAATTTGGTAAGGAAGGCCATAATTTTTCGTGTGGTTTAAAAATTCCTACAATTATGGAATTTATCAAGACGAGGCCACTAAGCAAAGAAGGACAAAAATAGGCGTCTTAAAAGATGCTTTCCTGAACAGTTGCCCGCCAGGATATTTGCGTATAGGAGACGTTAGGTAGATATCTTGGATTTACCAGTTATTAATGAGATTGGGATGATCAATTCAAAAAAAGAAAATATAAAACATTTTTTTGTTTTTCAAGATACCAAAATTAAACTGAACAGATCGTCGATGTATCGGTGAGCGGTCGAGTATTCAAAATTTTCTTAAAAGACCATGGCAAGGGTATATAGCTTTGGCGTGTCGAAGATAGAACTTTTTTTCTTGTTCTTATTATTTTCGTTTTTGCTTTGTAAACCTTGTTTTTGTCCGTAAGTTGTAAATTTCATTAAAGGTGTCAGTATTTAGGTGGACTATTATATCGCAATTGCATTAAAAATAATGGCTAAAACTCGAGAAGTGCATAATATAGAAAATATTCTTCAAAATGCACTTTTCGAAGGCAAGAGATACCCCGCAACCAACATATTAATTGAATTATTTATCTCATAAAATCTGTATTTTTAATAGGCTGAAACACACGAAAAAGTGCCAAATAACTAATATGCGATTGCTTCGGCAGTAGAAGGAATCTCTTTAAGCCTCCCACGCAACTAATAAAAATACCAATTTACTATGTTGATTGATTTTAAAATGCTTTTCGGAATCAGTTTCGGTTTAACATATTAATTGATTCTCATATATTCCGCATACAATATGCTGCTGCAGTGTAATTAATAGTAAAAAATAAAACTAAAATAAAAATTCGGTTAGCTAGGATCAAATAAATGTCCGTTTTTCAACTGATTTCGTTATTTAGAATTTGATTGCGACTCCCAATATAACAGACTTAAACAAATTTGAAAAATAATTCATAGACCTTCGACGTGTGTATGTATATTATTTTGGTCCAAGTTTTCTTACAACTTCTAAGGGAATACCCCTTTGGTATCGTTGATATTGGGGGGTACCCTTACACTTGTCCTTTCTTCAATTGCAGTTTCAGTTGCGCAATAGTGTGTATGGTTGAATATTGGATCTAACATGTATACGATAATACGACATTAATCGATAAATACCAATCGATTGCCCAGAACATATGCACTACATACATATATATAAATATATGTATAATGTATATTTATATTGTTATTAACTGAGTGTTATTTATATATTCTTAACTTTAATTAATTAATATTCAATAATTAAGATTCGATTTTCATTTTTATTATATTCACACACTACGATGCACATACCTGAACACGCCTACACACATGAATAAGGTAGCAAGATTACTTCATATCCATATTCTAATGGCCGCAATTGTCGCACAAAAATCGATGTTTGTATCCATAGAGTGCAAATTGTTTGTAATGCATTTTTACTTTGATAAGTAACCACTAATGTTTAATTTTTTTAATTTTTCTGTGCCGTATTAATGTATATTGTTTGCTAGCGTATACATATGTACATACTAATGAATTTATTTGTATGTATTAAATCTACATCAAACAAGTTTCTCTCCACATATATATATAGTTGTACATACATACATACATACGTACACACATATGCATATTAGTATGTATTGCATTCACATAAATGTATGTACTTATATACGCGTATGGGCGTATTACGCGTACGCGCACGGTCAATATTTATGCACTGTGGGTCACTTTTAATCAGTCACTAAGAATTAATATTACAATATTACAATACATTGTATTTACACAAAGCATTTGCTTTATTAATGCTTTCTCAAAAATTTTCTCTTCGACACAAAATGGCGTAGCCACTAGAGGTGAAAGAAACATCGAGATAACAATGTATCGATTTTTGCTTGTGTTTATAGGTATATCGATTGTTTTTCTTAACATTTAATCGATATGCATTATAGGTTTATTAGAACTAAATCATGTGCAAAGTGTCGATATATATATATTCTTTAGACTCTAAAAGCACTGTTAAGGCCCATTTCTACATAGATGTGTCGCTTTTGCATCAACAATTGCGTTACACGAGTTCAAAGCCTTAACAGAAAAAAAAAGCGTTTGGCATAAACAGTTTGAGAACCTGTTAATTAACTTTAGAGACTGTTAACGAACTCTTTTGCTCAATTATAGACGATTTCTACTATTAATCTTTTGTATATATCATAATAAGATACAACACAATTCAGCGGTTCGTTTTGTTTTAGCCTACTTATATTTAATAAAGAATATTATAATTAAAATAATTATATTTGTAGATACAGATTTATATGTGAAAACGTCGGCTGCTTAATTGTTAAATCACGATAGCTGACAACAGAGCTAAAGAGCGGCACCCCTAATTAATGGATACGTTATATTCTGTAATGACTTCGTTATAATAGACTTTTAATCGCTACCTGAAGAACACTTTTTGTTATGTTCACCCCTATTTATACAATTTCAAACAAGTTTTTAAAAATAAAATATGTTTATTAACAGAAGCTGAAGAGAATAATTTTTTATAACATGAGCTATATGTTAAAATCTTCAATAACATTTGTTTAGATAAACGAACTAGATGAACCAATACACAGGAGCGCAGTTCGATTAATCGAACTTGTTCCGGAATTATTCGATACAACTCTAAAAAAAAAGAGAGAATACACAAAGAAAATCAAAATTAAAAGTAATTTATAAAACATTAATAATCAACAAATTGAAGACCGGATTATTGCACGAGCAAGCACAAATTATTTTTATTCAAAAATGGAAACATTTGACGTATCTGACAGGAGCAGGTAAGGTTGACTACCAACATTGCAATATTAACTCATGTTGCGATTCCGGCCGGATATCGTCCATATTTCAGTTTCTTATAAGTACATATATAAAAGTACTTAATCCTTAATATTATTTCATTGAAATGCACATTTTCTGAATCTACTATAAATAATGGTTTTTCAAGTTGGTACTTTGGCTCCATGACACGACAAGATGCCACTGAAGTATTGATGAATGAGCGTGAACGGGGAGTATTTTTGGTGCGTGACAGCAATTCAATTGAAGGAGACTATGTCCTTTGTGTAAGGTAAGCAATTAAAAGACACCCGCATATAAGTATGTATACATATTGTGACAATTAAGTAACGAGCACATCGCGCCAATTATTTAATCGCATATTGTTCGAAAGCTTCGAGTCTCTTGTTTTGATTGCATCCAAGTTCATACAAATCAACCATAAAATAATTTCAATTAATCGTTACGGTTTTGATCAAATCTAATTAGATTATTTAAAGGATAATCAAACTTAAAATTGACAATTTTGGGATTATCTAATTGTCACACTGCTTATGTAAAATGCTTCGTCTCAAAGTTAATGTATTTATTTTCATTTTGATTTGATTCGTATTTTAACTAAATGCAGAGAAGACACCAAAGTCAGCAACTACATTATTAACAAGGTGCAGCAACAGGACCAAATAGTTTACCGAATAGGCGATCAGTCTTTTGAGAATCTACCTAAATTACTGACCTTCTATACACTGCACTATTTGGACACCACTCCACTGAAACGGCCTGCACAGAAGAAAGTGGAAAAAGTCATTGGCAAATTTGATTTTGTTGGCAGCGTATGTGTTAAAGATAAAAAAAAAACCAATTTAATTATTTTGCATTTAATTATTACATATATATCTCTTTATCTAGGATCAAGACGATTTGCCATTTCAAAAAGGTGAGATACTCACTATAATTCGCAAAGATGAAGATCAGTGGTGGACAGCGCGCAGTTCAACTGGCTTAGTTGGACAGATACCAGTGCCCTATGTGCAACGAGTGAGTTCTTGATATTATAACTTGGATCAATTAGTGGGTTAAAAGCGGAAGTATCAGATATTGTAAAACAGAAAGCGTTTTTCAATCATATCGAAGTTCGCCTAACGTACGTCCAAGTCCTGTGCTATTTGCATAGGCTGTTAGGTATCGAGTTTAGAATGAACGCGGTGTGCCAACTCGTTTTTGGTAGAATTTCATAGATTGCGTTGCTGTTAAGTTATTGTTAGCTCAGTTTTGCTGTTTTCATAATTAAAAATTCAAGCCGCAAAAATTAGACTGCAGAGCCTCATAAAAAATCTCTCTCTTAAAAAATATACAAGATAGCGCTCAGGACAGTGGACCATTATATTATATTATGCATCTGTATCAAGAACTTAATTTACTTTATTATATTATCATACTTGTGATGGTGGTCAACCAAAATAAAACTAATCGTTGATTACCCCCTTCTATAATGCAAAGTATTAACTTCATATTTTGCCTATGGGCGCTGCTCAAGGTGGCACCCACCACGCAACAAGTAATTCGTAACATAGCACGACATTAAGATTTCATAATAAGTGCATATGTTCATTAGAAATTGCACTTGTCATAAAAATGCTGTTGGTTTAATTTAAAGAATATTTATTACATTGTTTATTGAAGCTTTGCCCCTTCGAAGCAAATGATCAGCTGATTGCAATCGCATCCAGTGCAGTAGGAACACCATTAAAAAAATATCGCGTTTGCCTGTTATCAATGACATGACGCATTTGTGTGGAAATCGGCTTTAAATAAACTTGGCCTGCGTATTGTTTACCAAATTTGATGTATCCTAGCCCTGACAGTCTCTGAGATCTGTGTGTTCGAACAGGCCCAGATCGACTCGGGTGTTGATACTGATCGAGAATTCTTATGCCTGTTACATAAATTCACGCAGTTTTATGCCTTTTACCATTATTTTAAAGGTTATAAGGTTTTGTTAGATTTATAGCACCATAAATAATATCTAATAAACAAAATGTTGACTAATAAAAAATAATATAATAATCTTATATTTATTTGTAGTATGATGACTCTATGGAGGAGGATGGCATGGAACATGCAACCACATTAAAAAGCAGCTCCTGCAGTGCACGATCAAACCTTTCCTCTGGTGGAATCTCCGAGCCACCTTCATTGTCATCCAGCCAATTTAGCACTTTAAAAAAGACAGACTTGAATGTGAGTAATTTAGTATTTAATATATTTATATATGGGCATTTCCACAGAAAGGTTCACCACGACCAAAAAATTAAAAGTCATCCAATACTCTTTTTTAACTTTAATTATTATAGAGAAATATCCAAAATGTTATAAATTAAAGAGATCAAAGTTTTTTGAAAATCATGTTTTGGTCAGTTTTGTGCATTTTTAAGAGCATATTCTCCTTAAAATTAACTTTTCTTAGTGTAATGATGCAGTAGCACTTTCGACGCAAAAAGTTAATTCATTTTTTGGAATATTTTAAAAGTGTGTCACGTAACGTCATGGTATACGCTCCTCTTGTGAATACACCTAGCCATCGATTTACACGAATATAAGGTAAAAAATTGTTTTCTTGAATTACATAATTTCCCTTTTAATTAAAGATTATCTTAATATTGAAGCCGAAATAAATGTTTTATTTGCGTTAAATAAATTTTTAAGGTCGGTCTTTACTTCAAAATTTACCATCTTGTTACATTTTATACTAAGGCTTGAGAAAATATAAACAGCAAAAAGTTTTTAAATGAAATAGCCTGCAAATTTAAATTATTCATTACAATACTAAAAAAAAAAATTTTATATAAAAAGGCTTGCACACTTCGCAGAGTTTTGCGCTATTACAAATTTAAGTCGAAACCTACTTCTATTCTTGTCATATTCAGAAAGATCGAATGTTTTCATCTTTTTTATAGTCCAGCTGAATAGCTACTCAGATATAAAAAAAAAACTTTTAAAATATTTGACTTTTCTCGTTTTTTTTACATTTAGACGTACGATTGTAACGTAACGCCATTTTGGAAATGCCCATATATTTTTATTATATGACAAAAAAAGAGAAAAAAACATCATATAATCAATCGAATCGACCGAGTTATTTAATTTGAAAATTAATCCTTCAATCAATTAATTAAATTAAATAACGAAAAAAAATAAAATACAATTTTATAGCATAATGTATGCATATTTATAAATTCTTGCTTTTGTACTTGACATAGATGCTTCATTAAATGAAATTCATTTTGTTGTAGGCAATACAAACACTAAAAATTTTCGATTAATAGCAGTGAGACTTAAAAAAAAAAAGGAAAACACATTGAATAACAAATTTAAAAAAATATTTATTACTTTTAAACATACAGATATTTTTAATATTAGATATAAGAAAACCAAAACAATTAAAATTATCAATATTTAAATCATGCCTCTCTGCAACATTAGACGAATAAACTGCTTCTCTGTTATTGGCGCTCTCTCGGGGCACTGGCCTGACAGTCACCCCAACTTAACCTAATCTAACTATCATGACCATTAAATTTACATTTATCTCAACGGAAAAATTTCGAATTTCTCTATTAGCCAGTGTCCTTGTAGGCGTGAATTTATATAATTGGCGATCAAGCGATTTTGAATATCTAATTTTTAATTATAAATATATTAACTTATTGAAAAAGACCAAAATAAAACCTAGTTAACTTTTTATATGGCATTAAAACTTCTGCCTTTACCTAAGTTGGGCTTCGAAAATTGTTTAAAAAATGCAGACAAGACTACCAAACATCAGTGCATTTAATTCAATTTCGCAGAGTTAAATAGAAAATATTAGTTGTATCGAAAATTGTTATAAATATGCGTTATTTTCTGTATTTTATGTATGTAAATAATTATGTTCATTTTTCCGTAGCGCAAATTGCCAGCTCGGGCGCGTGTAAAACAATCGCGTGTGCCTAACGCATATGACAAGACTGCGCTTAAATTGGAAGTTGGGGACATTATCAAAGTGACCAAAACCAACATAAATGGTCAATGGGAAGGCGAACTCAATGGACGAAAAGGTCACTTTCCTTTTACGCACGTCGAATTTGTCGATGATTCTGAAGTAAGCAATAACTGTGCCGACATTCGATTAAATAGCGCCACTAACGATTAGGCGAAACATCACTATTTTTTCAGATATAATTTGAATTTTATTTTAAGACATTGTATTAAAAGCTAATAAGTAAGTGGTATATACCAATTGTTAAAATATTAAAAGTATTGATTAACTAATCATAGATAATTGAAAACAAATCGTAAATCACATAAAGAATATTCTTGTCTTGTAGAAAGATCGTACAAAATAAATTAAAAGGGCCCATTTCCGTAAATGTATATACTTGTTTTTTCTACCCTTTCATCGGAAAATATGTTTTAAAACGCCTTTTATTTGGTTCGATACGTTATAACAGCGGCTGACTGTGACTTTTAACTCAAATTCAAAAAAACTTTAGTTATATTTTTAGTGAAACAAATAAATCTTTAAATAATAGTTATAAAATATTTATTTTGTCGTTCAAGTCTTGCAATAATGGCTTTTATTATATGAGGATATATGTCTGTAAATATTGTTGCAAATCCTTATAAAGTAGAGCTGGAAATTGCGTTTTAATTAAAAATAAGAAAAAAAATAGTTAAAATGTTTGACATGCGTAGAAATTAGGAATTCCTTGTTTTAGGTGTTTATTTTAACTAATTTAATTCCTAAAATTAGCTTGTGAACAATTTTAAATAAGCGTAGTGCATAATATGACATTTCAATGTGTGTTTATGGGGATATCAGACATCTGGGTACAGGGAATACTACGTACAAAGTATAGTACAAGTTTTGTAGTAGGCTATATGTAAATGATTCTTGTTAAAGCAATGTATTTAATTAGAATATTTATTTTGATCTTCTTAGTCGACATAGGGGCACCCCTAAGATATGAAAATTTACACGTTTTTATTAACCGGTTCCATGTCAATCGAACTGCCCGCATCATTTTAACGCTAGAAACTCTAGGAGATAATTGGTTTACTACTAAAGTCACCATCAATGAGAAGCGTTTAGTTGACTATTTCCAGACAAATTCAAGCGAGCCTCGCGAGCGTCTTCAGTGGTATCGTACAACCGGTCTGGAAAGAACTCTTCATTTTTATGATGTTTTCACCGAGAAGCCTCTGCCTTATCAAAAATGTTTCTACCATGTTTTGCGTGTTAATTTCTTCGCAAATGGCTACCATAATGTGACTGTATCAATTACAACGAATGGGCTTTCATCAGACTTTACCAAAGCCACGAGTTACACCTACATTGATTTACAAGAAAATATACGATGTGAGCCTGCATTTTATATTCCACGATGCCATGACTCAAACCACCCTTTGCATTATGAAACTACCGAAGTTACTCTACTGCAGGCGGAGTTTACTCGGCGCTGCCCTATGGATAGCTATATTGAATATTATTGGACCCTGCACGATAGTACAGAGAGCCGTAAGTAGTAGTCCGCCTTAGTACTAAAGTCCCTAAGTCAAATTCAATTTGGCATCTAGGGATGTTGGAGTTCTTGGGTGGAACTCTGAAACCCGAACTAAAGATTGGTCGTTATCGATTGAAGGTTCGCTACCAGTCTCGATTGAATCGAATGGTTATGTTGCGACTAAATGCCAGAATTGTTGGACGCCGTACACCACTTGTAGCGAGGGTGAGTTAACCAAAACTTAATATCTTAATATCAGAGTCAATCGTTTTCGTACTGGTGTGTTGGCTCAGTCGCTTTCCGCTTGATCGTAACAAAAAAAAAACATTTGAATTGTTACTATGAATTAATATATTTTCAGTGCTACCTTGCTCTTGGTTCTCAACGCCTCCTTGCTGCCATAGAAGGTGGTGAATTACGTCAAGTGTTTCGAGGCAAGACCATTTATATCAATGCAAGTCCAAGCCGTGACCTATCATTGCCAGAGAACGCAAAGCAGCAAATTGTATATGAATGGTCGTGCAAATCTACACTGGGCAAGAAAAATAAAGGATGCAGAAATAACATGGGAACAGGTAAATATAAACAGGTAAATACATAAACTATGGAGTATAGAAAGTTTAATATAAACTTGATCTTTGTATGGTATACAGAAACCTACATACCAAATTTGGTGACTCTAGCTTTGAGATCTATGCGTTTATACAGATAGAAAAACAGACACAGGGCTAGATCGTCTCGGCTATTGGTACTGATCAAAAATATATATACTCCATATGATCGCAGATGCCTCCTTATACCTTTTACACATTTCAATAGGTTCAATTAATACGGATTATTTTTGATTTTAATTTGTTGTTCCAAAGTCTTGATTTTCATTTGCAGGTAAACGGATTGCTATTCCCGCATTTAGTCAACCCAATGGACATAGCATTATGATCACCTTAACCATACATTCAACCTTTGATTACCTCCGTACCAAAGTTATTAATCAGCACATAACATTTTTTTCACGACGATATATTGATGTAAATATCAAATGCGTGTCGAACTGCGAATCGAGTACGTATACCACAAATGTACCAATTCACCTTAAAGGCCAAGTGCCTCGGTATCCTTTAAAAAGAATCAAGAAGTGGACATGGACTGTAAAGGAAAAAGTGGTGGGAACATCACAGCGACTTATTTATCGCCCTGACGAAATAGATATAAATACTCAAATATATTTATATATAGAAGCCGCAACTAAATATTCGCAGACCTTAGTTTACCAAGGAAAAGCCAATTTGGCTATGAAAAAAAATAAAGGTCCCGCTGATTCTTCCTGTAACGTTAAACCACTTGAGGGAGTTGCCTTGGAAACTTTATTCTCTATTCAGTGTCAACAAAGTCTGTCTAACATTAAGCCATTGCTGTACTGTGTGGGTATAGACGCCTTTCTCATAGAAGAGTGCACAACCGATGAGCTGCTTGTGGTCAGGCTACCTCCAACATCATATATTAATATCAAGGTAGGCTTAATTTACTTATTCATTATGATGATGCTGTTGAACATTGAAATTTTGTTTGAGTGGCATTATCTTCACGCCTCATGCTGACTCTATCAGCTCCATTCTCTCAATCAAGCTACTCATTTTCGGTAATCTCTACCAGTTGAGCGCTTGTCATTTTGTTGGTGAAGACGGCTGACTTAAGCTGGGTTTCCATTGGTAAATGCGTTGGAAGCGTTTGTCAATCATATCGAAGTTCGCCTGACGCACGTTCAAGGCGTATGCTATTTGCATAGGCTGTTAGGTATGGGACATGGGCTGTTAGGTATGGAAAAAAGTTGCGTTTGAAATGAACGTGGGATGTGCCAACTCGTTTTTGGTAGAATTTCATAGATTGCATTGCTGTTAAGTTACTGTTAGCTCAGTTTTCCGCAAAACAGCTCATTTCAATAATTAAAAATTCAATATTAAGCCGCAAAAATTAAAATGAATAATATTTCAATAACATTCCCTAGACTGCATAGCCTTGTAAAAAATCTCTCTCTTAAAAAATACACAAGACAGCGCTCAGGGCAGTGGACACTTATAATTATATAAATCTGTATCAAGAACTTAATTTACTTTATTATATTATCATACTTGTGATGGTGGTCAACCAAAATAAAACTAATCGTTGATTACCCCCTTCTATAATGCAAAGTATTAACTTCATATTTTGCCTATGGGCGCTGCTCAAGGTGGCACCCACCACGCAAGTAATTCGTAACATAGCACGACATTAAGATTTCATAATAAGTTCATATGCTCATTAAAAATTGCACTTGTCATAAAAATGCTGTTGGTTTAAATTAAAGAATATTTATTACATTGTTTATTGAAGGTTTGCCCCTTTCAAACAAATGATCAGCTGATTGCAATCGCATCCAGTGCAGTAGAAACACCATTAAAAAAATATCGCGTTTGCCTGTTATCAATGATATGACGCATTTGTGTGGAAATCGGCTGTTATTGGCAGCTTTGATTCATGCCGTGATTCTGTCCTTGGTCGATTTCTTGAAAAAAAAAATATATCTTAAATTCTATAGTTGATGTTATTTCAGGTATGCGACGGATTTTATGCTTGCAAAACTGTCGATGTAACTGTTGATGTGCACCCGACGGATATAGAAGGGTCAGAGTCATCAATAATCAATCACCTTGCGCGCGCTCGACAGTGGTTGGAATACGCAGAATGGCAAAAATCGTTCCTTTTGCTTTATCAGTTGGCAAAACGAATTACTTCAAAGGAGCGCCTTATTGTCTTTACTGAAACATTGGGAGTGTACCAGCCGCAGACAACTGTCCAATTGGCACATGTGGTACGTCTTACAAAGCAAGTAGTTCTTTCCCTCCAGCCTCTTGATGATATGGAAGTAAATGTGCTAGCTCGAATGTTTCATATTATAGCGTCCACTTTTAAATCAATTATTGCCAGCAATGAGCTTGATACGCTGATGGATGAATACTATGAGACGATGGTGAATGATCTATGTGACCTGCTTAACAAATTCAGTGCGGAATGGGAGTTTATTCCAAAATCACAGTGTCGAGCAGATTCTGAATCCTGCTTGAACATAGATAACTTCCGTAATCGTCTGGAGCAAATGTCTACCTTACAACCACAGGCACTGATACATATTAACAACTGGTTACATGCCCACTGGAAGCTGAGTACGTGTCTATTTTACATGGGAATGGGTACGGCTAGACGTCTGCATCCGGAGGAAGGACCCAAGGTAATCGATCGATCAACTTTTACAATGCGCATGGAGAGCTTCGATTTAGATTTAGATCGTACTATATTGATAGAATCAGCGGACGCTATGCACACTCTTGTGTTCACAGATAAGTTATTAGAGGAGTTGCGTAGAGAGTTACGAAATGTTGAAGTTCTAATCTCAGTGCGTAGTCATAAGCAGACACCGTACTGGTGGTACCCTGATCAAGAATCTCGGACCCAGGTTCTAGTTGTTAATGCCTATACGTCTAATGCTATTTGGGATAAGAAAATGGAAGTTTCTGAAGCTTTTCAGTTCATCTCTAGGATTAAAATGAATTTCTCCGACAGCGGGCCCAAGAAGCAAAGAGTAGCGCAAGGCATCGATTTTGATGATCCAGAAGAAGACATTGAGAATCGTATACATGATAATGTATTCAGTACTAATGAGGTGCGAATGTATCGCACCGAACTTTATGGACACTCTGTGCTTGCACTTACATTCACAAAGGCCGAAATAGACTTCCGTGTATTACTCCGAATGACAAACATACCAAAATTGAAAGATGTGGACTCTAAGAATGGAACTTGCTTAGTTAAAAGCAATATTATTGAACCCGTTGGTTTATTGCTTCGTAATCGTTGCGAAAAGGCACGACCAGTTTTTATATACATTCGCGCAAACAACCCTAGGGAACAATGGAATCGATTTATTGAACAGGGTGCCTACTTCACATTTTCAACAGAAGTCCGCAGTTGCCGAATTTGGACCTATGCGCGACCAGAACCCAACTGGCAGAGTGTTTCCTGTCTACCTGAGATGAACAAAACTGTTAACTTTGGTATCCATTGTCGATGTAATTTTATTAGTGATCTAGACGCTGATGCTAAGCCTGTTATTGCCGTACCCATGAATCTTAAATGCCATTTAGAGCGGCCAGTAGTGGGGCGTAATTACCCATTAGTAGTTTTTTACGCAATTGTACCTACGCTGGTTATAGCTTATTTATTTATTCAAATGATGAGAGCACCCCATTGGGACAAACGACTTTACATTGAGGATATATATACCGGGAAGCTGTGCCATAGCGGTAACATAGTTGTGAAGCTGACATTCGGCGGCAGATACAATTCCGGATCTTCAGCGAATCTAATAATTTCATTGCAATCGTCGCAAGGCCTAACTGAGATAATCGTTTACCAAGACCCCGTCTATAGGACTTTCGAACGAAACAGCACTATAATGTTTCGGCTTGAACGGAATATCGTTCAGCTTCCAGCTCGAATTGCTTTAGGTCATGATAATTCGGGCATTTATCCACATTATTATTGCCGAAACGTACTCCTCTCCGACGCACTCACTGGAGAAATGCAAAATTTTAAGATTGGCCGTTGGGTGATTGCCTCACCTCTAGAACGAAAATATAATTCAGCAAAACTATTAAATCTCAAGAACAATAGACCAATGGAAGTCTACAAGTGGTCAAAACGGTTTTCACATGCTCTTGAAGGCTTCATGGGCAATTGGTATTTATTTCAGCCATTGAGTGGGCCTTGGCGCCTAGGGATCAACCAGCAATCCCACTGCCGTTGGGAACGTACCTGTATATATGTTGCCAAGATCTTTGTCTCGGTCTGCATTGTAGTCATATACTTTGGACGCACTGAACCAATTGCATGTGATCCAAGCCCCACAAGATACAATGAGATAGATCAAGTAATATTGCTCAGCTTGTTTTGTTATTCTGCCAGTTTAATAACAGGAACAATAATGAATTTTATTCTCCGAGTGTTTTTAAGCTACGATTAAGCTTCTCTGCTAATCTAATGTAATTTAAAAATGTAAAAAGAATTAATAAAATATTTTTAAAATATTGCTACAATCTCATTTCTAGGTAAATCTGTGTAAATCTGTGGAAATAAAAAGCTATCCGGTAAAAAAAACTAACGACTTACACTCTTTTTTTTGGAAAATAATATATTTATTTAAGTTAACAGATTTCGGAAATTGTCTTATCAATTTCAATAGAATCTGATTTCCGCTTATAGCCATATACAAAACACTTGTAAGATATATTCTTTACTATGCTACCTCAGACAGCTTATCTAGTGGAAATAAATTATTTGGAATAAAATCCTAACTTTTACGCCTGTTAACAATTTCTTTCGATTTGGGTCACGATCGGTCACGGCTAACTATATAATTACTAAAAGAAAAAGAATTGGGCTATAAAATTAACCAATACAGTTTTCAAAGACTTTGTTGAAGAAATCTTTTACAAGCCTCTCGAAGTTGAACAAGAAATAAATGGCTATCTTTAAAAATATTTCAATATTTGACCGATAGTTCCTATGACGGTTATATAATGGTTAGTCAAAATGGATTAGATGCACAGAAAAATTTTTATACATCGATCTGGTGAGCTTAGTCCTGATATCTGGAAAAATACAAAAGAATACATTTTTCTTCTAACTGTTCCATATTTTTAGACCGATTTTGTTCATGAAACTTGGTCAGATTGTTTAGATAATATTACATATACTACATCGATCTGCCAAGTTTAATTTTCATATCTTAAAAAAAAAAATGTTTTAAAAATTTACGTCTTAATATTGTTATTATCCTTAAACTAATTTAATTAAATTTTATTAAAAAAGAGCGACGTAGCTACCATAGGAACGATTCTTTCAAGGGTATATAGCTTCAGCATGTCGAAGATAGCCGTTCCTTTCTTATTTTCCAATGATTACTAAGACTTAAGTCACTTACTGCTTACTGCGTTTGTTAAATAATTAATAATACAATTTTCCCCCAATATGGTGCCTCTCTTTTTCTGATATTTACCTTCACATAAATAAAAAATAATATCATTTTGCGAAGAATATTATTTAAATTTAAAGCTTAAACAAGTTTGACGGATATAAATAGCTTGTCGTCATGATCAATAATATATATGTATGTATCTTTTGTAATCGGACACGCCTTCTTTAATGCATTATTTATTTTACGATTTAATCATATCCTGTGAAAGTGCGCAAAAAGAAAATTTACTATTAACAAATTAATTTTAATTTTGATGCTATAAATGTATTCGAAAGAAAACAGAATTTGAAAAATCTATGCCGAATTATTCAAAAAGACATTCGTGTTGGTTCATCCTCCAATTAATCATCTCTGAGTGGCGCTTGTCTGGAAAGTGTTGAAGGTGCCAATTTGACCAAATATTCCATTAGATCGTTGATTCGCTCTTCTGTGACTAAGATAAGGCTTTCGAGATACTGAATCTTGTGGCTTATTGAGTTAATATATTTGTCCTTCTTCTTGTTCTCTGTCTTTAATACCGCATAACTTGTGTATGGCACCTCTTTGCGAGTCCTACTTCGTGAAATGGAATGTGATTTGAGGCCATCATTCTCCGAACACATCAGGTAATAGAGCAGTGATCGTAGGGCGGTGAGGTCGCCCGAAGCAAGTTTTTCTAGTTCTGAACGGGACAGTTTTAAGCCCAATTTCCGTAGTACCTTTACATTGAAAACCCACCAGTTTTCAAGTTTAAGGGATAGGCTACTGGAAGAGGAGTAATTGTTCATATCCACCAGCCGAGTGTCGAGTTTTTTGAAGAGTCGAGCAACTTTCACCACATCAGAAAGAACCTGGCAAGTGCGATTGTTTAATTTGATCTGCTTGGTGGTCAGCCAGGCATCTAACTCTTGTAGCTCATCAGAATTCAATGTGCGACAGAATGGCATATTTTTTAGTATTTTTATTTATATTTTAATGAAAGAAAGATTACTGCCGCTTTTTTAAATATATACAATTTTTGTTTTTTTTTTTTTTTGTAAATTTGAACGATATTTGATCTGATAACTTGATTAAAGAAAATAATCATTCATGCATACCCAGCCAACATTTTATGAAATTTCTGATCACAAGTTTTCTCAGAATGTAACAATTAGTAAAAAATACACAATCTGTGAGTTTGGTTGATATAGCTTAAAAAACCATGGCAGCTATATGATAAAGTCATCCGATCTTGACTAAATTTTTACAGAATGTAACAATGAATAAGAAATAAGAAAGAGATAGTAACCACATGTCTAGCAAATACTTCGATCATAGGTCCCATGACCACTTCGGCTGATCTCGTGACGTCACAGTATCCAAATACGTGGCATTACAAATGTGTGGTAAATCGGGACTCTTTTTTTTAGTTAATCGGCCGCTGCTGCTGATTGGGGGATCTGATTTGGAAATTTCTACCCGCATAATACAGAAGAATGTCTAGTGCATCTAATAATATAACTCCATTGATGCGTTACGCACTTTGTAACAAAATTATTTAAACCTGCGAACGAGTGTAAAATAATTTTATTTATGAACATCGAACAATTAGATTTTGTAATTATTGTTGGATTAGAGTTAGCATTTTATTCAACTTTATTTTCATATTTCATTCACAAAATTCTTAAGTTATTGTTTGGCAAACAACATTAATGGCAAATGCACTGTTTTATAAATAACCGTTTTGTCACATGGGGTATCAATTGCTTTTATCGTTTGTTGTTGTCATTTATATATGCATTTACCTAACAGATAAATACTTTTGTGTATTAAGTTTAGGTCTGAGCCTTAGACCAAACTCAACATAGAGCTAATACAATAATCCATAATAGGATTTATCTGATTTTAATGCTTCTAACTCTATCCTGAAAATTCGCCAGAAATTTAAAATTAAAGAATAATTTTCATATACTTATATATATTTATGTGTTTACGAGTTCTATCGAATCGTTCATGAGTTCTATGTCCTTGATTTCTATTCCTTTTGTTTAACAAAATCAAATTTTAGCTTCTTTTAGAACAGAAGTTAAAAAGATAAATAGAGTACATGGGATTGAGCACTGACCAGCTTTTTATTCGTCTCTTTGTCTATCCACACTTTTACAGCAGGAGCAAAACATTTTAAAACTATAGTTTATAATCTCGTTAAAGAATACGACGAGATTTCCTTTCTTGTCCAGCCCACTTCTATCCCGAAAATCTGGAAAATCTTTAACTCAATGGGATATTTCGTTGAAAAAGGGGATCAAACATATTTTTTAAAAGATCGACTTTTTATAAAAGATCGACCGAGAAAGGAAGGAAGGAACTTAATCCAATCGCCGACAATGAAACGACTAAACTTATTTATTTAACAACAATGTACAACTCTAATATACATATTTGTTGTGATTGTGTTTGTGGTTTTTGTAGATGTTATTATTAATAATAAACATTATGTGGTTTATTCATTTAATAAGCTGAAATTTGACATAAGTTAACACTAAAGAGGTTTTTGCATTTAATATAAGTATACTTTTTGGTTTTGTTTTATTTAATACATAGGCATTTGTAATAATAGTATATGTGTGCGTATACATATACATATATTTCAATTGATATACACATACACACATTTCTCGTACTATTGAGTTTGAGTTTGATTTTGTTTTATTTTTTGCTATGCATTTTTATCGTACCTAATAAGTTTTATTCTACGTGATCACATTAAAACTTTTGTTTTATAAACGTTTTAGTAATTATTTTAAGACATTTTTGTAATTTGTAACATATTTCTAAAAGCTTTAACAATTTGTAACATACATATTTACGATGAAATTTTAAGTTACATCAACCGGATATATCCTATGACGAAATTTACACACTTAATAGACCTATTAAATCTACGAAACGCCCTGGTAAGTGTTTCAGTGTTTAAGTAATTTATTTATGTTTTCGTTTTCGTTTTTATTTTTTTTTTTTCTACAAATATTAATTTAACGAACAGATTACCGCGTCTGGCACGTTCGACCCCATTTTCTTTATATCATCATCATCATCATCAGGAATGAACATTTAATATAGTGATGACCGCAAAAATTATTAAACTTTATCTAAGGATGCAAGTTGGGCATCGGGTCGCCATAAATGGTTTAATTAAAATATATAGATTTTAGTTTTTAGTCACAACTGAAAAGCATTACTTGAAATTGGTCACTATATTCACAGAGCACAGAATAAGATAATAATTATCTAAAAAGCAGAGCATACACTCTTGTGATAGTATTCTCGTTGCTAATATATATATTAATTAATGTAATGTACTATTATTCAAGGTACAGAGCAATATAACAAAATCTAATAAATACACACATACATATATACATATGTAGTTTTGAATACATACACAGTTTTTTTATACTATTAAATTATCTATCCACGTTTCGTGTATGTAATTCTAAAAAAGACACCACTAAATAAAAATTAACAAAAACTTGTAACTGTAATTATATGCTGGGTGGGTGGTAACATTTGTTTTGTTTTGTTTTGTTTGTTTTGCGTTTGCGGTTATAGATATATTTACTATTCTTAACAGTTTCAATAAATTTTCATCAGTTAATAATTACTTTAAATTTTTGTGTTACTATTAACATGTTTTTTTCTTCTGTGAGTTGACTTATTCGTACGTAATGCAATAACGTTTAAGTCTTTAATTAAATGAATATACAAATACATAATATAATAGATTAAAAAAGTTTTCTAATATACATATACAATATATATATGTATGCATGTATGAATTTGCTAAATGCTACTATTGTATATTGTTTCAATATTAATACATATGTATGCACTATTGTATATATACACATATGTAATTAAATTAAATTACAAGCTTTTGTTAGTTAACGGGTTTAAACAATGTGAAAATGATTATCAACAAACGATATTTAAAATCATCACATAATTATCTTATAAGCAGCTGGACACATTATAATATTTACAAATCGTCAAACATTGTGTGATTTTGCAAAAACGATAACTAAAACTTTAAGCACTCTTTACAAACATTTTTCTTTCACATTTTCTTGATTCCAAGGCTTGAGCGCAGACATTTGATAAAGCTTTGAATTTGTTCATTGCATAGTGTGGTGCATATTTGATAGCTGCTATGTTCTGTCTAGGTATCTTGCCAATTATTTAAGACTATTTGTTGTTGTCGGTAGATTTATGTCGGCAGTGGTGATTGGATCGGACGATTTTTTCATTTTATCGCAATAATCGTTAAAAATATCACGAAATCGTATCCAGCATTTTTCAGGAATAGTTATAGAAGTGCGAAAATTATTCTTCACCTTGAATTGAGAAAACAAAATATCAAAATTAGCTTCAATCTTTGAATTTGCACTCATTTTTTATAAGCACTCATACCTCACTTATTCGCATATAAACACCTCGATTGTTTTGACCAATGTCAAAATAAAAGTTCTTGTTATCCACTTTCATATGACGTTCCTCTGGTAAATCGCCTTTAAAACTGAAAGAAGTAGTAGATAAAATAATATTTAGCCTTTATTTAAACACAAACTCCAAGAAGGTTTTCTAGCAGGCACAGTAAATAACGAGTTTACGTTTAATTAAAAAAAATATATTAATTATAACAATAAAATAACTTGAATAAAATTAAAAACAACCATTAATTTTTAAATAAAAAAAACTTTTCAGAATGGCGTTCGTGACAATTGTACGCCTAAATGTAAAAAAAAAATGGGAAAAAGTAAAATTTTAGCAACTCAGCTGGACTATACTTACTGAGAGATTAAAAGATATAAGATAAGAATGGAAATCGGTTTCGACTTAAAGTTGTAAAATGGCAAAACTCTGCGAAGTGTGCAAGCATTTTCCATTCAAAATTTTCTTTGAAGACCCTTGCAAGGATATATAGCTTTTTGAGTGCGTTAAGTTGTTTTTGTTGTACAAAAATAAATATCATTTTGCTCAGTCCGCGCAACAATGTTCTACTATGTAAAGTCATCCTTAAGTCTATTTTGATGTACGGCATTTAACTGAAAAGCACGACTTCCAAGTCGAATATTAAAAAAACTACAGAGATTCCAGAACAAACTTTTGAGTTTTGAATATGTCAACGCCATTTGATTTTCATTTTTGAGCGTGAATTTAAAAATGATTCAAAAATTCCTATTTAAAGTTTTTTTCGCTTAAAAAAGATCCACATTTTTTGTATTTTAGGTAAAATTTGTTAGAAACTTCTTATTTTAGACTATTTATAGTCTAGTTTATTTAAAAGTCTTGAAATAATTTCTAAATTATATTTATATTATTTCACTCAAAGTATAATCGTTATTTCTTGAAATTTTAATAAAAATGAAAACAATTTTTTTTTATATACCCTTTAAAATAATTATTACCAAGTGATTTTTTATAATCTAAATTATAATCGGTAAGGTCCTTGCTTAATATCTAATATCAATGGGTGAGCCCGTAGCAATTCATATTGCCAGGAAGAACCTATTTTATTAATGAGAAAAAAATCTTACCCTCCGTCATTGGCTCCAAATTCTTCCAACAAATCTGTCAGTGCATCGCGAAATTCAATCATGCCCTGAGCTGGTAATGCAATTTGAGATCTGGGCCCACCTCTTGTGATTGTTTGTGATACCTGAAATGAATACGCATATTTATTTATGTGTATTGGTATAGATAAACTGTAGAAATATAATCTGTTTTATGTTTTCTTCAATGCAAGCTAAAAAATCACATATGGGAATTTCCAGAGTGGCGTTACGTGACGTGAAAAAAAACGAGAACATTCAAATTCTTGAAAAGCTTTTTTTATATCCGAGTAGCAATTCAGCTGGACTAAAGAATTAAGAATAAAGATTAAAAAAATGAAAACATTCGACCTTTCTGATTAAAAGATATAAGCAAAAGAATAGAGGTCGGTTTCGACTTAAAATTGTGATAGCACAAAACAAAGTGTGCAAGTCTTTTTGTATAAACCTTTTTTTAGTATAATTATAAATAATGATAGCTAATTTTGCAGGCTATTTCATTTAAATACATTTTTCTGTTTTTTCTTTATAAGCCTTAGTAGAAAACGTTACGTGACGTGACGTAAATTTACATAGTACATTTTTCAACTTTGAATCACGATTACTCGCTAATGCAAAAATCTTTGAACTTTTTAATTTATTAAATTTTGGACACTTCTCTATAATAATTAAAGTTAAAAAAAGGATTGGATGAGTTTTAACTTTTTGGTTGTACTGAACCTTTCTGTGGAAATGCCCACATGCAAGAATATATATTTTCTTAATGAATGGTGCCATTCCCATTACTTATAGAAATACTTCTAATTCGCATTTACAATGTTAAACTCTAAAAAAATAACAACTTAATGATTGCGTTATTAATTTAGGAAAGCAAAATTGTTGATTTGCTCTATAGTTGTTAAGTTGACAGTGAATTTTAATTCAATGCGTTACACATTTCTTCCAAATTTACTACATCCCTGAATCGGCAGAATAATTTACTTTTGTTTAATAGATATAAATATATATTACCCGAAGGAATCTTCCGCGTGCATTTTCCTTCAAGTCCAAATAATATCTTCTATTATCCTTTACCATCATCTCTGACTTTAATTTACCGTCCTCCGGTAAATTGTCCGTATTTGGAGGTCCTGCGATTTGACCAACTTATTTGATTATTAAACCAAAAACATTACATTAATAACTTATAATGGGCCTACCCAAAGAAGCGTAATAGTCACTAAATGACGATAGGTGGTCACGAAACTCGGCTGCTGTCGATAGCGCCAAATAAATTTGACTTCGTCTGCCATCAGCTCCAATCTGAAATTATTGAACATTAATAAATTGCCAAAATATGTCCTTTTGCATAAATATATAATTATATATATAAGTATTGCATATTTAGAATTGAACCATAGCACAATCATGCACTGATATGCTCCTAAATAAAACTATGATGTTAACAATTTTTGTTGTAACTGGCGCAATTGTCACTATTAAATCAAAATCATAATATTGCCCATTTTTACAATATTTATATAACATTAATTGAATAACTATTTTTCAGGGACCTTAAATAACATTATGATAAAAGAGTTGTCTTACAAATTGTCATGTCATAGTCTAATATGAAGCCTGATTCAATACAATAAATAAATAATAAAAAATAAAACAATATTATATTATTATATAGGGTTAGGGCTTGTTTACGCGCGGAATAAATTAATATGTTTGTTATATAATGGACTTTATAATTATGTCATAATTTGGATTATATCATATTTATTTTACAAAGTAGTTAAAATAATTACTTCTGATTTATATTGTAAATTAAATAAATATTTCAAATTAATTTTGTAATAAAATCAAAAATAAATGTTTACTTAAAAAAAACAAAATTACTTGATAAAAATAAAAATATAAAAAGAATTTTTTTATAATTTCAAATATATCCCAAATCAAAATTTGAACATAATAAATAATAATCATTTTTGACTTTTGTTATAAAATAAATAATTTGTAAATTAAAAATTAAAAATAAATTAAATTGAATATTACTTTCCCCGCTACATTGATTAGATCGTCTTTAAAGTTGGAATTGGCTATGGAAAGTGCTCGGAGAATAATATTTCCTACTTATTTCATATCTTGTTTAATAATGTGCCAGGATCCTTTTTCAAATTGGTTCAAAACTTGTATACACTTATATATATATATATATATATATATAAAGACAAGACATGTTTAATATATATATATATATATATAAAGACAAGACATGTTTAAAGAGTTTACGAAATAACGTGCTCATTGATCTCTTTAATCAAATTGTTTATATTGAAAACGTTCAACTATATATACGAGTATTTACTTCAGCTACTTTTATGAATCGGCCTCGACGATTTTGTTTTACATCCAAATAAAATCGCTTTGATTGTATTTGAAGCATTTTTGTAGCCAGTTCCTGTTCAACGGCACTGCCACCTACAAAATAAAAAAATATATTAATGTAATTTATATACATATATTCATTATAATAAAGATTTAAATAGGTTTTGAATATGTTAGTAAAATTTTCAATTTGTCTATTTAATTCAGTGATGGGCACGAAAAGTCAGCTCGTGAGTCACAACAATATTTACAAGTCTTTTTTGGGTCGATCCCAAAAAATTGTGTATGGGCTGGAAAAAAAACCCATCCCATTTATTTTGTTTATGTGTGCTCGCTCGCGATCGACACTTGTGCGCTCGACTGCTTGTGTGCGACAGTCTGGCGCCAGTTTTGAAAAATAACGGTGTCAGCAGTGTGAGTCCGGTTTGCTATGACGCGCCCATTACTGATTCAAATATAGCCTCAGAATAGTTGAAGGATCAAACGGAGAAAATAAATTTGTTACCAAATTTAATTTATTGAATTAAAAATAATATTTTTTTTAAAACTCTTGAATTTACTTAATAAATAAAACAAAATAAAAAAAAGTGATTGAAAAAAAATATACTAAATATATATATATCATCTAATTGGAGCTATTTGAGGAATCAGAAATATTTATAATTAAATTATTTTGGTTTGACATATACATATTATTAATATAGACCACATATATAATATTAATATTAATATTGACCACATAGCAATTCTCTTACCTTTACCAGACGAATCAAAGTCATTTCTGCTTGAGGAACCTTCCATATTGCTCGCATTGTATTCTGCAAGTAAAAATATTTATTCATTCAATTAGTTTATTAAGATTTTATGCACATACTTTTGGCGTTTTTTAGTTTAAGAACAATGTTTTTAAAATCAGCATCAAACCAACCAACATATAAATATTTGAAAAATTAGATTTCTTTGTTTGATGATAAACTAATTTTTGTTGACTGCTTAAAAAATTAAAATAAAACAAAATTATTTAAAAAACAATATAGAAACGGCTACCGAGGCTATATACCCTTGGTCATCTAAATAAATTTAAAATTCCAACCGATCTTTCCTATAGGAAAAACTTATATTTTGATTAAATTTGTTTGTAATATGTAGAGCATAATAAAAACTTAGAATTGATTGATAGAAAATGAACGTTTTTGAGATGTGAAATGTGCTAATCGGTTGTCGTAAAAAAAAAACGTTAATTTTTTATGCTAAATTCGCTAAAAAATTTTTAAAATTTTATGAATATAGTTTTTTCATTCCGTAGAATTCTATAAACTTATATTGATAAAAAATTCATCTTAAAAGCTTTAAACGTTTCAGCTTCAAAGTCAAGAAATATAGGGTGTGCTAAACGTGTATCTGTACCAAAAATTAGTCAAATTTCATCATAATAGCTCAAAAAACTGAGACTAGTTTGCACAAAAACAAACGGTCATTGCTATATAGAATCAGCTCTTCGTCCTGATCAAGAATATGTATACTTTACACAGAGACGTCTTCTTCTATGCGTTACACACGTCGTGACAAAATTATAATAACCTATAAAAAAGGTTAAAAAATAATTTAAATCCATTTATTTACTTATTATTTATGTAGGCAGATACTAATTTCTGGAACGCAGAAGATTAAATGCAAAATATAACTCATATTGATTCTTAAACATCGGGATGTCCGGATGGTTTTGAAATCGCTAGTAAGAACCGTAGTTGTCACAGAAACTCGATAGAATTCATTTTTTAAACTTCCAGTGGCGATTTAACATCGAAAAACAGACCCTGTCAACTTCTAATGGAAGTTAACCTTGATTATTTTAACACAAAACATATTTGAAAACATTCAAATTTTTGGCCCGACAAATTTAAGGATACGTATGAAAACCAAAGGGCAAAGGTGCTCGCATATAAAGTCGCAGGAAATAATAATCGTTTTCCTTGCTATACAACTTATATCATTGGCTTGGCCGTGAGCAAGCTAATGACGATATTAATGATTTTATTAAATAATTTTATTTAAATAAAAACATTAAAGAATGTTGTATGTTTTAGAATATAGCTTGATTTTCAGCAATTTTTTTTTCTTAGCATATTTTAGCTTTTTTTTTCCATCAGTTAGAACGAGAATGGGACTTAAGTGACTTAATTGAACGATTATCGGGATTTAGTTAAATCGTTCAGTACGAACTTACAATTTTATACAATTTGACTTTAGACTCCAGTTAGTACTACATTTTTAATGGAACACTTTTTAATAATGTATTGAAATGGAAAGACAAAGTTTCCTACTGCCAGATGAACTTACTTGATCCTGAGATGCCTTCGTCGCCACTTCCGAGATCAGACATAACGAAAAATCCGAAAATATCTAGTTTGTCAGGTCCTCTGGCCGCTGCCTTGTCTTCAAAATCCTTCAACTACTAACAAAGTTCGCCTATCTTATTAGCCAGAGCACACACAGCTCTGCACTTTTCTACCTAAAATCAAAGAAGAGGAAACAAAATATAATATATAATATAATAACTTTTTTTAAGTCACTATTCAAGCTCATAAATTTGCGATTTTGTAAATATTTTGAATTTTAATTGACATATGCATGTACATATATATTTATATATGTACATAATATATTCATTTAATAGATACACAATATGTGCACTTGTAGTAAGTATTTATCCTGTCTGTGAATATATATGTACATACATACACGTTTATACATGTATGCATGGGTACATGGTGAACTTTTTTCATTGAACTACTCTGGCAAAAACCTTGAACGTTGTATATGCATACCCACAGATACACACATATATACACATGTATGTATTATACATATATATAATGTAAACATAGATGTGTATTTCGCATGTAGTATGTGGTAGATACGTTTATATAATTCACTTGAATTGCGCTAAGCTGATGGCTTCTATTGCTGTTTAAATATCTAAATATAAGTGTTATACTGTCGCTGCTAATTATATATGTAGATGCGTTAATAGACTTAAGGCACACACACACACGCACACACACATGAAATGCATATGCACCAACTCACAGCGTATATGTTTTCTTAATTGTGTGGCTATTATATAGCGCTAAGAACTCTTATATTTAGCTTTAAAATAAAAGACCACAAATGTATTCTTTTTAATAATGAAGAATCTTAAAATTTGACAAAAAAAATACGTACACACACGCATACACAGTTTTAACGCTCAGTTCGAGATGACACATGTGCAGAACATACCGATTTTGATAACAAAGCAATTGCCTGCCAAGACTGACTATTGTTCCGGAACTATCACAAAAACGACTTATCCGATTCTTTTACATAAGATAAGCTCAGAGCGATAGCTCCGAAACACCTTAATACCCGATTTCCACACAAACGCGTCATGTCATCGATAGCAGGCAGACGCGATAGGTCTTGGATGGTGTTTCTACTGCACTGGATGCGTTTGCAATCAGCTGATCATTTGTTTGCAAAGGGCAAAACTTCAAAAAACAAAGTAATAAATTTTCTTTGAATTTAACCAACGGAATTTTTGCATATGCACTTAATATAAAATATCAATGTCGTGCTCTGATACGATTTACTACTTGAGAACTTGAGTAGCTCCCAAAAAAATAAAATATGCAGTTGATACTTGGAAATGTGTAATGCATAGAAGCAGACGTCTCCGACCACTTTATTTTCGTGAAAAGTGCATGTATGAAAAACTTTTTTGTTCTTCAAAACAGAACTTGGCATATCGATGTACATTTAAAATTTGCACAATCTGACTAGGTTTCATCAAAATTGGACCACTATATCTTGAAGCTCCCATAGAAAAATCTGCCAAAAGAAGAAGACCATTGCAAGGGTATGTAGCTTCGGCGTGCCGAGGATAGCCGTTTACTTTACCTTTTTTTTTTTTTAATTATTATTGTTGATAAATAAAAGTTAATAGCAATGCAAACTATGAAATTCTGCCAAAAACGAGTTATCAAAATCCGCGTTCATTCCAACCTCAACTTTTTTCCATTGCGTAACAGCGTAGCTTCTATATCGAACAGCCCATGCCTTTTACACGGACGTCAGGCAATTTCCGATATATTTGTAAACGCATCCAGCAGTAGCGGGGTATAAAAATATATTATCGAACAACCGATTTCCAGTATTAAGTGTTTTCCCATCTAGTTCACGACTGGGATTTCTACGGCGATTGAATGCGTTTGAGTTTACAATCAGCAAAACTTATGTAAACGTGAATTTTATTACAAAACGCGTTGGAGTGGAAACACATTTTCAAACTATTGTTTAGATTGGTCACAATAATACATCGAAAAGGTAAGTAATTATATGAATATATCATCTATGCTTTACACATTTAAAGGCAAAAGTGTTATATCCCGCCAGTATAAGAAGGAAGGAATTATAATATAAATATAAAAAGTGGTTTAAAAGTTTTTTTTTCTTGTTTTCATAAAGATATATGTACATTTTAGTAAAATATTAACTTTACCATTTATTTTAATTTTTATTTGGACAAAATTGGGGAGCAAGCTACAAGCTTGACTCTGTTAATTTTTTGCTCTTGTCATTGCCATTTTTCTATTGAGTTATTGTTGACTATTTCTGTATTTCATGATTGCACTCTACTAGTAAAATCATTGTCCCAACAACAAATAATTTAAAAATAAATTATAAGAGTTGAAGCAAATGCCGACCAATGGTAAATTTTTAAATTTATTTATTTGTTTATTTAAATTTTAAAATAAAAATAGCATTTGTTATCAGCACCCCATAAGGAATTACTCCATAAGGAAAAAATTTAAAACTAACATATTTATAGTTTGACATTATTATCCATTTAATATATAAAATTCCAATTCGCAGACTATTTAATTTTTCCTGATACTGTCAAAGGAAACTTCTATATTTGGAAGCGTTCACGTTCGCAGGGTTTCTTAAGTATTCTGAAAACTTCAAAGTCATGGAATTTGACTTGTATATTAAAAAATAGTCCGACTAAAAATATTTAATAATATATGCTTTTGTAATTTTTTTAAATTTAAATACGTACAATTCTGACGATCGCGAACCTGGAAATGCCCATATCGAGCTAATTCCTGTTAGTTCTACGAGGAACAAAAAATGCGGCTTAAAGAGAAAGGAGAGAAACAACAAAACTTTTCAGTTACCAGCTATTTCGAATAAAAACATCAGTGAAAAGTTAAATACCAAATTCTCAAATAACAAGTAAGAATGCTATAGTCGAGTATACCCGACTATGGTACACCCATAGCCAGTCCGAGACACAAATACAAATACTCTCATATAATTACATATCAAATCAAGCAGTGCAACGCAGCTTAACGGCCATTGTTTGCATGGCAAAAGGCTGTGGCTGCTTCTATATGCATGAACACTTGATTTTTTCGATAATTTCGATGTTTATTATCCGATAGTGATGAAACTTGCACTGCATATTTAGATCAATATTAAATTTACGTGTATTTTTTTTATTTTTATCATAACTTTGAAATTGTACTATTAATTCGTTTTTATCGATTTCTGAGGTATGACAATCGAAAGTTTGAAATTAAAATGATCTGCGTATGGTTTATATTAGGTTAAAAACGCATTTTAGATAGTAGAAACAGCCATCGAGGTATCGCGTTTTCGTGATCACGACGACAAAACATATCGAAATGAAAAACAAAACAAATCGGAAACGCATTGTATCTTGTATCAGTAATCGGCAACAAATCGAAAAGCAAGGCAGTATGTTGCTTGAAACAGAAAGAAATATGTTGCTTGGTTAAATTTCACCATACTGGGTGAGTTATGCTGCATACACCTCTCATACAAATTCAAATAAGATGCAGCGGTCGTGAGACGCGGACGCGGGTGTCTGTTATATATATTAAGCGTACCGATAGATACATATGTATGTATATACAAAATATGTATGTATATTTGCGGCATTATTGTTCGGTCGCTCGTCTCGTGGTTGTTATACATTAAAACCAAGTTTGGTAAAACTAATCTTTAATTTAATTCAAAGTATTGTTTTGTTTCACAGACAAATGATATTTAAAGCCAAATAATGTTCAACTAACTTTGTGTGTGTGTGTGTGCGTTTGAGGTTGTTCTGTTGTGTAATTAATTTTCAATATCTGTACATTTATTATTTTTAAATATACCGAAATATATAAATAATGTACATACACATTCACATGCAACTTTTAATTTATGTATGTCGTGTGACTATAATACATATGTATAAAATAATTCATAATGTGTACTAGAAAGCAGAAACAGATTCAATACGAGGTCTGAGGTGTGAGTGTCCCATGCATAAATACAAACATACGAACATATGTATGTACATACATATATACATACATACATACTCACATGTGAATGTGCATTATTGTTCGTATTTACATAGATACCGACATACATAGATACAACATATGTATGCTTATTTGTATGTACATTCATATAAATGGATGTACGTATGTGTATTAATACTTCTATGCGAGCTGAATACATACACACACACACATATATCCATATACTACTATGTATGTATATATGTATGTATGTACATATCGTGCGAGAGTTGCATGGGCGCAATACTCATACTGCGATTTCCATACAAACGTGAGCACGTAAATGCGAACATACATACATCTGTATCTGAATATATGTGTGTATGTACATACGCCATGCGAATACGTATGTACATACATCTTTTTTTGTGTGTATGCATGGCAATGGTATTGATATTTGGGTATTGGTATTTGCATTGGTATTCGGATTTGTATTCGTATTCGTATTCACATTCAGCTCGAAGAGGTAAAGACATACATCTCTCGCCGAAACCACAAAACAGAAACAGAAATAAAAATAATAAATAAGTACGTATATATATGTACATATGTAAATAGGTATGTATGAATGTAGCAACAATCCGATAGAATCTTTTATTTTCGTATTCTCTGTGTTTGCTCTGGTGTATCTAAATGGGTACGCAGACATTTGTATGTACATAGAAAACTACATACATATACATACATATTCGTGCATAAATATATATATGTATGTATGTAACCCCACACACATGTGTCTACATACACAGAAATATGAAACATTTGTGCTTGCAAGCATACTTATTTACGTATATATATATATAGTATGTTTATATGTACATATACATATGTACACTTGATCTTACCAAAACATATTATGTATGCAAAATCAAAGTACAATTACTTTTTTTTTAAGTGCAGTCGCTCCACTTGTTTCTATGTATGTAAATACATATATATACATATGCACATAAATATATGTAAATTGTACGAATTCCTTTGGCCGACTTAAAATATCAAACTAAAACTTTCTCAACAATTTTCCGGTATTGATATCTATTTATTTTGGCGTCTTTTAATCGAAATCTTAACTTCTTAAGCCAAATTTCTAACTAATTCTAATTTCAAATTTCTAAAAATAATCACATATAAATTGAGATTTATTTTTTACTCTACAAATGGAGTTCCAAATCGTATTACGATTTTTCTAAATAAATATGCCAAAAATGGTGGTAGAATAAAAAAAAAATGTCAAAAAGAAAAACATTTTCTTTTATTGCCATTTAAGTATAAAAATGTTGTAATAATAGTCAAAAATGAAAGTCAATAAATAAAGATTATATTTTAGTTTTAGTTTTTGTTATTGCTCAAAAATTCTTATTATTGCCCATTTTTATTTAAAACTCAGAAAATAAAAGTTATATCGAAAAATATTTGGAAAAAAACTTACAAATAATTCTAGATGTGATTTTATAAAAATAAAACATAATCGTTAAGGTCCTCGAATCTTTCAGGGATAGTCTTAATTTCTTGTATACAAATTCTATTCAAATATATATATTTATATACTTATGTAAACATATACATATGTATACAGTGGTTGGAAAAAGTATTTTGACATACAAATCAAGTGTCTTTTATTTCAGTTATCTCAGTTCCTAGTCATTGAAATAATTTGAAAACAAAAATCATGGTAGTGGAGAATGATCTTCATTAGAAAATTAGCGATTTTTAACATTATTCATTTTTCAGTGATTTTTTAAATAATTAGTAAATTTAATTAGGCAAATAAATACTTCACTAGTTTTGTACCGTCTGGCAAATGACCTGACCAGAAGAGGACCACCGCGAAGGCTCAATAGGCGTCAGTCAAGAGATCTCGTACTCTACACTCCCAGGGCGAGTAGTACCAGACGTTAATTTGTTATTATTATTATTATTTATTTTGACTGATTTAACTAACCCTAGCGGTTAGCCGGTGCGCCTATTAGGCTGAATTAACAGACACAGTGGTCACAAAGGGGATATTTGAAAATTTCCGTATGCCTCAAAAAAGAAAAAATATAGAAAAAAAATCTAGAAATCTACATCGGCACCTTACGATCGCGACATTCATTTAGAAAATATTCTTGTTTCGGGCACTGTATGTTTAATTAAGCTTTTCAATTCATTCTGATCGAATCAATCTTTTGTTTGAGTTTCATTCAGATGCGAAAATCGTTCAGTCGATTATCTTATCCGTTGTTTTCATTACTTATATGGGGGAAAACATTAAATCAATTCTTAGGGGTCACAAAAATCTCTATGCGATGATTTTAAGACTCTACTGGAAATTTGGACCTACAGCCTACAGATCCAAAGAGTGTTACGAAAAACCAAAATTCTGGTTTTGGAGAAAGAATTACACCTAAAATTGAAGTTGTCTAAATTTTCATATTATTTATATAAATAACTTCTTAGAAGTTATATAAATAACAATCAAATTAAAAATTGTTGTATAGCATACTTAATTTTATTATCTACTAAAATTCCGGGATACAAAACGCTGTTGCATAGTGTTATTTATTGGGTAAAAACATTGAATAAGAGCTTTGTAATTATCATTATATTGACGCTAAAAACTATAAAATCTTAATGCAATAACGGCTTTTATATGGGTATATGAATATATATAGAGAGATGTTTTCCTGCTATGAAGATCGTTTTTAGTTCTAATAGATTAGAAATTATTCCCCTCAAAATGTAATCGTTATTTCTTAAGAGTTTTGATAAGCTCTTAAAAATTGGATTTTTTTTGAGAATTATAAAAATTATTTAAATTTTCAATCATAATTAAAATGCAAATATTAATCTAAGCTAATGGCATATTACACCCTAGTTATAAATGAATGTCTCTTGTCGATAAAAATCTTTTATTTTAAGAAGTTCGTGTATTTGTTTATATATATATATATATATATAATTTACAATTGCGAATTCGTAGATATGTACATACTTCATGATTCACTACGGTCTTTGATACGGGGATACTATATACGACGAGCATTTATCATACAATCTTAAACAGGTTTCAAACTCTATGCGCGAGCTGTAGTATTTGTGTTTGACGGCTTTCTAGGCTTTTAAACAGAAGAACAAGCGACCACAAACTGAAATAGTAGGTTATAGGACATATGAGTATATATTAAATATAAGTTAAAGTCGTCTTCTAAATTAATATCAATATTGTATTTTTCTCTTATTCAAAACACTGCATCTTTTTGCCAAAATGTCGCGACTACATACGAATGTGAATATACATATGTTGAACTTTAGTGAAAACATTCAAAATTTCATGCATATGTATGCATGCATGTGCGCATGTACGTATGTATGTATGTATGTATGTGCATATGCAAGCATATGAACCGGTTGGGTTACATCAGTGTTGTCAAATCTGACTCTTTTCCCGCCAAATCTTGCCTTTGTACTTTTCCAATTGGACAATAAAACTTTACATGTTGCTATCAACTTGCATCTGTAAAAATGTTAAAATTGTTGTGTTGTCCCCACAGTTAAGTATAAATCTGTGTTCCAAATTGAAGGTTAATTATAGACTATAATTAAAATTAAAAGAAATCATTTGTTTATAATTTTTTCTTGATTTTTTCCAATTGGTAATCGACTTATTTTTAAGTTTCTTAAAAATCAGAAAAAATAATTATTTTTAGGGCAAAATAATATAAACCTAAATTAAGAGCTATTATAAGATTTTTAAATAAAATTAAATGAAATTACGATTATTATTGAAATTTGGAAAATACGGGAAATTAATGAATAGCTCTTAGTCCATAATGCGTCAAACAAGATATTGTTCGTTAAAATCTATGAATAAACTGCCAATTATTATATCATATTATTATTATTATATATTATATATTATATTACCACTTATACTAAGTCAATCCAAACATACCCAAAAGAAAATCAGTTTCTTCTTCTCCTATGGGAGCTATCAGATATAGTGATACGATTTTCTAAATCAGATTCTACATCACAACAACAGGTCGTAGTGTTAAGTTGGATTTGATATCTTAAAAAGCAAAAAAAAATTTTCATTGAAAACTGATTTTCAACCAAAAACCGAAAATAAAACTGTAAGAACTCGATATTCCATTATTTTAGTCCAAAACACCTACATGACTTCAATTTGAAGATTTGGTGTGATCATAAAAGTTGAAATTTTGAATATTTAAAACACAACTTTGGTTATTTTTTTTTCAGTTTAAGGTAATTTAATTCGCGTATAATGTCGAAATTTAGTTGTATGAACAACATTTTTATTTTAAGAGGTATCTCAACCAAACTTGACACTTTTAAGTGTCCGATATTTTCCCATAACGATAATAACGATTAAAACGCACAATTTTAAAGCGTTGGCTCATGTAATTCGTTTTCGTAAATCTAATGCTGATCTGAATATGCTGTCCAACGTTCGGAAAATAAACACAGGAGTTGTTTCCGAAAATATTCTTTCTGCCCCGGTTGCCAAACGGCCACAATCGTTCGGAATGATATCGTTTTAAGATATTAAAACTAAACTTGTCAGTTTGATTTAATATTGTGATCTATATAATCTGGTCAACTGATCGTATGACTATATAATATAGCTGTCATAGGAATGATCGGTCGAAGAATTTAAATTTGGTATATAAATGGGTATATAAATAATCAATCCATTTAATTTTAGTTTGTGTTAATATTGAAGCCAAAATAAACGTTTTATTTGCGTTAAATAAATGTTTAAGGGCGATCATTACTTTAAAATGTACCATGGGAATTTATGTCACGTAACATTTTATACTGAGGCTTGTAAAAAAAAACAGGAAAAGGTTTTCAAACGAAATAGTCTAAAAAATTAACTTACATTATTCATAATCATTCCAAAAAATATTTTATACAAAAAGACTTGCACACTTCGCAGATTTTTGCGCTTTTACAACTTTAAGTCAAAACCGACTTCTTCGAAATCTTCACATTTAGCCGAACGATTGTCACGTAACGTCATTCTGGAAATGCCCATATGTACAGCTGCGGTCAAAATAATAGTAGTGCCACCAGACATAAACTTAAAACATTGATATTTCGTAGGTAAATTCGAACTTTTGTTTTCTGACATTGTCAGATCATAGTGTTGAATAAGCTTTTATGAAAAAGTATCATTAGGACATAAAAGCTTTTTTAATTTTTAAGATTTTCCGCTTTTTCGTGATCCACCCTTAATTTGAGCCGGTCAAAATAATAGTAGTGAACTAATTAAAACTAAAAAAAAGTTATTTTAAGCAAGAAAAGAATATGATTTGGTATTTATTATTGTAATTTGATAAATTACAATATATTTTAAAAAATTTTATTTGCTTAGAGTTGCAACAAAGGGGCGTGGCAAGCCGTACACTTCTGAGAAGCGTGCTCTTATTAAAATATTGATTTTTGAAGGGAAAACTTTGAAAGAAGTGCAAAATTTGATTGAAGGCTCGTCAATCATGATGAGATCCACCAAAAAGTACTCGTCAAAAAAAGATAAAAGTGGAGGACCTCGAATCATGTCCTAAAAACTAGTGACAAATGTTGAGATGTATTCGAAGCGCGACACGTTTGCTCCTGCAATACCTATAAAAAAGGACATAGGTATGGACTAAGTTATAGAAATAATTCGTAGATGTTTGAGGAAAAATAACCTAGTAGCAAGAAGCTTGAGAAAAGTTCCGTTTTCGAATAAAATACCTGTCCAAAAGTGAAAACGGTTTTCTAAAGAACATAAGAAATGACCGCTTGAGAAATGGAGAACTATTGTGGTCGGATGAGTCCAAAATTGTGTTGTTTGGTAGCCGAGGATCTCGACAATATGTAAGGCATTCACAAAATTCCGAATGTCAGCCTAGATTCACTTCCAAGGCCGTTAAACATTACACATTGCATTACACGCACTACTATTATTTTGACCGCAACTGTAGCTTCGGTAGCTTTCTTATTTATATAATTATTTTCAATATTTACAAATATTTATCCACCGTCCTATTGCAGAAGCAATTGGTTTCTATTTTGTTTTATTTATTTTTAACTGATCAGGATTGATATTCAGAACGCCTTACGTATTAGCAGTAGGTGTCAAAAGTAAGGATCCCAGAGTCCTGTGTCTTTCGACAATTAAACAGACCTTTATTGTTTATATATACATATGTATGTATATGTGTGTGTATGTCCACATGTATGTATGTATATATGTAGTCGGACCGGCCCGCAAGCGAACAAACCTCTTGGTCAATAACATTTTGCGTATATTGGGCAATCTCATACGCACACACACCCGCAAGCACCAACAATTGTGGCTGCAAAAATGCATGTGTACTATATGTATGTATTTGTGCGTATGCAATGCAATGCAATGCATGAACATACATGCATGTATATCTATATATACACACATATATATGTATATATATATATATATATATATATAACTTGTCTTTGGATGGTTTGTACGGTGTGCATATGTAATACATACATACATGCACACACGTATAGGCACACCACCATATTCGTCTTTTCTCTCTCTCTCTCTCTCGCAATACCGTGGGCTTTAAATCAAATTCTGTGCAACTTTTAAAGTTTCAAATGTAACGGTTATAGGCATATGATAAAGTATATTAGAGTTTTGTCACGAAAGATGTAAGGTAATGAGGAACATGGCAGATCCCGACCACGATCCCATCAGCACCAACAGGCAAGTCAATCTTTTCTTTGTAAACTGCACAGTAAAAAAGAATTGTTGATCCGTGATCCGTAAACACAAATACACTCATTACAACTTAACTTCTATTGCTCATATTGTTTTAATCCATTTGAGATAATAGAAAGTTATTAGTCTGTATTAAGAAAACAAAATTAGAAAATACAAAATTATAATTATTTGAATCTGCTTAGCGAAATTCAAGTATTTCATATTTATACAAAAATACTGCAAAAAATACTGTTTAAAATCGTTTCACTTGAATAGCACATTTGACTAAATATCGATATAAATTTATTTTCGTCTTAGGAAAAATGATTTCAAATGGTCCAATAAGAAATTGATTAAAATTTCCTCGTATACCCGACTTTGAACTGAGTCATATAGGCTTTTTAGATAATTCAGTTATATTTAAGCCAATGTTAGCTCAACGCGACAAAGAACATAGTTTTCCGAATCCGCAATCTCTAAACATTTTGTACTAAGTTCAGGTTCAACGAGTAGGGTAGCCAATTCAAAAACCTCTCATTTTTTTAAGTTAAATTTTACCACTCGAACAATATGAATATGTTGTATTATCATATTGGTATGTCCTCGGTACTGATCAAGAATATATGTTTATACTTTATATGGTCGGAGATGTCTTTTTATGTCTGTTTCACATATTTGCACGATTTTATGACCACCTTTAACAATTTTTAATGAGTACGAATTAGTTAACTATAAGTTATAATAATAATATAGCTTATTACATTATGTTAAATCAAAAATTATGTTTTAATAACGAGTACCCAAATATATATACTTTTTTAGCTTGGATTAAAACTAGTTAAATAAATAAATAATAATGAACTAAATGCATGACCTGCATAAAAAGCAGATCTGGTCAGGGATTTGGTAATAGGAGTAGTTGGCAAGTGCTATCCCCTTGAATCAAGTACACGGATTCGATTTCAAAATCTTTTAAAAGAATCCATACTACAGGTCACGTAGATGACACTATATTAAAAAATTAAAAATCCTCCAATGTGGAATTGTAAGCCAAATGGAATACAGTTAACGCCATGCATTCTTTTCAAAATAAAATTTTAATATAGAATTATTTGACGAAAATTTTGCTCATCTGATCCGCCATGCAGTAACATGATGTGATAATAGGATTATTTAGTTTTTTTATTTATATAACATCGAAATCTTTTAATGCTTATTATTACCAAGTTAACGTTTCCGTTGATAGTTATTTTGGTCTGCTGATAGTATATATCTTTTATTTATAACGATTCTGTAAAATGCAAAAATTATTAAATAAATCTAGTAAAACGCGTAACAAAAAAATTAGTTGCAAATTATATTGGAAAATTATTTTTTTTTTAATTTTTCACATTGCTTATATTAATAAACAATATTTTAATATTGAATTGATCTATTACCCAAGAATTGATTTTCAGTTGCGAGATATCCTCGGTTTTGGTGGAAATTTTGAGTTAATACCATAAAAGTAACTGACCAATACCATAAAGCAGCGATGCCGATCGCATTTGCATCCATGCACTTTGTGCTTTGGTATTGGCGGTTGCCTTTGAATCAGTTGGACAATGATGCCATAAAGATTTAAAATTAATATATTATTTTTAACTGTGTAGCACTGCAGTTGTACCACTGTGCGTTACCCTTCGATGCAACTGCTGCCGTGTTTCGACTTTGTGTTAGCCTTGTTTGCTCTGATGCAGGTCTAACTGCAGCTTCTGTGCTTTTGACTCTCTTATCATCTGACTCAATTTGGCACGTTACTTTTGTTAGTTCAGGAATATGCACTAAAGCACGTTCATATATATGTGTGCTTTTTCGACTAAATACGAATATATATATACATACATATATAGTACATATATACTTTTGTCTGTCTATATGTATGAATGTTAGTGTATTTATAACTAAATACATATGTATATAAACAAGTAGGAATTTTCTAATTGAGTGTGGCCGACTGCGAAATTCCCTGTAGCCAAATCTGAAATCCTTAAATGTACAGCTCTGGCAACAATAATAACAACAACGCAGTTGGTAAGCTTTATCCTAAAAAAACACACATACAGGAAGAAAATTTCTCAACCATTCCATGTAAGATAATATCAAAATGAATTTTTCCTTGATAATAAGATTAAACCTTATAATCAAGTGCACCTAAATTTACCGCTTCCATTTTTGCGTTGTTTTTGATCACCAAATTGTTAGTTTTGATAAGGATAGTTAAATACGAAGTATTTAGGTTAATTATCATTTCGTAGTGTTAAAATAAAAAGATCGCTAAAATTGGTGTTCTGCGAAAAATAAGAAATATCCTTAAATAGAGAAGATTTCTAGAAAATAACATTTGTGGAAACTTCCCGGAAATGTCGCTTGTGTCTCAACAGAAGGCAGTATTTTTTTTTAATGAATACGAATTAAGTTTTATTATGTTAATACGGCAGAGGAACTATTGTCGCGTCAACTAGAATATGATTAGTGGGAGAGTGGTTCACAAGGGAAGTGAAGGTTCAACTTCTGTTTTGCACTGCTTGATTTCAATGTTTAGATATTTGGGAGTACAACCAAAATTGTCAACATTCTTAAACGAAAACATTTAACGGAATTATAAATGTATAACATTCAAATAAGTTTCAGTCTTGAATTTAAATTAATTTTATTTGGTATTATTTTTGTTAACATTTTAAATTTAATTTCGAAAAATATAAAATCAATACCATACATTTTTAAAATTTATTACTTTATACTGTAATAATAATATAGCTAGAAAAAGTCAAATTTTTGAAAAGTTTTTTTTATATCTCAATAAAAATTCAGCTGGAATATAGTTAGTAAAACACATGAAAACATTCGACCTTTCCGATTAATAGATATAAGCAAAAAGCAGACGTGACGTTACGAAAATAGAAATCGGCTTCAACTTGGAGTTGTAAAAGCGCAAAACTCCGTGAAGTGTGCCTTTTGTATAAAACTTTTTTATTATGGTTTGGAATAATGTAAGATAATTTTGCAGGCTATTTTATTTCACAACCTTTTCCTGTTTTTTTTTTACAAGCCTTAGTATGCACCGTGACGTTACTTAAATTTTCATGGTATAGCTTGCGATCATCAGTGTAGATGTAATGATTCGCAATGCTGTTATATTGGTCAGAATTAATGAAAAAAAATATACGTTTTTTCGTAATTTTTACCATAAAAATCACGTTTTAATAATTTGTTTTAAAATAAAGATCAAAAATAAGAGTTATCCTACATTTATATTTTTAAAAATCATAAATACTAATTATCTGTAAATTATTATTTCGAATCTGCTATTGATCAATAATATATATACTATATGGTCGAAGATATGAAGATATGGTCGAATATGCCTCCTTTGGCCTGTTACCCTTGCAAAAGGGTATTATATTTTTCTCTCGAAATGTGTAACTCATAGAAAGGGACATCTCCGACCACATAAAGTATATATTCTTGGTCAGGACGACGACCTGAGTCGATATACATATGTCCGTCTGTCCGTCTGTTTCTATGCTAAGTTTTTGGCTTTATCTTTGAGCTATCTTGATGAAACTCTGCACAGATGAAGATTGATAATGAATGTAGTTTGTATGTAAAAATCGGACCATTATATCACATAGCTATAGAGGAAAAATCGAAGAGACTTAATTTTCATGAAAAGTGTTTGTATAATAACATTTTTGTTTTCCATTTCTTTCCGTTTCTTTCTTGTTATTATTAGTTTAAATTCCCTCTTCTAAAAATTTGTAATGGACATAGGGTATAAAAATGGATATATAAATACAGATCCATAGATTACTTATATAAAGAAGTGTCATTTAGAATCCAAGTGGCTTAAAAGAAATTGGAAATCAATTTTTATATTTGACTTTTAAAATAAAAGTTAGAAAAAAACTCTTTTTTGTGCTTTTTAAAATAAAAATGGCAGATACTTAACTGTTATGGCTGGTATAAAATTATGGAATTCAAGTATAAAATATTAAAAATTTAGATTTAAAAAGAAAAATTTTTTTTTATCGATATTATCGGGAGTTGGCACTATCGATTGCTTTGCACACATACATATGTACCACGTAATAGATATGTGAATATGTATGTGCGTAACATACATACATATGTATGTATGTGCCTGGTACAGCAGTATCTGATAAATTTGTGTGTTTGGATACATACACACGTGTGTATCTATGCATAGAGGCATGCATGTACATATACATATACATATACATACATATAGATTTGCACACATGCATGCAGCTGCACACATGGGACTGAGTCGGATTTGGACTTCACCATTTGGGATGTTGGCATCGTTTGGTCCAAACGCTCGAATGGAAGCCAAATCTGCAATGGCAACTATTCGACTATCTCTGTACACGAAAAGCGCACACAAAAACTAATGCACTCGATAGAAGTGAACACCCCAACCCCACACCTTATGGGGGATGTGTTTAATGTACATACATATGTTCATGCAGAGATAAATGCACACGTACATATGTACATACATACGTACATACATTCGTACATATGTACATACATATGTATGTACGCGCTGTGTAGGCTCAGAACAGTCTGCTTGTGTTAGTTTACGTGTTTGTTAGAGCATGCTTTTGCCGTCCCACTTCACCCTCCCACTCCACGCACCCAATAGTGATACTATGTGCATTTGTATATATATACACACGCATTAGCTTATGTGTGTTTGTGTGTGTGTGTGTGTGTATATGAAAGCTAAAAGCTCAATAGCCTATACATTCTTACAAGCTCGTACATAATATGCAAATATGTACACATTGTCTATACATACATATATTAATATAAATCTGTTTATGCTCACGCAATTTCTACGTACATTTGTGTACTGTATGTATGTACATACATATGTACATACATATGTACATACATATGGAAACAATCAAGTACTTAGCCCAATAGAGCCATGAAATATATGCACTACTTCGGAGACATCGTACAAATTGAAGCTTGCATTGCGCAGGTTTGCAAAAGTCGTTAGTCAAGTGCTCCTAGATATGTAAGTACATATGAACATACATCTAAAAGGATGAAAGTAATAATAACAAGAAGAAAGAAACGGCTAACTGTATACCCTTTGCAATGGTCTTTAAAATATTTTTCAATATTCGACTGATCGCTCTTATGATACAGTACTCAAAATTTAATTTTTAACTTGGTCAGATTAAACAAATTATAATACTACAACGAGGCGCTAAGTTTGGTTTTGACAGCTTGAAAAACAAAAAAGTTTTTCATACAAACACTTTTCATGAAAATGTGACGTTTCTGATTGTTCCTATAGGAGCTATATGATAAAGTGGTCCGATCAGCCTGAATAAAACATGCAAACTATCTGCAACAACAAAAAGTATTTGTACCAAATTTCATCAAGCTAAAATTGTTGCATAGATAGAGACGTCCGTCTGTCCGTCTCTGACTCATTTAGTGACAAAATTGTAATACAAGGGTATAAAAAGTAGACGTCACCGACCATATTAAAAAGCCATATTGAGCCCTGTGAGTCTCGAATTTTTTCCTAAGCTTCCAACTCAAGAGAAAAAAAAAGTACTAGAAATAGGATATGCGTTTAAATGTCAATTTTATTCTTATTAAAATACAAAATAAGAAATTTTTCAATCCATATGTTTATTTAACTATATTACAAACTGTTAAATAATAATGAGATGCATAAACTATTTTGCATTATTTTTTCAAATATTTTAAACAAATTGTTTGATAATTCGCAAAATATCGATTAATTTTGAATTTAGAGTTTTTAACAATTTTTATTTTGTCGTTTATAAATAACATTTTTTAAAAACATAAAATTCTTATGTTAATAACTGTTATTTCAGATATTTTTAGTTTTCCTCAAATCGTTTTTTTTTCAGCGATTTTTACTTCAATAATATAATATTAATAACAATTTTAAAATGTATTGTGTGAATAAAATTAACATTAACATTGACTTATTTTTTTGTTTTGCAGATTTGATGCGAAAACTAACAATATTTTTTAAACCCGACTACGGATTCAATCCCGTGATTTGTCAGCAGACACAGAGAAAAATCAGCTATAAGGTTTTATCTTTAAATGAGGTGTAATTAAAAGGGAGATGCAAGTGGAAAGCTTAATGCAAGAGAACATCCCGCTGATAAGTAGTTCCTTTACATTTACAATTAAAATAACAGCAATAACAATAAGAAGAAGATTACCTAGACGTTCAATATCTGTTTGTTGGCTGAAAGCAGAACTCCAAGAAATATTGAAACAACTAGAGGCCAATTGTAGGCTGGTTAAGTCATTTGGATTTATTGTGATGGCTTCAAATTCGGCCTCAGATGATAAACTGTCTACGCCGACAGCAACAGCAACAGCAACATCATCAGCAACAGATACAGATACAGTAACAGATGCAGATACAGATATAAATACCAATAGAGACATCCATTCTAGCTCCATTAGTGATAAGAACAATAGTACACAACAGCCACAGAAAAACAAGAAAACGCATAGCGCAACGGTTAGTGATGCTGAGGAGGATACGAGAAGGGATCGCAAGCGAAAAAAATTTACAACTTTAGCAAATTGCAGCGATGTTGGGGATAGGGACGACGATGAGGTGAACGACGAAAATGATGGTGATGATGATGATGACGATCAAGCAGATGGCATCTTCCAAAGCGACACGGATAATAGAATATGCAGTGAATCAGTTCCTGAGCACCTTCAGCCCTCCTCCAGACTGCTTGAAACTATTAATTCATCTACTTCGCAGCAATCTCTTAATAATGTGAATGATTCTGGAAAGCAGGGTGTTCACAGCAGTTACTGCAACACAGTGGGGGAGGAGGGTCCTGCTGCTTGCAAGGATGAAAACTCTAGCTCACAACGATCAAGTGCTCAACGCATTGAGGCATATGCGTTGAACGATACATATATTGCACCAGAGCAGGCGCTCGTAACTAGTGTGGAGTTAGTTGTGCCGGCACCAGCATCCTGCCCAACAACTGTTCCTCTGCTAGGCCTTGAGAACCTCGAGTCCCATATGAGGGGCAAGTTGACATACGACACTGATGTCCTTTTCAATGCTTCGAACGCTACAAATACAGATAAAACAAATGGTTGTGCAACAGACTCCTCCAACTTGAATGTAAGAATTCCTACTAATTTAACTTTAGCGACAACATCGGGTGATATTTTGACGACGACAGATCGACAGCGTTCAATATGGGCACCGCATGGTGAGTACAAAGATACTCATACACTTAATCATGGACCGGGTACGGGACCGAGTACGGTACCGGGACCGGGACCTGGAGGAGAAATACAGGAACATCTAAGAGATGTTGTTGAGGAGAATGCCTATGGCAAGCAGCTAAGCTCTGAATCAGATGGCTATCAAGCGGATATTTATCGCGCTCAACAGGAACAGCAACAGCAACGACAGTTACATCCACATCCACATCCCGCCGAACTATTACTACAAATCGAGAAGGAATCGAGTGGAACAGCTGGCTTTGGGCAAATGCTTTCGATGCAACATCATCATAATCTTACACAATCGCACTTTAGTCAGCAGCAGCCGCCGCCGCCGCCGCCACATCTTCAAAATCAACTTCAAAGTAACATGTATGCACAAATGATGCACCATCAGCAGCAGCAGCAGCACCACCACCAGCACCACCATCAACATCATCATCATCAGAATATACACCAACAACAAAACATTCATGAGCAACAGCAGCAGCAACAGCCCCAGCACTACGCCAATTACAGCCATCAGCATTATGCTCACGATCAGCTGTTTTCAATTAATCCCCATCCTCATCCTACTGATCAGCCCCAGTCCCAGTCGCAGTGTCACCAGCAACAGGAAGAGCAGAGACAACAAATCGAGTGCCATGGCCATTTACAGCAGCATCCTTTACAGCAGAGAGGCCAACAGGCGGCACAGCAGCAGCAACAGCAACAATTGCAGGACGGCTATCATGATCTTATGATGGAAGAGTTTCATGAGGATCCCAGTTCGGCGTTCAAATTGTGAGTAAAGTAAGAAGGCGAAGAGAGTTAATCACAAGATTAATTTTATTATTTAGGCATTAGTAGCTAACGGCGTTAGCACCGTAAGGTAGAAATTCCCTAAGAAATAAGTAAGGAAGTAAAATACCTTGGAATTACAGTAGATAGCAGATTAAATTTTGCATCACATGTAAAGTGCTCTAGAGACACATGTCGTAGCATAGCTGGAAAATCATGGGGCACATCGCCACGAATAATTAGATGGCTATATCTGATGATAGTAAGACCGATGCTCACATATGGAGCCATCGCCTGGGGTGACAGAGTACAACCCGACACCGTGAAATAACAACTACAGAAACTTCAAAGGATGGCCTGTTTCTCAATGACAGGAGCAATACGCACCTGCCCGTCAGTGGCCCTGGAAGTTCTAATGGAGCTCACTCCACACCATTACTCATTGAGCTCCAATTAAAAGCAACCCATCGCCGAATAGCATCCATAGGATTGGGTAAAGATAGCATTAACAGCAAAGGGAAAGCTCATAGATTAGAAGGAGAACTCCCCCTACTCACGCAACCAAGGAATGAAATGAGGACTGAACTTATTTTCGGACGTCATTTCGAGGTTCACTTATGTAGAAAAAACAATTAAAAGTCACAAGACGATGTTCATCCCATGCAAAAGCAAACAATCATATGGTATACGGATGGATTCCTAACAAACCCAGGCACTGGCCTTGGAGTTATAGGTCTTTGGGTAAAATACTATGAATCACTTGGTAAATACATGCATTTTCTAAAGTATGCGCCATTGGAAGTTGTGTATAGATACCACTTAAGTAAACTGGGTATTGTAGGGTAGCGGCACTTGCAGATTCTGTGAGCTAGAGGATGAATTCTCTATGCATCTCCTCCAAGTAGATGAGAGAGGAGATGAAGTAGCTCTTAACCCTTTAAAAATCCTGTCATTCGTGCAAGAGATAGGAATGATGAGTGAGCTTTAAGAACAGAAGGGGGTACACTAGATCTAAGAGGTCGCGGTACAATAATCCCTCTAATAATAATAATAATAATAATAGCACCGTAAGTAGCTTTTTTTAAAATCGGTTTTCTTCAATTATAAAACAATCAATGCGTTTCGAGTTCTATATATACGAAAATTATAATTTCAATCTTACAGAACGCTTTCGCCAAGCAATGCAAAGCCGGAAAACCAAGATGATGGCTATGAAACCAGTGCCGGGGATGTTTTGACACCCAATTCACATAGTTCGTCTACTCATTCGATAACACCCCAACATCAGATGCAACACAGCGGCCTAGGGCTTGTCACTCAGAACAAGCACGATGAATTAATGTCTTCGCAAAACCCGAATCTGAACTCGAACTCAAATCAGAATCAGTCAACTTCATCCACAACCAGTAGTCCGCAAGTGCAAGCATCAAATAACCTAGGTGCTTTGCCTCCTCATCTCATGTCGCTGCCGAATGATCCGTATGGCTTCATTAACGAAGAGATGCGTATGTTGTCACCAAGCAGTCACCATCCAAAGGATGTGACAGCCACTTCCAATGCCTCGAACTATGCACCTGCTACAGCATCAGTTTCAGTATTGGGATCAGGATCGGTACCAGCATCAGCAACCACAATGCCTGTCCCATGCACCGAAGTGGATCAACCCACCGACATTTACAACATTAAACATCAGCAGCAATCGTTGACACAGCATCCACATCTACCCAACACCGAAACTTTTGCAGAATCTCATGATATGGAATCCAGTGGACAAATGCTAGATGTCGACAATTCAAAATGCGACAATTTAAATGCAACGCCAGGATCCGTGCCAAAGAGAAGGGGCCGCAAAAAGAAAATAATCTTAGCCGATGGTATAAAAATGATGGCTCCTCAACAGTGGTGAGTTATTATTATATTAGTCGTATTTTTCTATACTCCAGTGCAATAACGGCACGTTTGCTTTCATTATATTCTATACGTTCCTCTGAAATTCTGACTACTTATTGCATTAGTCAAGCGACTAGATAAACTCACTATTGTAATGTTTTGAACACGATTAATAACCAAATATAATAAAATGGTGTCTAATGCGTCATTCATATTTCAATTGAGAAACACTGCCTCTTCATCTGTTGAGGCGCTAGCAACTTTTCCAGAAAGTTTTCTCAAATTTTTCTTTTTTAGAAAGCTTCTGACAACTACAAAAAAATGAAAAAAAAAAACAAATTGAGCTATATCGGCCCAGTCGTACGCCAATACATCAATTGCAGACACTAATTTAGTTCCATTTTTATTTGATATACATAGATTATTGCTAACAGCTTCAACATATTGTTTGTTACAGTGAAACAGGCGAAAATGATGGTGCGCTCGGAGATATCCAAGCTATGAAACCCAAGGAGCGCAAAAAGCACGATCGATTTAATGGCATGTCCGAGGCAGATGTTATCAAGCGCACAATTCCCGACCATATGTGTGATAATCTAGATATCGTTATAGTGAGTTGTAAATTTCGTATAAAGAATGTGAAAGTTTCGCAAATTTAAAGAAAGGAATGTTGGCTTGTAATAGTAACTAATATATTTTGTTTTTTTCAACTTCAGGTTGGCATAAATCCCGGTCTATTCGCCGCATACAAGGGTCATCATTACGCAGGACCTGGCAATCATTTCTGGAAGTGCCTGTACTTGTCCGGACTCACACAGGAACAAATGAGCGCAGATGACGACCATACACTGTTGAAGCAGGGCATTGGATTCACCAACATGGTCGCACGTGCCACCAAAGGTTCAGCAGATCTTACACGCAAGGAAATTAAAGAGGGTAGTCGCATTTTGCTTGAGAAGCTGCAAAGGTTCCGCCCCAAAGTTGCTGTCTTTAATGGAAAATTGATATTCGAGGTGTTCTCCGGCAAAAAGGAGTTTCACTTTGGTCGTCAGCCCGATCGTGTCGAAGGCACTGATACCGTAAGTATTTATATGATCAGTTTCCATTCGACATCACCATCTAAACCAACTTAAATATCACCGAACCCACCAACCAAGCAATTGCTTCTTAACACGCGGATGCAGGCAAAATTGGAAACCCTAGTTAGTTAGACAAAATCAAGTTAAAAGCATATATTGTACAATGCAATAAAATACTAAAAATATACATAAGAGATCTAAACATTAGATAGATGACAAGGTAATAGCGTTATAAGAGAGCGAATAGAAATAATATCAACTATAATTTTCAACTTTATATAAGAGGAAGATAGTTTCTAGTAGTTTTGATTGGAACAGCAAAACTAATTTGGCTTATTAATTTGAAAGAATCAATTTCATTAGATCGAGCAATCAGATTGTGAAAGATATCTAAATCTTTCCAGTTTCCTTGAATTTCTTATACAATCTTGTTTTCTTATTTTTAAGTTTGTCAATTTTCCCGCGTGAACCTCACAGGTTAAATTGATTTCCATGGAATACAAACTGAAACACATATATCAAGTAAAGAGTTTACAGTAGAATAAAATATTCAATTGTACTATCTATATCCCTGTACATGTAAAGCTGAGACCAGTCGGTCTGGGATTAAAGCATTAAAAGTACAGCATAGTCGGTTTTCTAAAACTAAATAACTCACTGTAGGTTTACAACTTGAATAATCAACAACTTTCTCTTAATTTTTAAAATGATGAAGCTTGAAAAAAATCGGACCACTATATCATATGTATATAGGTCGAGTATTCAAAAAAATGTATATACAGGGGTGTTACAGAAATCTCTAGAGATTTGGCGTCTGGGCTGGTTTTGAAATCTAGTAAAAACCGTCGGTGTCACAGAAGTTCGAGAGATTTAATTTTACGAACTTTAAGTGGTGATTTAACATCGAAAAACCGACCCTGTCAACTGTTCGGTTGACTTTCAGTGAAACTGAATTTCTAGGGTTGTCAGCAAAAAAAAAAATTAAAATGTTAAATACTTGATTGTATTTCATTTAAAACCAAAATTTAAATATTTTAAAACAAGATAACTTTAAAATGTTAAAATTTTTTTTTTAAAAATAAAAGTAGTGGGAAATGTTAAAAGAATAACATTCATTCTATTTATCTTGCATTATCATTTTTCTATATTTAATTTGTTTTAATTCATCATTTTCTATTTTACAAAATCTCTAGTAAACGCTGCTAGAAGCTAAACCCAAAAAGCAATAGCAATGCCAACTTTTTTGCAATTGAGTTCGAAAAAATTATTTTGTTTTTATTCAAATGTCAATAAGCAATTTACAATAAGTCTTGTTTTAAAAGATAAAAAATATTAAAGTCGGTCTTTTAAGATTTTATCACAATTCGTTGCCCAAGTAAGTTGGCAGATGTTTGTGAGATCTATTAATGCGAATACCAATTGGAAGAAGATTAATTGTTAAATCTCTAGTTAAAACAGTAGAGATGTTGATATCATCGACTAGAGGTTTCTGTGACATCAACAGATTGGTTTTCGGTTGAATAAGGCCGTTGTGATTCACTTTTAATAAATGTTTATTATTTATTTTTGTACTTGAAGATATCTCAATGAGATGTGCCAATTCTAAGATTGACTGTTTTATAAATAGTCGGATTAAATTTGATCGATATCAGAAAACTATAATGTAGCTTCCATAGGAACGATCGTTCGAATATTCAATTTTTTTAAGTAACATAAAGTTGAAAACTTATTAAAAAATGTATAAATCATATTTTTTTTATTCATTTAATTATCAAAATTTAATTATTTATTTGAATTTCAGTATATTTGGGTAATGCCTTCGTCATCTGCCCGCTGCGCTCAACTGCCACGCGCTGCGGACAAAGTTCCATTTTATGCGGCACTGAAGAAATTTCGTGACTTTCTAAATGGTCTAATACCGCACATGGATGAATCGGAATGCGTTTTTACTGAGCAACGTATAAGACAATGTTGTGAACAGCAGCAGCAGCAACAACAGCCGCAAGCCCTAAAGGGAATGTCTGTGGAACAACGTGCTGATCAGCAATCTGGTCTTATATTTGGCGATAACATCACTGATGGGGGCACAGAGTGCTCAAGTCCAGTTGTTGACAAATTGATGCCGCATTTCAACACAAGCATCTCTTCTAATGTGATGCCACGTGATGGATTCGGCTATGGCAGCAGCGAAGAGACCATTAGGAGTAACAGTGTGACAATGGGTCAATCAGTTTCGGGCTCTATCAGTGAGCAAAACAATTATTTGTCTGTGTTTGGACATCAGCATCAACATCAGCAGCAGCATCATCATCAACCGGAGAAAAAGAAACGTGGGAGGCCAAAAAAAATTAAAGGGCAGGAGATGATTGATCCAACAACCGGAGCAAAGATCACAATCAGTAGCCAACAGCAAATGCCGCAACAGGATTTTAATAATATATTAAATCTGTCGATTATTTCAGCTGCTAATAATAATACAATATCTAGTACTGGGAATGGAAACGGGATTGGTATTGCCACCGGCAGCTGTGATACACCCACCAAAAAGAAGCGAGGCAGGCCGAAAAAGCTAAAGCCCACAATAGAAAATATGCTGACAACAACCACAGCAGCAGCAGCAGCAACACCAAAACTGCATCATACGAATCCAAATGCAACATCAACCGCCGCAACGGGCAGCATGCAACACACGCTCTCAATGGAGCATATAGCATCGCCACAGAGCAATCATCAGGCACCACCAAGCCTCTACAATACGCCGCCACCATCCCATATCTTGTATACAGCGTCTGCTTCGCCAATGGCATCGCCCGCACTTAATTGCAGCTACTCGCATGGCACATCGCCACAGGTTCAACAGGTTGAACAGCAGCAACAGCAGCAGCATTTGCAGCAAAGCACAGATCTGCATCAAAGCCAAATTCAAGCTGTTGTTGGTATACGAGATCAGCCGCCAAATTTGGGCGAAACGCCTCCACCCAGCTCTCCAAACATGTGCTCTGTTGTTGACTTTGAGCCGCCTAATGAACGTAGTGATGGATCACAGGAGCCGGCTCTTGTTTTGGCACAGCAACAACAACAACAGTCAGTAGAGGTGGGACGCGATACAGAGTCGCTTGGTTATCAGCAGTGGCTTTCGCCTAGCCAAAATCAACATCAACAATCCGCCCAGAAGATCATACAGCAGCCTTCACCAGTGGCAGCAACAGTCGGTGGTCACCACTATCAGCCCAATCCTCACTATCAGCCAGAACAAGCAGAGCATTGGCAACGATACGAAGATCACAATCACAGCAGACCCTCCTACCTGTTGGCCTCCCCGCATCACAGTCACACTCACCAGCAGCAGCAGCAGCAGCAGCAACACCAAGTCACAAATCAGTCGCAAGTTGCTTCTGATGTCTCACGCAAGAGTCTGTCGGGTCTAGAGTCTCTGGTTGATCAAATACCATCGATAAGTGAGCACGAAACGAGCGCGATTAATTCTGCAACAGCTGCTGCTGCTGCGGCAGCTGTCGAAAGTCGCTTACTGGGACTACAGCAGCAACATCAGAAACGTTGCCTTAAGGATAATGAGTCAACGGAGTCAACAACAGCTAGCAACAGCCATAACAATGTGATCAACAATAATTTCTCTGTTAGTAATCTGGCAGCATCGTCCGCTTCGACGAGCACTGAAACCCACTTGGCCCAGCAGAGCAGCAATAACTCCAGCAGACCGGAAAGTGGTAATAACAACAACAACAACAGCAACGAGTACTCCACTCTCAGTCCAACTAGTGGTTATCCACATCATGCCAATCATTTGATCAGTGCCGCCCTGGTTGCAGCAACTGCTGGCAATACCCAGCATCATATAGCGCCACCACATCCGCATCCGCATCCACATCCACATCCTCAGATGTACATGGATCATGCACACATCACATCGCATATGGCTCACATGGCACCGTCAGTTAATGTTAACTCAATGTATGGTCCACCATACGGCCCTCAGCATGCTGCTACGGGGCCTGAATATGGTCATACTCACTATGGTGTGCAGGGTGTTGCACCAACGTTACATGTACCAAGTCCCAATTATCCATATGCTCACTATGGCCACACGCCGGCCCAGGCCAATTATCCGGGCTTTGCACATGCGCATCCCCACCCCCATCATCATCACGGCCATGCACCGCACCATCTCAGCGTGTTCGAACGTCTGAAGCCGTCGGACATTAGCGGATACAGTGGATTCTGATGGACGCAAGAGCAGCAATCACAATCCAAGCCAGATGAACAATCACAATGATTCGAATTCAGCAAAGGCCCGATATAAGCCTCAGCTCAGCCCCGCAATATTCAGCAATCTCCGGCAATGCCGTTTTACTTACATATATGTAGCTTAAGGACATTTTACGAGTAAATAAGATAACCAAAGACTCCGCCTAAAAGATTTCTTTTGTAAGCAAGAAAAACTTATACGAACATTAATATTATGTACTTGTGTGTAAACATCAATATTATAGTATTTACATATGTATTCTAGAGAGCTGCAAAAGTGATTCTCGCATCGTTTGGAGTACAAATAAAAAATTACACTATGCAATAAATTTGAACAATTTTTGTATACTGAACATCTGAGTGTCAATTCATATGTAAAATCGATCGCTGAAAAATGTTCTGGGGCAGTTATTGAACTAATCGTAAAAAACCTAAATTTAAATCTGCGACTATTCAAAAGGTAGCTTTGGTTAACTGTAAATAACTCCGAACATAGTTTAATAACATTATATATATCACATTTTGTTATCAACTTGTTATATAACATTTTTTAATTACATAATTCGCTCAGAAGTTATTCGGCCCTAAATAAGTCTTTATCTATAAACTTTTTTTAATCGGTAAACAAATATCATACGATATATGGCGTGTTGTGGCTGATTTTACGTATAAATTGGATCTCAGATGTTCGGTATGAAAAATGCTGTTGCATACTGTTATCATTATACCCTTGCATATATGTCACGTATTAAATTAAGGATGTATGTGTCCATGTCCGTCTCCAATTGTCTGCAAACTAGTCCCTCAGTTTTAAAGCTGTATTTTCTTTAATTGTATATGTATTTTAATTACAATTGCTTATTGGATAAGATTAAACTGTACACCGAAACCGACCACATCATCATCCATGCGATATACTAGTAGGAATCTCTGGCCAAAAGTTCAGTTGCATGAAAAATCTCCATTTTCAAAGTATCCACACTAAATACATCAATTCATAGATTTTTTACAGGGATCTATAATAACTATTATTTTGTTGTTTTCTTTTCTATTGAAAATCTCATTCAGTTTTATATATAATATGTATAATGTATATATATTTTTTATATATTTTAATACACATAAATATATTAATATATCAATAAAATCTTCTAAGGTTAATCTTTGCATTTCCATTGTTGAAAATTTTTAAATTTTTTCGATAAGGATCGAAAATAACGGTTAATTTTAGTTTTTTTTTTTTTTAAAATGTCAAGAATTAATGATTATTTTTTCAGGTATAAAAGTATAAATCTTTAAATAAGTTATTTAATGATTTTTAAATAAAATTTAAGTAAATAATTACTAATATTTTGTAATAACAATAACGGTTTTGTGTGGTGATTAAGTAGAGAGCTGTTTACTTTCTCTCAAAAATCTTTAAATAACTTGAAATTTAGATTTTTATTTTCGTTATAATCGTTATTTCTTGAGATTTTTAATAGCTTTAAATTTGGAAAAATCAGGAATATTATTAACAAGTAATTTGCTATAATACATATATAATAATTTATAAATTATAATCGTTTCGGTCCCTGATTTTTTATATTCCATATCAGTACACCAAATAGGATCGTAATTAGCGATTTTATAGCTGTCTGAAATTAAAACTATTCTGCAAGAGTATAAATATAACTTCGGTGCCCCGATGATAGTTGTTCTTTATTGTTTTATGACTAAATCGAGCTGAATTAATTGTTAATACAGAATTTATAGGTTTAAAGCCAAACACTAGTAAGCAAACGGAATGATTGTCCCCTTCAAATTTGTAACTTGCATGGGCAAATATCCATGTCTATCCTGTTTTTCCCTCCACTATTGATTTAATCGAAATGCCAAAAACTGTGCATATGTGAGTGCCAGAGATATACATTTTTTTAAAGCCTAATATTTAATTTTGATATTAATGAATTGGCTTAATATTGTCGATATTAGCGTTAGTTCTTACATTCAAAACTATTATTGCGAATAATTTACAAAATTAACCAAACTAGTTATATATGTACATCCATACATACACAATTCATATTTTTCATCATCCTGCATACATAAATACATTTGTGCGTAAATCTACATACATACTTACTTAGTATTTGTGAGTAAGATTGCTGTTTTATATGTACGATGTAAAAATTAAAATAATATTTAACGGATTTAACAGTGCGCACATTCGTGTGTACATACATTAATACATATGTACGTAAATACATTAAATCGATTTATCACTGGATACATACATATATGTATGTACATGTGTACATCGTTTTACTTACTTATTAACTTTAACTACAACTATAGTTAAGTATGTTAGATATCGGATTAGAAATGGGCTCAAGACTGTTGCTTCTGATTTTTAACCCCTGTAAATGTGCAACGAACAATGTTTATAAATATGCAACACTGCATACCCCTTTATATGGTATAATTTAAACTTTTGTTCATATTCTCCCGGAGTAAAAAATCAAAAATTAAAATTCTCTTTTATAAAATAATTGGGAACAATATATATATCAATAAAAAGAGATCGATTGTTCTTCATTTAAAAACGTTATTTTTTAGGTTATTCTTCCATCACTCCCACAAATCGAAAAAAAGGAAAAACATTTTTAAAGTTGTTATTTTTGGCTTTCAAAACTCTTGTCAAATTGTTAAAACACCGAAGTTATACAAGAAAATATTTTTCGTGCATGCAGGAGCCGTCTGTAGTACTCTGTCTGCTTGCAGGGCTGAACTGAACTAAAAATACAAATACTGATTTGCACTGCTTGTTTTAAAGGTGTTTGTGAGTTTGCATTTGTAAATACGGTATGTCCCTTAGTCCGGTATACTCTACTAGAGTGCTATATTTATACCGTTACAATTTTGTCACGAAATGTGTAATGCAGACCCATATAGTATACGAGTATTTCCACAGAAAGCTCCACCACGACCAAAAATTTAAAATTCTTCCAATACTTTTTTTTAACTTCAATTATTAAAGAAATAGATCCATAATTTAAAAATTCAAGAGTTTAATGCTTTTTTTTAGTTGAATTAGCGAGTAGTCATGCTTGAAAGTTGAAAATCATGTTTTGGTCAACTTTGTGCATTTCTAAGAGCATATTCTCATTAAAATTAACTTGTCTTAGTGTAATTATGCAGGATTTTGACGCAAAATGTTTGTTTTTAAACAAAAGTTTACCGAAAAAAAAATTTAAAGAGGGCAAGCAAACGTCAATTAACTGTAAAAATTTGATTTGCTTTTACCGATATTGTAATATCAAGTAACGCCACGAAACACAGCAATTCGTATTATTAGATCTGCACTGATGATCGCAGGGGAATGAAATTTTAGATCTAAACAAAGTTTAATACAACAATGTAAATTTAAAAAAATATTCGGGTCACAAAAAAATATTTACTTAATTTTTCTTTTAATTTGAGTTTATTTTAATATTGAAGCCGAAATAAATGTTTATTGGTGTTAAATAAATTTTTAAAGGCGATCATTACTTCAAAATGTACCATGGAAATTTATATCACGTAACCAAAATTATAATTATAATTTGTACAATCTGACTAGTTTCAGCGAAATCGCACTACTATATCATATAGCCGCCATAGGACTAATCTGTCGAAAGTGCTTGTATGAACAACTTTTGTGTTTTTGAAGATATCGAAAACAAACTCAACAGTTTTATGTACAATTATAAGTTTGATCAAAATCGGAACACTATATCATATAGCTGCGATAGGAACGATCGGTCGAATATTGCAATTTTTACAGAAGACCGTTGCACGGGCACACAGCCATTGCGCGCCGAAGGTTATATACCATTAAGTAGCTTAATCGATTTATATTTTTAACAAAAAATTTTGAATTGATTCTAGCAACTCGGTGGAGCTCCGACCACTGAGCACTCCCAAGCAAGAAAGCTTCTGCATTTTAGTTGCCCATGCTGGTATTACTAATGATGCCAATTGTAGCCATGAAGTTTACTTTATCATCTGAGATCCTTTACATTGTCCTCCATTGTCGATGTATAGAAGATATTTCAAGATTCCTAACGAAAAAGGGTTTTCTACACATGCAACAACTAAGGATCTACTGGTCTTACATCACAAATAGAAGAGTACCTAAGCTATCTTCTGTCAATCGATAAGATATTTGTTTGTTTGCTCTGAAAAGGAATGTACATATGTATATTTGTTAAAAATAAAAATGAATATAGTATGCATCTGAATGTCCGTCAATTTTTCATGTCTTTATTTATAATTTTATAATATATGCACATCTTTTGCCATTCATTATAGTATAGGAACTTTATAAATATGTTTTTTTTTATTTTGTAAATTCTTTGCAATTCTTGCAGCAACTCTGATTAAGATTATGAATTTTTACTGTACTTACACATACATACATATCTAATTCATTAGAAACATGAAGTATTTAGTTATATGTTTGCGTGATGCCGTGTATGTGTATGTGTGTGTGTATGTGTATGTGTAAATGTGAGGTTATGTGTACCCAATTAACACCCAAGCGAATAATCGCTAAGACCGCATTAGTTTTTGATTTATTTTCGATTTATGTTTTCTCAAAGTAAAACTCAACTTAATATGTTTTCAACTTGTTACCCTTTTATTTATACTAGGCTAAGAAAAACAGTAAGAAAAAGTAAGTAAAAAGTGGCATCGAATTTTAATTTAAATATTTCGTCTTTGTCAGATTCGTTTAATGTAATTGTTTCAAATGAATATAAAATAATTTAATAGTAGTTTTGAGTAATTTACTGACTCTTGATTTGTCCTGCAAGTTTTAAATTTTTATAATTAAACAAAATAACAAAAAAATTTAAACTAAAAGAAGTCCCGATCTTTTAAAAAAATCAATATGAAAGCAACAATGAAAGTGGCGGCATAATTAAAGAGGAGAATTTGAAATATAAATATAAGCATTTCCAGAATAGCGTTACGTGACAATCGTACGCCTACATGGGAAAAAAGCTAGAAAGTCAAATTTTTAAAAAAGTTTTTTTTATATCTGAGTAGCAATTCAGCTGGACAATATTTTGTAAAAGAAATGAAAACATTCGACCTTTCCGATTAAAAGATATAATCAAAAAATCAGACGTTGTGTTACGTGACAAGAATTTGTAAAAGCGCAATACTCTGCGAAGTATGCAAGCCTTTTAGTATAAAACTTAAAAATTAAAAGGAAATTTGAGTAATTCATTAAGAAAAAAAATATTTACCTAATTTTTTTAAATTGTTAGCTTCGGTCAAGTAGTGGGTATGTGTATGTGTATTTGTGTATATTTGTGTTATGTGTCCTTATCCACATACATATGGATGATCTTGTACAGGTATGTATGTATACATATAAATGATTCAAGTAAGATTTTTTGTTTTGTTGTCTCTGTCTCTCTACTGTGCCAAGTTGTCCCAGCATTGGATTCCATTTAGGCAAGCAACTACATAAGCACTTAAAATGAGTACAATATATGTACGTATGTATGATACGGTATGTATGTATGATACGGTGATATGTCATAGGCTTACCAACTTCTATTCTATAGAAATATATGTATGTGTAATTGTGTGTGTATGTATGCGTCTGTAGTATGTATAAAGTATTTGCATGTGTAACGGTTTTCGGGGAGGAATACATTTGTATATAAATAGTATGTATGTATGTATGTACTACATGTAAGCACAATAATTGGATTTCTTTATCATTTTACATAGAGGTATACATAAATGTATATGTTGTATGTATGTAATTTCTTAATTTTTTTTTTTAGTTTTTTTTTTAAATGTATATTCATTTATTAGTAATTATATGTATAGCATTATATAGCTATTCACTTTGCTGCGAGGTTTGATTTCTTACATATTTTATCATTTCATTGTTATAATTTATGTGCAAGTCATAAAATATTGTATATGTATGTATTTAGTTATTTATTTTGTTTTTTCCAAATATGTTTCATAGTGCATTACTATTGAATTCAGAAAGACTAATCAACTTACTTTTATTGTATATTGAATGCATTTCTTATTGTTAAAAATTGTTCATATTAAATACTATAGGAACTTTTTATTAAAGTTGTTTCTTATTCATTAATTACAAATATATGCGTGTTTCCGTTTTCGTTTATGTGTATGTATGTGTAATTAAATAATATATATGTATGATCTTTAAGAGATTTATGTCTGTCTGTATTTTTCTATGATTTTATTGCTCATATTATAAAATGGGAATATGTACATAATATAGTTACATACATAAGTATGTCCGATCTAATAAGATTTTTATGAATTATATGAAGATAACATAAAATTGTAATATTTTCAATATGTTGTTTACTCCCAATAGTAATGTAGGACGCTCTCTTGCGACATTTTCAAATTCTCGCTAAATTGTACATACATACATACATACATATGTATATACATACCTATAAGTATTCGATTTGTTGGTACTATATACATATGTGCATGGTATGTATGTATGTATGTATGTATGTTTGTTGAGAAGTTCTTGTTATTTAAATACATAACATTAATATATTCATCAGGTGAGCTTTCACACCTTAATCGCTCGACACTGGACTGGAAGCCTTTCTACATCATATATGTACATCATATATAGCGTGTACTGAAATTGTAATTGTAAAATAGTTATGTTTTCCCTTTCATCTTTGTTTGTAAATGAACACAAGAAAATCATATAAAGAAAGCACATCGGATATACTTACAAACAAAATAATATTATAATAAAGTATTTCCATATACTGTCAAATACAATTGAAACTTTTAGCTATATGCAATGCTATTTTTTTTATGAATATACTCGTACACACATAGCACATATATTATGGGACAATTGTATTTTCTTTTTTTTTTTTTTATTATACACAGAACTAATCATATTATTTCTGAATTGTAATGGGATATACTATCGTCATGTTTGTTATTCTAAATGATTTCATTTCTACTTACATTAAATATGTACAAACATTCATACATCAATATGTACATTCATGTGTACATACTACACAGTAAAGAGAATAGTTTAATTTTAAAACTTTATACTTTTATGGTATTGCATCTCATTTGCAATACTTTTGGTTTCACTAAACCAATATAGAGAGATCTCAATATTTATTTCATCAGTTGAAACTCTCGAGGTTTGAAATAAGAAGTTTTTATACCCAAGTTATAGCCTATTTCCACACAAACGCGACATGTTATCGATAACAGTCTGACGCGATAGGTCTTGAATGGTTTACTACTGCACTGGATGCGTTTGCAATCAGCTGATCATTTGTTTGCAAGGATCAAAACTTTAATAAGAAAAGTAATAAAGATTCTTTGAATTTAACAAACAGAATGTCAAGTGCAATTTCAAATGTATACCTAACAGCCTTTGCAAATAGCATAGGCATTGAACGTGCGTCATGCAAATTTCGATGTTATTGGCAAACGCTTCCAACGCATCCACCAATGGAAACAGAGCTTTAGATGGAATTTTGGGTTGGTCAGTTCATACCAAGAAATATTGGGCCTCGATTGCCGCCTGATAAGTTAAATAAAAAAAAAATAATTTTAAAATGTTGGAAACAACGTTTCTAGCTTTCTATATGTATGTATGTGGCTTTAACATGGTAATATAAGTAAAATAACATAAATATTTTACTAAAATTTTTAAACTTTTGAAATAATTTTATCGGCATATTTTTGAAAAATTATATTTTTAAGGACGGCAATCAGATGAGTTTTTTTTATATTAAGATTCAATAAGAATCAAAACCGCATACTTCTGATTTAATTTTTATTAGGTTAATTCAATATGGGTTTAAGTTTAATACTTCTTTGAATCTTTTCTATATACAAACCAAAATGGTTTTAAATGTAAGCTACTATTTCTTACTGTGTAGCTTGCTATACACATACATACGGACTTATGTATAAGTGTTTGTACATACATATATGTATTTAATCATTTAGAATGACCTCATAATAAATAAGAATAAATGATTCATAATTTTTACATTGGAAAATTCAAATGCACATTTGAATAATATGAATACGTATGTACGTGAAGTAAACTATTCGAAATATAGTATGTAACCTATAAGAATACATATATGTATATGATGTACCTATTGTTTATGTGCATTTAAGAAACTTATTCAGTCAAGTCCTAATACATGAGTGTGTACAATGTCCTATTGATGTATGCATACATGAATGTACATTTGTACGTGTGAATGCATTGCAAAGTAAAATATTGGCACATTTTTATATATATGTAGTATGTATGTATATGCATAAAATTCTGCATTTTTGTGTTCGTATGTTCATTATTCTTATTATTATAAAAAGAGCTACATTTACATACACTTTTCAAAAACAAATGTATGTATGTATGAATATAGCACATGCGTGAATGCGTTATGCATACATACATATTTATGTTATAATTATTATGGACATGTCTATTGAGCTTCGGGTGTGACATATGTACATCAATACAATACATCATAAAGAAAGATCCAATTTCCTTCTCAGATTGCAGTGTGTATAAATGTTCGGCTTGCCGAATGGAATTTCGTTAACTTAAATCATAAATATCTTATATATTATTACATTGTCTGTGTTAACATATTCATTTAATATCTTACGTAAATAGAAAAAAACAAAGGCATAAAGCAATAAAATGCTAGGAACTCAGTTTACATCTCTCTAATTGTAACGCCCTCTTTCTCTCTCTCTCTCTCTCTCTCTTCTACATACTGTGATTTTTTCATAGTCACGCTTTTGCACATTTCGTAATACATACATCGTATGTACATATGTATGTACGTGTAAGTAACTGTGCTATATACTCTATTTTGAACAGAAAAGTTGAGTACAATCGTTTACTCATATATGTATGTATGTATGTATGTAAGTATGTAAAAGAGCTGTGTTTGCTTGCGAATTTACGATTATTTGGTATATATATATATATATATATATTTATATATATATATTTATATAACATGAATTCTATCGCATTAGGGATTCACGATTATTTTTTACATATATAATTTCGATTAATTTTAATTGCTACATATATATTTTGAATAGTTAGGAACACTTCCGTATCATTTGTTATTCTTACTAAATTAGTATTCGCATTTTCGTTAATTTACTTATACATAAATGTGTGTTGCATGTGTGTATATTTAGTATTATGAAATGTCATGCTTTCAATTTCGTTAAAATAGGAACTTTCAAGTTTTCATAGTATGATTATACATATATATCTATATATCTATATTCTTAAGTATGACATGCGTGTATACATATTCTAAAAGTTTCATACGTATGTCATGCACGTCCTCCTCTCTACATAGCTCTCTCCGTCTCCGTCTCCGTTTCCGTTTCCGTCTTCCGTTAAATGATTATGTCAGGTCAATATTTATATTTTAGTTATAGGACAGTAATCTGTAATAAGTAGAGCGAAGATTGGGGCTTTAGAAATGTACAGATGTGTATATGTAGGGGCTCGGGGCGAGCGTACTTACCCATGAGGCGATAAATATTCACAGTTACCAAGTAAAAATGATTCCAAATTATTTGCCACCTATAACTGTTAATACAATCGTTTACTTATTATGTTCTTTAACAATTATTATTATTATTATTTTATTATATTTTTGCTGTTGTTGTTGAGGGCAGACATTTTGAAAGGTAAATCGAAGACTGTGCATTTTAAACTAACATCAAATTAATTGCGTCATTAACAAGTTTTTGAAATATCATGTCAATTCTTTAGATTGCAGATGACCTGCATGCTATTATAATATTGCATAATTCACTGAATACTTCTAATTTAATGATTTCAAAGATTAGTTTTGAAAACCACTCTCAAATTGTTTATATATATTTTTTCAATACTATCGGTAGTTTAAACCAGGGACCGTGAAGGATTTTTTCAATATATTTTTTTTTTTGTTTAAAGTGGATTTTAAATGATATTTTTAATTTATGAAATAATAATAATAATAATAAATTGTTTATTTTCTGTTTGTTCAGACTTATACCATTCGAAATCTTTATTTTTTCATTCAAATTGATTTTACCCTGCCTTAAACTTGTACCTTTAAAACCAGGGACCGCAAATAATAATTATGTATTTAAATAAATCAAACCTGAAAAAAATTAACTAAATGGGATAAACTTTGAAATAATAATTCAGGATACAGTATCCTGGAATCAAGATAAACTTATATTATTAATTTTTATGAAAAAATTTAAAAATAAATCTTATAATTGTTCCAAATAAATAATATCTAAAAATAAAAATTATTATTAAATTTTTATTATAAAAATCAGAAATGAAATTAGTTTAATTTTGATAGTAAAAATTATTTTTAAATTTTTATTATAAAAATTGACAAATAACAATTGAATGTAATTATCTTTGGAACCAGTATCCTTAATGTTGATCCTTTAAGGACATGCTGTGTATTATATGAAAAGTATTGAGGCACACAACGTGAATTTCTTAAAATGTTGGTAATACAGTACCTGGTTCCAAAGATATTTACATTCAATTATTTTTAAATTTTTATTATAAAAATTGACATATAAAAGAAAATTAAAAATAATTTTTATTTCTGATTTAAATAATAAAAATTGAATAATATTTATTTTTAATTATTTTTTACTTAGATCAAATATAAGATTTATTTTTAATCTTTTCATAAAAATAAACAAATAATTTTTATTGTATTTTATTATTTATTTTTTTAATTATAAGCGTTACGGTCCCTGTTTAAAACTATAAAGCAGTAGCTCAAATCGTAGAATTTAATCAAATATTGTTCTCTGTGATTCCATTCTATTATGTATTTAATTAAATGGTAAGTATTTTGGGATTAAAAGAATATTTCATGAGACAATTATTTCGCATCCTTATTCGCCTTTGTAAAATATCTGTCCAATACATTCAACTTTAATAATAATCAATAATAACTAGTGGCTCTGCTAATTTACATACTTAAGACATTCTACAAATAATTGGAAATTTTTATTACTGACTTGATTGGTCTTTTGAACATAAAATTATATAACCAAACTGGTAACAAAAATATCAGTCCAAAGAAGATAATAATATTTTACAGAAAACTTCTGATTAAATTAAAAGTTAAAAATTTATATTATATTTTTTATTTCACTGTAATTAAAACATTGTAGATAAATAATCCATGTTTAGATTAATTTGTGTTTATATAATTTTAAATATCTTCCATAATTCCATAATTATCCAAATGATATAAAAAATAGTGTACATCGGAGGAAACCTCCGCTAACCAGAATTTTCTAGATATAAAAATTGCGCTTGGAACTTTTTTTTTTGTTTTAATATAAAAAAAAGAAAGAAACGGCAATCTGCTAATTTCAAGATTTGATCAGAGCAGATCGATTCAGAATTATAATCTGAACAATCTGACCAAGTTGTATTAAAACTATTTCTTATAGCACCCATAGGAAAATTCAATTAAAAGGTGCTTATATATAGAAACCTTTTAATTTTCAAGATATCGATATTAAACTCAACAGTTCGATGTAGAATTCTAAGCAAATTTTTTTGATTTTTTGTATAGAAATTTTTTCTGTACTATCTGATAAATTTTGAGTAAAATCTGAAAACTATATCATATGGCGGCTATAGCAATAATGAGTCGAATGCTGAATGGTGTATTTTATACTTAGTTTCAGAATCTTCGAATTTATTGTATTTTTAACATCGTTTCGAATTGATTTAAGTGCGAAATCCTTGATATATATATTTGAGTGTATGATCGAAGAATTCTTTGGTATATCACCCCAATTTTTTATGATTGTTGAAGATTTGCAAGTGAAAGAAACGTTCCACATTTATAAATATCCCTCGATCCGAAACCTTCTAATTTGGCGGCGCTTACTGTATACTTTATTGATCCAGTGGATTGTCTATTATCCAGTGATTCTATTTTCTACTTTATATATCTTAAAAAAAAAACAAAAATTAATAGTAAAAAATAAACGAGCAAAATCTAAATGAAAACAATTTAAAAACCAAGAACAGAAGGACAAGATCATAAAAAAGGAAAAACAAACAATATATAAAACTTTGATTTTAGTCAAACAAATGGTTTATTTTTGTACAGACTTTTAAAAAATAATTAGATATTAATTAGATTTTGTAATTAAAGTGTTTGTGGTTATATAATACTCAAATAAAACATTGTTCTTGTTTGAGGTATGTACTACTTAATCTACTGATTAAGATTTAATATCTATCTATATAGCATGTATCATCTTAGCAGAATACTGCTTGACAGTGTCTGCAAGTCTGTATGTATGTATGTATGTATTTACATCCGAGTATACGTATAAAACATATGTATGTATGTATACATATATGTATGTATGTACGTGTGTTTGCAATTATGGTGCACATTTCATTAGATATAAATATTTAAATTAAGAAATCACTTGGGCCCTTTATTCCGCAAGGTACTGGACTTTATACAATAATCGGGAAAACATATATATTTATGTACAAAGTAAAATAATAATACTTTTCGAAATCTATTGTTGAAGTGATATTGGAAAAATTAAATTTAAAAAAAGTATCAGTATTATTCCTAATCCATCTGGCATGATTACTTAATATTATTTTCGATTGATTATTTGAAATCACGTCAAATAAGACTTTCTATAGTTGAGTTTTTTAGGTATAAAGTCTAGATTTCAAGGTTTTCCACATATGAATTGACATACATAGGTGTATGTACAAACATACATATGCGTAATATACATTAAATTATTATTATTACAGATTATTAGAATGTGCGTAAGTACAAACATACAAACATTTCTACATATGTACTACATACATACATATTTAGCACTTTTAGTGTTGAGTGGAAACTGGAAGATTGATTGTCACTTGTCATCCAGGATGATCTAGTTATGTGTGTGTGTGTCTGTCTGTGTGTGTTGGGTATAAATACATACATACACACATCAAACATACATATATACAAAGTATGCGTATATAAATCTATCATAAATAATAAATTGCGAGGCATAAAATATGTGAATTATTACTATATATATATATAAATGTATGCATGTGTATGCACAATATATTTTGCACATAAATATACAAATACGTTTGCATATTGCTTAATTATTGTTTAAAACAATATTTTGTTTAGTCTTTGACAAATCGTTTTTCCAATAGTGTGTGTGTCTACATCAATGTGTATAATTGTTATACAATACTTATTTACATACATACATATGTACCCTTCAGTACGCTTAGTAAATAGCAACTAACGGCAAATGCCGTTAATTATCCCCAAACTGCATTACTTTTCGACAAGTCTTTCGCTAGTTGTGGTCAAATTTGTAGAAAACAGACACTTTTGATCTCCATTTGAACGTTCAAGAGCTCAAAGACTTAAGAACAATTATGAATTTTTAAAATTATTTTAAATAAATTTAAAATATTATTATTATATTTATATTATTATGCTCACCAAACGACACTGGAACAGCGGTAAAACAGCTGTGGAAGACTATCAGAGGCGTCAGAAAACACACAAATTTATAAAATGAGATCGATGAGCGAAAACATAGACTATAATAATTGTATTTAGTTAATAAAAATTCCTGAAATTATATTGTCTGTTTTTTTATTTTAATGTAATGGAGGACGACTGACGCAAAAGTAAAAGTAATGCAGCAGGGGGAGACTGACTACCGCCTAGTAGACAGTCAACGACTGTGAAGAAGAAATTATCGATAGTTAATTTTTATCGAGTAGTTTACGATTTTTTTGTCTTGAACTGTTTGGCCGTACTGGAGGTTATGTACATACATATGTTTGTACATGTGTAGTTGCATACATTTGAAAGTATGTACATATGATTATGCTGTTATGCTAGAATCTAATTACTTGGATTCTTTCGAATGTACTAATATGAATTTTATGTGTTGTTTTTATGTAAATGTTGCTATTTAGTTTTAACTTAAACTGCGTTTTAATTATATCGGCACATCTAAATAAAAATAATTTCAACCTGGATGTACTTATGTCTGGGATGTATATATATATGTATGTATGTCAAACTTAAATTGTGTACATACAAAATCATATCAATACGATACTACAAAACGTATACAATTTAAATAATTAGATTTTTTAACCAATCAGATTCAATCAATTTCAATTTAAATAAAAATCAAATATCAATCAAATATTTGTACACATTAACAATTAAATTACGGATACGAATTTGTGGAATAATTCCGCAAATCTTACCGGTGATGTGATTGCGATTGAAGAGCTGTTGCATGAGGTCCCGATTCCCTGATGGATTCTTTCTTCCGGTCTCGGCCATTTCGTCGCCGTCATTCTTAACTGAGACAGCAATATCGCCAGCCACATGACGACGCGTCGAGCCTGAGTCCGGCCCAGTCAAGTCCTCGCCAGCAGTCACAGTTGTTACCGCAGTCGGAGTCGCCGTCGGGTCAAAGCTCAGTAGATGCTCGGCCCCGGCAGCTGTTGGAGCTACAATGCTGCCGGAGACATTAGAGACAACATGCTGCAGCAGAAATGCCTTGGATAGGCTGTAGAATCGCTTCTCTCTGTCCGAATCATTGTCATCGCTTCCGCTGGCATTGCTGTGAGCGTACAGCTCGCTGGTTTGCTCAATTAGCTCCTTCATCTTGCAAATGTGCTCAACACTAAACGCGTGCTTATGCATGTTGACCTGAGGAATCTGGCACAGTTGACAGTCTTGCAGCTGCTGCTGGTCGGAGGTATCTGCATCCGTTAGCGAGGCGGATGCGGAAGCGGAACCAGAACCGGAGATAAACTCCTGGGTTATGGATGGATGGGACTTGCCCTTCATGCTGTTGCTGTTGCTGTTACTGGCTTCCTTGCCACTTGATCCATCAAAGCTGTTGTTGTCGTCCGAAATGTGTGCATACTGGCGCTGATTGCGCGATTTTTTATCTTTAGCCCGTGAGTTCTGGAACCAAACCTGAAAGACCAATTCCAAAACGAATTATTTTCAAAATTAATTAATTGAAAATTATCAGCGATTTTCATTTTTTGTTAAAATTTATTTCGAAGTTATTTTTCAGATATAACATATAATATATAAAAAATCCAAGAATTACAATAAAATAATATAAAAAATAATTTGAATTTGAAAAATAAATAATAAATAATTCCACATAAAAATTATTTATGTTTTGAGCAAAAAGTGAAATTTAATTAATATCGACGATTTTTCAAGTTAAATATTTTATTACTTAAAAATACAATATTTAATTATAATTGCCTAAGTATTATTTAAAAGTCCCAAAATAAAAGTTATGAAAAGCTCAAAATTAATCACTGTGATTATTAAAAATAATATATATAGTCGTTATGGTCCCAAGTTGCAGATACTTTCGTTTTCCACCCTTAGCCCATTTTAATGAATTTATATTTTTATAAATCTATATATATTTTGGTTAATCCGAAATCTAAGAAACAAGTTCTAAATAAATATATTTTGTCGTTTAATAAAATTTGAAAAACTAATTTACATTTTCCATTGCTTTCCATGTAATTAACATATGATTTACAGTGCTACCATATACACAACATTAGTCGATTCTCGCTAAAGTTTACACTTTCTGTTAAGCTCATTTTGTATTAAAATTGAATTTCGATTTTATTATTCATTACGTGAATACCCCCCTTGGCTATCAGACAATTAATTCGTTTATGATAAAAAAATTACCGACTTAAGTATTGTTCATTTTTATATGCTATAAAAATATTGGATTTAAAACTGTAAAAGTTTAAACGAACCCTAATACTTGTTTTACTTCCGCAATTTAATAGATTGATAGCCTAGCCTTAAGATTAAAATTTACCTGTATGAAATTATATTTTTAGACCTAACACATTCCCTTATACTGCAGGTATGCTTCCTTCCGTAGACCTTAGAAATGCCGATAAGGTGTAGTGCCTCTCACAATATTGGGCTCGATGGACACCTCATAATTTGACTTATTGTTCCTGCACTTCAATGACCTCTTCTTGTATGTAAGTTAAGTGATCTGACTTTGTAGTCGTTGGGGCTTACGAGCTTGATCATTTGGATACAATAAATAGCACCTGAGTATGCACATGTGGTTCGTCATAGTTTTTACTTAAAATGGAATGCACAGCTGATAATTCCATATTGCTTCTTATGAATTGGTTATGGCGAGTGGAAGTGACTGGTCTCTCACTAAATTAAACAAAAAACAAAACAAAACGAAAATTGAAATAAAGATGCATAAATCATAAAAACAAAAGTAGAAAATATAGTTTCTGTTGGCATGACAGTGATTACAATACCATGGAAGACATAAAATTTCTTAAGTTCATCCTATCGATGGTTGTAATGTTAAATTTAATGCAATCATGGAGTTGAAAGCTTTACTAGAGTTTCTTGGTTTTACTTAATTATGGAAATAATTATAGAGTTTGAAGTATTAGTAATTTACATAATCAATATTAATACTCTGAACCCGATAAAGTGGAACAGAGGGGATAATAAATGTTGCTTGCATCCTTACCCTAGAAAAATGTATTGTATATTTTCAGGATCAACCAACAGTCCAGCACTATTGGCTTATCGAATTTTTTGGTTTATTAGACAATATCGACAATAGATTTACAATCTTAAAATGGGTGAGTTGAATTATTATATACTCGTATTGAATGTTATTCAACTCGTTCTAGTCATTCGTTAGTTATGACTAAAGTAAAAAAATTGAAATCCATATATATCCATATGAATATATGAATTTATGGAACTCAGATAAAGACTTAACCACAATTAAACTAGGCAACAATTTTTGAGAAGTTCTTGTATATAGAGCTTTTAGAGTCAATTGATATGAATGTAAAATAGGTCATTGATTCCGAGTTTTTTTTTTTTTAATATGTTGCCAATACCGTTTTTGACATAAATGAAAGAATCTAAATTTTTGGCTTTTGTTAAAATCCAAAAATATGAAAATAAGAATATTGTTTGCCAAAAATTGAGAGAATATTGTAGAAAATTGTCTATATTTTGGTAACGATCGAGTTTTCGTGTTTTCGCCCATCTTTATATTTAGGAATATTTAGGAACTCAGTATCTCGAGAAAAGAAAACTAAAAATTATATCGAGTGATACGTTTTTAATGTATAAAATATGTATTCTTTATATGGTCGGATTCAAGAATTTCAATGCTCTACTATAAAAGTTTCAATTATTATTATAACAAGAATAAATAAATTTATGGCATATATAAACTTACTTGTACGACGCGTTTTTTAAGATTAACTTTCTTGGAAATCTCCTCAAGCATCTTACGACTGGGATTAGATTCAGTTTGGTAGCACTCATATAGGAAATTAAGTTGCTCTGGAAGTATTGTAGTCCGTAGTCGCTTGTTTTGCTTCGATGGGGCATTTAACTGTACTGAAGTGTCTGGAGCCAAAGAATCATTTGCTTTGATAGCTGATATAGCGACGCTCTCAACTTTCGGGCTTGGATTATCATCGTCGTTGAATGTCAGCATTTGTGAATTATTCTCAATCATGGTGGCATCAAGAAAGTCTTCCAGATTTTGAAAGTATTGCGATTTTTCTGTATCGTTTGCATTTCGTATTCTATCACTGCTGCGTAATTGCGTAATCATCTTGTCTGTATTAACAGCATTCGCCTCATCGTATTCAGTGGAGCTTGCCACTTCCATTCGCTCATTATAATTATCATTATCATTATCATTTTCATTATCATTTTCATTATCATTTTGATTTAGATTTTGCTTTGACTGACTCGTGTTATCAAAGTGCTGTCCTTCGTTTAGGCTAGCGTTAATATTGATGTGATTGTTATTCAGTTTTTCATGCACATCTTCACTCTCGAGGCCGTTGGGTAGCAGACCGTTTTGGGAGCTCTTGACTTGATCGACCTCTCTACTAATATCTGCGCTCTTTGGAGCGTAGTATGCCAAATCTTCTTCCATTTTTATTTGCTCCTGAGGCTGACCCTCCTCCTGTCTGCCGATCAATTTGGTTTTTTCATCCGCCGTCGCGTTCGGCATCTGCGACGACGGCTGGCATCCTGTGCCATCAGGTGTTGTTTGGGGCGAGGCAACTAACTGAAAAAACTTTTTCGACTCGTTAAGTTGATAGTACTGCAGGAGGAACTCAATGGTGGGCTTTTTGCTGGAGCTAAACGACGATTGTTGGTTCTTCGGGTCCTCATTATTTTTCCGATAATATTGTAGTAAAAAATCGTAGTTGCTGACCTTTTTAAGCTCGCTTTGCTGATAGAATTTACTCAAAAACTCCAACTCAAAGTCCGACTCATTTCCCTGCTGCTGCTGTTGAATTAAAAACTGTTGTTTCAATTCAGTATTTGTTTCATGCTGCATGAAGTACTGATACAAAAAATCGTATTTGTTATTTAAAGTTGAGGTATTCTCAAATTCCCCCGTAGATTTAGCGTCCTCAGCATTGGATGAACTTTCGGAATATTTCCTTTTTTTTGCTGGCGGTGCTTGTGGTGGCTGTTGCAGCTGTTGTTGTTGCTGTTGTTGCTGCTGTTGTTGCTGCTGCTGGGCTGCCTGCTGCAGGCTTTGCAATATGCTACCAAAGGGACCGTAACTAGCTTCGGACTGATTGGAAGACTGATGGCCGATTGAGAAGAGTGTGGGATTCATTAGATGCATCAATTGATGCTCACGCAACAGCTCCAAGTGATTAAATTGAAGCTCACACTTGTCACAGTCAAACTTTGGCAGACGTTGCTGATCCAGGCTGTTACTTCGCTCCCGCTGAGGTGGCGTTGGCGTTGTCGATGGACTGAAATCGGTGAGTGATGAGGACTTGCTAAACAAATGCTGTGGTGACGGCGAAGAGCCGAATTGCTGCGATCCAGAATGTGCTGCTGCTGCAGCAGCAGCAACAGCAACAGCAGCTGCCACATTTTGTGGAGCTAGACCCAAACCGGCTCCAGAGCCAACGCCAACTCCAACGCCAACGCCAGCGGCATGATGTATGTCCATCGAGGAATTTGAGTCTTCAGAGCTTAGATTTTGTGCGATTTGTGCGGCAGCTATTTGTGCTTTGGCTGATTTCTTGTTATTTTCCTCCTTGAAACAGTGATTCTTCTGATGGCGTATTAACTCATAGTAGCGCTGGAAAACCAAGCTGCACTTCTTACATGCATAGTTGATATTTTGCTTCTTGGTCTCCTCGCTTTCGTACATCGAATTGTTGGGTTGGTTCTCATAAATCTTGCGCTGCTTTTGGCGGGCATTTTGAAACCATACCACAATCACGCGTGGCGATAGAAGAAGTAATTTGCTTAAATATTCCAGGTCACTATCCTTTGGATACGAATTGTTTTCAAAAAACTCCTGCAACACTTTGATTTGATAATCAGTGAAACGCGTTCGATTCGCCCGTTTGCCGCCGGATGTCGATGACGATGAGTTTGACGAGTTCGATGAGTTGCTCTCCAATTGCGCGCATGCTGATGTCGACACCAATCCCGAGACCAAGCCCAAACCCAACGCCGAGCCAGAGCACGAGCCCGAGCCTGAGCTTGATGAGCCCGACAACTTCTCAAACGATTTCCCAGCTATTTGCAGTTTCTTTGGCGGGCCCATGTTGCTGCCCATGTTTTCCAGCTGTTGACTCAGTAAATCGTTCATGCTGTTATAAAGATTACTGGCAGCAACGCTATTCGGAGTTGGTGGACGCGAAAGAACTTCGGAGCTACCGCTTTCCGATTTAGTCTCGAAGCAATTAGTTTGCTGCTGTTGCTGCTGCTGTTGCTGCTGGTTTTGATAGTGCTGAATAGCTGATCCAGACGTTAGCACGGAATGGTCATGCAACATTTCCACATCATGGTGTGGCGTACGCGGTTCCGCTGTATCACTCTGCTGATGTTTGAGAAAGTGAAATGTTTGCTGTTGCTGTTGCTGTTGCTGCTCCTGCTGTTGTTGTTGCTGTTGCAGCTGACGTTGTTTTTTATGAAAAGCAAATTCACTGGCGACAACATTTTCATCTTCATTCGGCTCAGTCTTGATTTGAACCTCCAAAGGCAACGGTAAGCCTTCCAAATCCTGCTGCTGTTGCTCTGTCTTAGAGTTCATCATATCTGTTTGCGTTCTGAAAAAGTCCGATATATTGCCACTTGAATTTGCTGAGGTTGGACGCGAGGCTGATGCTGATACGGATGCTGAGACCGATGTCGATGCCGAAGTCGAAGTTCCCGCCGTTGCTGTTGGATTGCTCTTAACAGCTGCTGGCGGCGTAGTTGCCTTTGTTACTGCTGTTGCCGTTGCTGTGGATGCAACATTGCTGATGGCGGAAGTGTCAGTATCGTTCAAAGGCGTAACCTTGGTTTGACCAGTGCGTTCGTACTCCTCCAAGTTAAGAGTTGTTGATGGCGGATTGTTAAAGTTGTAGGGCGAGTCCTTGTTTCGTTGTCGCTCCTTGAACAAAGTGTTCCGAAACCAGTGCTTAACAACCTGTATAAAATACAAAAGTTATATTATTTTCGTCATAAACAGAAGTATTATCTATGTCTTAAGTACCTTCATTGGCAGATTCGCTTTCTGTGACATTTCCATTATGCTTTCCTCACTGGGCGAATTGTTAATGTCGAAATGGGCGCGCAATATTTTTAACTGATCGTCTGTAATGCGGGTGCGAGCGCGTTTTTGGTTGCTACTTAGCTGTTGCTGCAAAAAAAAACATCATTGGTATAATAAACATAATAATAATAATGTTGATTTTCATGAAAAAATTTAAAAAATTCCCTTTGACCTAAATAAAAACAGTTGAAAAAAATTATTATTTCCTTATAATATCAATATATAACTCCTATTTGAAAGTTTTGTAAGAAAAACTAATAATAAAAACTATTTTTAAAATCTATAGTTAAAATTTAAATATTAAAGATATTTTTCAATATTAACTATAAAAATTTTAAATAAAATTTCAATGTAAAATTAAAAAACATTTACGATGAGTAGCCCAATATCTTTCATATATCATATGATCCCACATCGTCACATTGTCCTTAAAGTATGACTCCATGTGAGAAAAAATAAATAAAAACAAATAAATTATATTCTATAACAGTGATGGGCACGAAAATTTAGCTCGTGAGTCACAACAACATTTACAACAAAAAATCTTTTTGGTCGATCCCGAAAATTTTTTGTGTACGCTTGGAAAAACCCAACAATGTACTTTGTTTTTGTGAGCTCGCTCGATATGAGAGCTTGTGCGCCCGACTCCGAGTTTGAGACACACACTTGTGTGTATTTTGTTGTTGCCAAAGTTTACTTTTGACTCAGTTGCAACTTACCTGGTTATTGTTGGTCACATTTGTTGGAGGAAGAATACTCATGTTAGCGGCATCCCCTGTTATGTTTACAGATGTTCCGCCTGCACATGTTTGTTGAAGATCGGCCATACAGGCGTTGGTGCCAGTGGCGGACGAGGAAGTGGGAACGATGCCATTGTTCTGAGCACCTACTGCTGCTGCAGAGCTGCCGCCAGAGGAGTTGGCTCCAAAAATCAATGGAGGGGCCAGATTCATAAAATTAAGTGACATGAGATGGTGGAATTGCATTAGATTGAGCATGTCCATCGGTTTGATTGGCATCCCCGATGCAGCCGCAGCGGCGCTCAACTGCTGTTGCATTTGCTGCAAGTTCTGTAGACTCTGAAGACCCTGCAAGGATTGCGGATTCATGGTTCCGAAAGGACCATGCTGTTGCGCCTTCACTTGCAGCTGATGCATCTCGGCAGGCGACAATGCCAGTTGGGCCTCTGCCTCCAGACATGCTGCGTCCTGTTGTTGCAGCTGCTGCTGCTTCAACAAAGCCGCGGTAAGTACGGCAAAGTGTTGCTGCTGCTCTGTTGAAGGTGCATCAAGCGCGTTTGGCGATACCAAAGCAGAAATTTGATTTGGTTCCTTTGATTGTGTATCTAGTTGAAGAGCAGATCGAGATCGCTGTGGTGATCGCTTCATTTCGTTCATTTTGGCAACTGCAAATGATATTAGACAATGAGAATCAACAATACTATCGACTGTCTTGAATCTTAACTAACGAATTTAAAACAGAGACAGTAAGTAGATAAACATAAATATATATAAATATATATAAGCCATGTAAATATTCTCTATGAAGTTATTTACAGCCATCTCAATATCTTCCCTAGAATCTAGTGTAACGTTCAACTGAATCTGATCTCTCCAAATGTTGCCTAAAGGTGATCAGGTCAGTGCGTTTAGTGTCCAGGCAAGGGCTTCAATTGTCATTAATACCATCTGTGTCAATACTGATGATTGGGGCAAGATGATCCGAGTCCAGATCCCAACTCTGAGTTATTGTTGCTCGATAGTCCGGTATTCCATGCAGGAAGCCGTGTGATTAAACACATATGGTTGGTGATCCAGTGACACAGATGGCTTCTGCAAGCCCTCGCCCCCTTGGTGAATTGTAAATGACTCTCCATAGCCAATGTCGGGCATTCCAGACATTTAATCCTGACTAATCCATAAAACTAAACTAAACTATAGTTTTCAATTGTAGCTGTAGGAAATAAGAAAAAATAAAAAAAAATTACCTGGTTCAGTAGCTCGGTTCGTGGTAAAGTCAAATGCAGCTGGCTCAGCTGGTACTTTGTCTATTTCATTAGAACTGGAACTTGGTGACAAATCTCTAGGACTGCTTCCAGGAACGGCGGCAGTCTCCAAGGGATGGGTTTGTTCCATGTGCTTCTGCAGTGCTTGGGTGCTGCGAAAGTTGCGCTGGCACAGGGAACACTTAGTTGCGTCTCTCATACTGTGGTACAGCATGTGGGTTGTGAGCTTTTCTTGGGTCTTGAATGCGAGGGAGCACTGCTTGCAACGATACTTATAAACGTGCCGTTCCGATATCACCAAGCTCATGTGCGAGTCCTTGAAATGCGCAATCATTGTTGGCAAAGTGGTAAAGGTCATATAGCAGGGTCGGCTGATATGGCTAACGGCAAGGCAAAGATATTCGTTGTTTTGCATTGGAAAGTGTTGGGTTTGCTGGGCATGCTGAAGCAGTTGATCCTCGTGCTTAAAGCCAGCTTCACATTGATGGCACGGGATACCCTGCATGCCGCTGGAGCAGCTCGTTGTTGCAATTGTTGGTGTCGATACAGTATAATCCTCGGCATTACTGACATTAGTCGCATTACTGGCACTTTTGCCGGTGTCATCTGCCGCTGGAATCGTACTGGAGGATGTATCTGCAATTGCAGATGCATCTTTGTTTACTGTTGAGGAGGATCGCCAGGCTTTGTTGTCCACCAGCTGTAGCAGTCTAGCCAGGCCATCCCGGGTGACGCTGTGCACGATCATCAGATGGGACTCAAGTGAGGGTTTGTCACTGTATCCGCTTTCCAGACACAACGGACACGATACACCTGGCGTTTGTGGCACAGATTCGTTTTTGAGCGCCAATCTCTCCATATTTTGGGTGCTCTCAGGATGAGCTCCTCTAATTGTCATGGGGTCATCATCTTCCTCCACCCGCTCGCGCTTTATATCGTGCTTATTATCAACGGAACGATCCATTTCGCCGCCATCACATCTCACGTCACCTTCACCTTCACGTCCTGCATCTGCATCTGCCTCCAATTCGGCTCCTTCTGCACCCGTAGGGGTGACATTACACCGCTGCACGGCCGCCAGAGCGGCGGCTGCGACAGCCGTCTGGAAAGCATGTAGTGCTGCCGTATTGGTAGGTATACTTATGAAGTCATCGCTCTCCGCAGTTGGGTGCATTGTTTCCAGGTGGGCTTCCATATCCTTCTTCGACTGCACAAAATATTCACAGAGATTGCATTTGAAGACCGTTGTCGATGCGCTCAAGTTTAAGTCGCCAACAGTAGGTAATGGGGACAGAGCTCGCATCGGTGCCTTGCCACATGACGTGGAGCAGCTGGAAACGGAGGCTGGCGAGAATATGTTGCTGTCTGCTGAGGATACCACACCAGCCACACCGTATCCTCCTTCCGCGGTTGCTCCCACGCATCCAGTTGTTGCAAGGTTTAGTCCAGCATCTATCATGGTTTCTGAAAACGCACAGATAAATAAATATAAAATATTAACTAAAATGATCAAAACAAGTTTACTAATATTTATTACTTAATAACTAAAAAAAAAATGGAATGCAAGAAAAATCCCCTTTCATTTACAATATTTTTGGTTTAATAACTTAATTAATAAGGATTTTCAGTTGGCCAATAAAACAATCAATTACCCGAATTAAGCTTTCATCAAATCCCAAAAGGAAATAATTCTCATAGCCCTGTTAAGGATCTTTGTGGTTATAAATAAATATGATATCATGCGGAATAATATTTCTCCCTGATTGCCATATAAAAAATAAAATGGAAAAATTAACTTAAAGTTTCGAGCCTTCTATATGATGGCTTGACTTGGCTTAGTAATCGTAATGAAATAAATTCAGCGTTTAACTAAATTTTAGAATTTTATCGAAATAATTTTAATATTGTACTAAATATCTTTTCTAAAAATTAAATTTATTGGTGTGGTTAAACAGAGGGTACTTGCGGTTTGGGGTTTAGTACTTATCAACTAGGGTCTTTCCTTATTAAGCTCTATTTATTTTATTCCAAAAATGTTTATATTAAATACTTTTTGAACCTCTTCTATATACAAACTAAAATGTTTTAATAGCCTTGCAAAAGGAATTATATTTATGTCTCCAACCCCATAAAGTATATATATTTTCTTAAACAGGACGACGAGCTGATTCGTCTGTCTGTCTGTACCTATGCTTACTTTAAGGCTTTAACTTTGAGCTATCTTGATGAAACTTGGCACAGATGAAGTTTGTTATTGTATGTAGTTTGTATGTCAATAAAAGACCTATCGTATAGCTGCCATAGGAACAATTGGAGACACTTCATTTTATGAAAAGTGTTTGTATAAAAACTTCTTTGTTTTTTAAGATATCAAAACTAACCTTGCATATCGATGTACGATGAATTACGAATAGTACAATCAGATTAAGTTTGATTAAAATCGGACCGCTATATCATATAGCTGCCACAGGAGCAATTGGGTCAAAAATTAGTTATTATATGTAAAAGTATTCAGAATGTTCTTAGAATATCATTGCAAGGGTATATAGCTTCGGCGTGCTGTAGTTAAACTATTAAAGTTAAACAATTATTTTTTATTGCGTATTCTGCCCTATTTACCAATTTTTGTTGCGTACGTAGTATTAAAATAAGGAATAATTCAGCTTAAATTTAAAAAATATATTGTTTCGATATTTCAGATTAAAAGTTGAAATTGATGGATTTGAACAAATAAAAATGTTTTCGCATAGTGACCCATTTAATTGACCGACCAGCAGCGATTTGGTCATTACTTTTCAATAAAAATTGTAAAATTTAAATTAAAAAGTTCATGAAGCAACTTCATCGTGTAGACTTGGCCTTAGCTTACAGGGTGTTGGTACACTCCACTTAAATCGCCAACAATAGTTAGTCACTGACCTGTTTGTAAACTGAAGCATGCACACATACACACACGCATACACACACACACACACACACATATACAGACTGACAATGGTGCTTTTTACATACAGATAAATAATCCTATGGGACCCCTTTGGCTAATCAATGCCTTTGATAATAGGATCGACCACAACAAAAGCGAGACACGGACTAGCATGAGCATAAACCCAGAAAGCACAGTCTCTGCTTTTAGCCTGAAACGCAGGTCTCGTCTCACTGTCTCTGTCTCTCTGTCGTTGTCTCTGTCTCGGGGTCGGCCGCAGTCCCCGCTTCGGAATTGGAATCGGGCTCGGTGTCGGTCTCAGCTGCGTACAGTTAATTGCAAGCAAAGGGTGCAGCAGCAGCAGCAGCAGCAGGAGCAACGTTGAGACGACCAAATGCGAATATATATATTTCAAATTCCATTACCAATTTCAAAGCAATTTCCATACAGCTTGATTGCATCGAATTAAAAAGGCCGACATAAAATGAAAATCAAGACCATGGCCTCGGTCATGGCATTCTAAGACTCTTGCGAATGAGTGTGGGGGGAATTGAACTAAGCTAAAGAGAAGCAGAGAGAAAAAGAGGGAGAGCGAGAGTAAGAAAGAGCGAGCGCGGGAGAGACAGATAAAAAAAAAAAGTTCAAATGAAACTAACCAAACTAATGTGTTGGGTATGGGATATTTGTTGTGCTTCTTCTGCTCCCGCTTCCGCTCCCGCTCCTCCCGCTCTTGTTATTATTACTGCTGTTGTTATTGCAATAATCATGCGCAGCTGTTACCACGGAGCAGCGGTCGGTCACTAGGCAGCAGTACAAACACCAACACCAACAACACAAACAAAAACACCAACAACAACAACACCATCGTCATCGTTGCCGCCAACACTAAAGCAGACGAAACAAGTAAGCTTTGTAGTCAGAGACTCCCGACTCCGATATACTCTCTTACCAATCAGTAAATAGCAGGGTCCGTAACGCTTATAATTAAAAAAAATATTATAAAATAAAATTATTTGTTGATTTTTATAAAAAAGATTACAAAATAAATCTCATACTTGATCTAAATAAAAAAAATTAAAAATAAAAATGTTTATTCTTTTTTTATTATAAAAATCAGAAATATATATTATTTTTATTTAATAATTTTTCAATGTTTATTTGTACATTTTTATAATAAGCATTAAAAATTAATTAAATGGAAATATCTTTGAAACCAGATGCAGCATGTCCTTAAAAGATCAACATTAATGATACTGGTTCCAAAGATATTTACATTCAATTTAAATTTGTCCATTTTTATAATAAAAGTTGAAAAATAGTTTTTATTCTTGATTTTTATTATAAAAACTAAAAATAATTATTAATTCTAATTTTGATAATAAAAATTGAATAATAATTCTTATTTTTAATTTTACTTATTTGGATCGAATATAAAATTTATTTTTAAATTTTTTCATAAAAATTTAAAACAGAAGTTTATCCTTTTTCCGGGATACTGCATCCTGAATTAGTATATCTTAAATTTTCCAATCCATATAGATAATTTTTTTCAGGTTTGATTTTTTTGAATACATTATTATTTATTGCGTTATTATTTCGATATGGAAAAATTATTATTTTTACCTGGAATCGCAACTCTTATAATTTTATACTTAAGACATTTTTTTTCATTAAAATTAACAAAAACAAGAAGGAAACGGCTACCTTCGGCACTTCGTATATGTATATACCCTTGCAATGGGCTTCATAGAAAATTTCGAATACTCTACCGATTATTCCGATGGCAGCCAAATGATATATGTATTTGTCCAGTTTTATTCAAACTTTATCAGTTAGTACATAACTCATTTTTTATTTCGATTTGGTGAGTTTGGTTCTGATATTTTTAAATCAAAATAATTTTGCATTTAAGAACTAATTTTTGACTATTACCAAGAAATAAAATTATGATATAATAATTAAATTTTTACTTAAAAATCATAAAACAACTCCAATTGATATTTTATTTATTAAGGTTATTTATGTACACATGTATTTTAAATTTAAGAACACATAGATTGGATCAAAATATGTTCAAAATCATTTGAAAAATTCACGTTATTTTATAATTTTTAAATAAAAGTTATCGAAAAATATGAGCTAACATTAATTAACAATTATAAATTTAAGTTTATACTGTTTCCTAAATTAGTATATCTAAGATTCTCCAATTCAGATTTGATTATACAACTATTATTAATATTAGAATTTTAATATACAAATCAAAATAACATTTTTTTTTTGAGCATTCCAAAATAAAATTCAAGACAATCGTTAATAAATGGTTTTTATTTGTATACAATACGTTCGCAGAAGAGTATTATGATTTTGTCAGGAAATATGTAATGCGTAAAAGCATACGTCACCGACCCCATAAAGAATATATATTCTTGATCAGAACGACGAGATAAGTCATGACTGTCTGTTCGTCGTTTTCTATGCAAACTTTTTGGATTTATCTTTGAGCAATCTTGATAAAACTTGACACAGATGCATGTTGTTGTAACAGGTGGTTTTTATGTAAAAATCAGCCCGATCGGAACACTATATCTGACCATAGGAACAATGTGCTCAAAATGAGTTCTTCTATAAAAAACTTTTTTGTTTCTCAAGATATTAAAACCAAACATAACAGTTCGATGTGTTATTATGATGTTCACAATTTGATCTAGTTTCATCAAAAATCAATTAACATTTTTTTTGTATTATTGTCTAATTTTAATTTAAAGCAAACAAAATATAACTTATATATATTATCGTAATCCAAAGATTGATTACTTAGCACACATTTTAAATATTTATTATGTCCCTTAGTCGGGTTTACTCATTCCTGTGACGCTTAAATAATATATGATATATTGTCTTCCTTCGGACGTCTCTGTAATCTTATCAACCAAAAGTGTAGTTTTAAGTCTATATTTCAGTTGTAAAAATATTTGCCGAATTCAATGGAGTTCTTGAACAAGGGTAAAAATGTAGTTTTCCTAGCTTAGTGTCATAAGGACAGTATACACTACTCACATACTCTTTTCCCTTTGGAAAAGGAGTATTAAAATGAAGAGAGAACAAAAATACAACCGAACAACTGCAGCACCAAAGCCTACAACAACGCCAACACCAACGGAAAACAATACAACACCAACAAACAGATACGGCAGGGAGGACAGAGACTTCCGTATGACTTAAGATGGGTATCATTATATAGCGCTTGCCTTTTGTTGCGACGCACAGTGGCGCCTTTTCCAAAAAAACCTTGCAAAAATCAAAATTGCGATGGTAGGGTATTGTAAAATGAATGCAGGTATCGGATTTAAGCGGATCCAAGTTTCATAAAAATTCGACTAATATATCATATAGCTGTTACGGGAATAATCTTTTATTTTCCAGGATATCAAAACCAAATGCACTAGATCAATATAGAAAATTTTGTGCAACCTTATAAAATATAATCAACATCGGACCATAGGAACGATCGCTCGAATAAGGAAAAATACATTAGAGTGGAAATTAATTATTATCTTGATGCAAATATGCTGAACAAAAAATTGCATTAATAATCGTAGACGATTATAGCTTTTTTTTAAATCACTGCATTTTTTCGACTTTAATCGTCATGCAGTAAAAAAGTTCCCTTCGCACAACATTATTTAATTATTTTTATTTAATTCCCAATCAATTCTGTGTACAGAAATGTTTATTTAAACTTAATTATTTGAAAATTAACAAATTTGTGATCAAATACCTAAAGAAGAAAATTAAATGTAGCCTTTTTTTTATAATTTGCTTAAAACAAAAATTATTTTTCAATAATAATTTTGTGTATTTGACAACATTTTCAAATTTTAATACAAATGTTTAAAAGAGTTGTGTTTGTTAAAAATGTTTGACACTTCTCCTACGCTTAAGGTCAGCGTAAGTTGTTGCTAATATTCTTATGGGATTTTATAATCAAATCGCTTTTCGATTGCCTCGATCTCTTGATAAAAGCGTTTTCCCTGCTCTTAACTATTCCTAATTTTCGGGAAAGTATTCCTAATAAAAATGCAGGAAGTTTACTTTTACACACATTTTGCATCCCATTTGATCGTAAGCATCGAGAAACTCGGGAACAACTTCTACATAGTTTGAGCTCCTGTTGTTTCCCAAAATAATAACTAATGCACAAGTTTTATTCTTATTTATAAGAAAATAAAAGTTATATCCAAATGAATATAAAAAATAAAATACAAATTATTACTCCCGCCTGAAAATGTCCATATGACATTAACGTTATTAAAACAATTCAAAAATATTATAGATGTGGTGGCAGACCGGTTGACTGACGTTGGGCCAAGATTGTAGAGATCCCCAGCGGCACAATATGGCCAATACATCTACTTAGACCTTAGATATTGGGTTCTAGAGGCCGAAAGAGAGACAAAGAGAGAGAGAGCAAAAAATTCTTATGGGAATCATTGCCAATTTTGCATATACTTATATAAACTTTTAGATCCAGCATTCGAGCAGAGCACGGCATGCACAAATATAATCGAGCTTAAGTACTGTGCCAGCGGACTAGATAGATATCCTGTAGCCGGCCGGCCAGCCGGGGTGGGTGTGTAGAGTGCAATTCCAGATCCAGATTCGTGTGGCAACGCAACGCAGCGCGGCGGCTGTTTGTTGTTGTTGTTATTGTTGTTGCTGTTATTGTTGTTGCTGTTATTGTTGTTGTTGTTGTGTGGTGTCTCTGGTTAGGCTCTGGTGCTCTGTGGTTAGGTGCCATGCCTGCGGTTCGGCCCCGCACGACGCCGCATCTGATATGGGAATCTTACACTCTGTGGCTATGTATGTTTGCCTTTTGGAAGCGGCATGGGCATTTCAGCATCGACACTGGCGAATGGACTTGAAATGGGATTGGGACAGAGGCTGAGGCTGAGGCTGAGGCTGGGGCCGGGGCCGGGGCTGGGGCTGGAGCAAAGTGTGCACGTCACTAATTGCAAATTCGATGGATACATATAATCGTTTTTGCATTCTTAAGTAATTTGTAATAATTTCCTCAAGGGTCAGCGTCAGCGTATAAATCTCACAACGCATATAAATCGCACAAGGGCAACGCGAGGGCAAACACTGAAGAATTTACGTACGTACGAATATACCGCGAACAGAACGACAGAGAATGAGTATAAATGAGTGTGAGCATGAGGATGAGGATGCGGATGAGGGCCCACTACAAGGACGAGGGCGATAATAATCGAGGAGCGGGGCAAAAAAGAAATTGAACTGAAATCAGCGTTTAATGATGAGTTACGAACGAACGAACCAACCATATTAAGTATACAATGCAATGTACTCGTACATACATACATACATACATACATACATACATACATACATATGAATAAAGAGTTTTGTTTGGGTAAATTATCATATTGTATATGTATGTGTATAAACGATAAGTAATCAACTAAGTTACAAATATATATTATCCACATACATACTGAATGGCGTTACGTGACAATCGTACGACTAAATGTGAAAAATAGCTAGAAAAAAGTCAAATTTGTGAAAAAAGTTTTTTTTTATATCTGAGTAGCAATTTAGCTGGACTAAATTTAGTAAAAGAGATGAAAACATTCGACCTTTCCGATTTAAAGATATAAACAAAAAACAGCCGTGGCGTTACGCGACAAGAACAGAAAAACTTTTTTATTATTGTAGGAAATAAGATAAGTTAATTTTGCAGGCTATTTCATTTAAAAATCTTTTCCTGTTTCTTTTTTACAAGCCTTAGTATAAAATGTTACGTGACATGGCGTTACGTGACATAAATTTCCGTAGTATATTTTGAAGTAATGATCGCCCTTAAAAATTTATTAAACACAAATAAAACATTTATTTTGGGTTCAATAGTAACATAAACTTAATTGAAAAGGAAAATTAAGTGATTTAAAGAAGACAAAAAATTTTTACCTAATATTCGTGTAAATCGATTCGCAAGAGGAACGTATACCGTTGCGTTATGTTACACACTTTTAAAATTTTCTTTAAAATTCTCAAAAGTTTATTATATATACATTGTTGTATTAAACTTTGTTTAGATCTGAAATTTCACGCACCTGCGATAATCAGTGCAGATATAATGATACGAAATGCTGTTTTTCGTGGCGTGAATAAGGATATAGATGGCCAGACTGGTAAGTACAATTTCCATTCATTATTAGAAACTTATGTAATTTTTGTTATTTTTCTATGCTTAACATAAAATCTATTTTATAATCTTTTCGATTTATAAGAGAGCACAGCTTCTTATTCCTAATGAATAAAATAAAAACAAGAAAGAATGTTTAGTTGACTAAGGGCCACCCTGTACACACTCCGAAGTCAGCACATTCAAAACAAGCAGTGTAAATCAAAACTAGAACATCAAGCAGTTCAACTGCTTGCATGACTGTGGCTGCTTTTGTATGCATAAAAAACTATTTAATACAAAAATTTTATTATCCGATAGTGATCCGATAGTGATAAATAATGTACAATATATTTAGATCATCATTAGATTTTCGTATTTAATCGATTTGAAAGGATAATGGGGAGATATCGGGAATTTAAAATAAACTTGATCTGCGTGTGTTATGATCAAAACTATATATAATTTATATGGTCGGAGATACCTCCTTATGCCTTTTATACAGTTTATGACCCGCTCTTACCCATTTTTAATGACTACAGGGAGTAAAAAGTCTATGAGAAGCCACCGACCGAAATAAAATAAAAATAATAAATACTAATTTCCAAACTTCTTTAATTTATGGTAGTCAACACGCCTCCATCAAAAAATATTATATTAGCATCCAAGCCGATTTAATTTAAAATTATACACGCTGCAAAGAATAAAAATGCAATATTTTTGAATCGTCGTCCGTCCAATCGGATTGGAAAAAGAAATAGTAAAATGAATATAAGTAAACTTACCTTCAGTGCTACTTGGGAGTTGTTCAGTCACCTTGAACACATCGTTTAGTCCAAGCATTTCCTGGTTCTCGCTCCGCCGTTGTAAGCAAATAAACTGCTCGACCTGCATATGCCTTAATCCTTTGACATGCTGCACCATCTCGTGCAGATTTTTGGCAACAAAGTTGCAAAGCTGGCAACATAGCGCCTTTTGGGAAAACTGTGACTGCGACTGTGACTGCTCCTGCTCCTCCTGCTGATCATGCAGCTGTTGCAGTGGTTCCCCGCCCTCAGCATGAAATCCCAAACTAAAGTTCTTACGCATTCGATTCTGCTGGATTATAAAGAGCAAGTGCTGGAAGATCATGCGCATCGTGTCATGTCGCATTTGTTGGGTGTGGAGAGACAACTTCTGTATGGAGTTTGTGTGAAAGTCACAGCAGTTGCACCTCAGTTGCACCACATTGGTGGCAAGCTGAGGCTGATATTGCAGCTTGTACTCATTGCGGGCTCCGCCCTCGCGGGTGTGATTGATAAAGTTGAGTTTCTGCAAGTGCTTGTCGGTTTTGCTGTGCAGCTGAAAGTTGGCCTTGAGATTCGTCTTGTAGTTGCACAGACGACAGATATAGTTATTGTTATGTATGACCATAATATCAGATGACGAGCTCGATGATTGCCGGGAGCGATCCATTAGTAGATGCTGATTGAGCTCGTCTATGTTATTGGTGCTGAAGCAGTCGCAAATAAGACAACTGTAAAGCGCTGTTGGCCACAAATCCGGCAAGCTGGCCGGATGTGTATCCATGCAACCATCAACCCCAGGACCAGCTCCAGCTCCTGTGCCAGACTCACTGGCAGAGTGCACTAGGCCCATGCCCATGCCCATTCCCACTGGCATTCCCATGCCCATAGCCCCCAAACCCTGCGAGAGCTTCAGAGGCTTTGGCGAAAATGAGAATGACGTCTGCAACTGGTGATCAGGTGTGCTAACTGGCGAGGACGATGTTGGCGAGAGTTTGCTGCTGTTAGCCGTCAGCTGTTGCTGTTGCTGCTGCGCTGCAGCCGCATTTTGTTGCAACAGCTGAATCATAAGTGCCTGGTTATAGGCCAGATCAGCCAGTGCCACCTCGGGCACAGGTAGGAAGCTGTTGGCATTGGCCGACCCAGAGCCAGCTCCCACTCCCTGCTGCTGCTGCAAATAGTTAAATGCCTGTATGTGCTTGATATTGTTCTGGAGCACGGCCATGTTGTGAGTATGCTTCTCACTGGTCATGTGAATGCGCAGATTTCTTGCCACAGACGTTTCGTAGCTGCAAATATCGCAGCGGAATGAGGGTTTCGGCTTGTTAGACGCAGACGCAGACGCCGATGAGGATGATACAGCCCCGGAGGTACCGCTCACATTGCTGACGCTGCTCCCGACACAGCCAATTGCACTCGCTTGCTGCTGATGCTGCTGCTGCTGCTGTTGCTGTTGCTGCTGCTGCTGCACTGCCCCCCCAGTCACTGCAGAGCCAGCTCCTTGTGGCGACGGGCTGGGCAGCAGCAATTTGGCGCTCGCTGCTGCTGCCGCGGCAGCAACCATGTTCTGGGAACTGTTCAGTTCCTGCATGTTGTTCAGATGCTTGTCCGACTGCATATGTATGGAAAGATTGCCCTTTGTGGTCGTCGAATAGTTGCATATCTCACAGCGGTACGGCTTGTACCCGCACGAGTAGGACTCTCCACGTGCCAGACGTGGATGCTGCTGACCTGCAATATAGAATTATATAAGATGATCGATAAAATAAGAAAATCGTCAAAAAAGAGATATTAGCCTAAGCACTAGTAAGGTGCGCTTCATAACTATTTTTTTGCCAAAATAGTTAATTAGTTTATTGGTTAATAGCACATTTCACTAATTTAAATACAAACTAGAATTAATTAAAAGCTATAGGCATGTTTATTTTAATAAATGCTAATTTGGCTTAAAACTTTTGACTAAAAATTTAAAACAACATGGGCTCGACAAAAAATTTCTCTTCATTTGAAAGCTTTTGGTTTTAAAACTAAACTGTTATGGCTATATAGATTTGTCAATATACGTCGTACAAATGATTATATGAGATCAACTCACACCGAATTCTAAAAGAAAATAATAATCATACTCCTAGTTTTCACCTACTAGGAAGGAGTAATATTGAGCACCGATTGCCGCGTAAAAAATTATTTGGAAATAGAATATAAACCAAATTTGAACTGTCTACATTCATTATTTTAAAGATATTCAAAATGACTTTAATAACAAAATGTTTTCAAAATAAAAGTGAGGAATGACTTTCGTTTCTTTTATGTTTGATTACTTTTATTTATTATTCTCACCAATAACAGTTATCAAAGCCTTTTATTCAAAATATTCTTTAATAATTGTTATAAAAGACTAAAAAAATTAAAATTTAGTTTTAATTGTTACTTAAAGACTGATTATAAACTCACTAATGTTACAATTATATGCAATTTTTTATGTAAATATAAATTCTTGACTTAAATTTTTATTTTTTTACGCTTAAAATAAAAAAAAAAATATTATTTGTTGATTTTTATGAAAATATTTAAAAATAAATTTTATATTTGATCTAAATAAAAAAAATAAAAAATTATTTTTAATTATGAGATTACTGTAGTCGGTTTGAAGTCAAATTATTTTTCAAATAAAATAAAGTAAAACTAAATTAATCTCCTAAAGTATTCTCCTAACGAACAAAGGTCACAAAAAATCATACCAATTGAAAAGTTATTTTTATTTTTTATTTATATTATAAAAATTAAAAATAATATTTATTTCTGATTTTTATAATAAAAACTGAATAATAAATATTTGTATAATTTTATTATTTGGATCAAATATAATATTCATTTTTAAATTTTTTCATAAAAACTAATAATAAAAGTTTATCCTGTTTCCAGGATACTGCACGAAAAATTAGTATATATTTTCAGGTTTGATTTTTCTGAATACATTAATATTATTTGCGGTCTCTGATTAAAAGACCAATTAACCTTCTACATATATCTGATTTTTTAAATTAAAAAATTATAGCAATAACAGTTATTTTCGGCCCCTGATCGAAACAATTATATATTACAGTACAGTGCTAATAGTACTTGGAGTCTCTTTTATCTAAGCCTATGTGCTGGGTTCCCAAGATTTCTTATTGACCGACTTGTCGAATCAACTTGAGAGAGATCTCGAATGGGCTCAATGCAATTATAATTTAATGTTGGAACTATTTATCCTAATTACTAGAAGACAATTGACAAACTTACCTGCCAGGCAATATCCACAGGCACTCTCTCCATCTGGATGCTTCTCACGCATATGGATTTCTAGTGTTTCCTGGTATTTGTAATGCCAATTGCACTGTGGACATTTTAGAGTCTTACAAGAGTTGCGTGTGGACATCTGGACGCCGCTGTTGAGACGAGCTGAGTTAAGCAACATTTCGCAACTGCAATAAACATCAACAATAAGAACAAAATTATAGACACAAGACTGTAGTTAAATGTTAATGCGACAATCACAAATAAAAGTTAACACAATATATATAATATATAATTATTTACATATATAGTATATTAGCTTTCCCGGCGTGCGTTGCAACGCTCCAGCTTCAAAAAAAATATATAAAATATAACAAAAAAAACAAACAAATCATAGTCTACAATGTCAGTTCCAACTGTCATTTTCATACAATTTTCAAATGCATTTTACACCCACTTTCCGAAATATTTTTGAGAACACATTATCTGAGTACCCACCTATGAAATAATTTAGATCTACAGTAAAAATTTAAGATTTCTAGCTTCTACCGTTTAGCCTGCACGTGAGTTGCCAGTCAGTCAGTCAGGCAGTATATATGTATGTATATAGATTATTTAAATTAAAATAACGTCTATACTTGATTTATTTTTAGTTAATAAATTTAAAAAAAAATTTAAAACTATTCTACATACTATGTTCTATGTGTATATAGAGACATATTCGTAGCGATAGGAATAATGACAGGCCGTATATTGAATTGAAGTCGCTTTCACATTTATAGGGGCTTCAATCTCAGTATTGAAATTAACATCTATCCCAATTAAACTAGCAAGCAAACACCTACCATTATCCAACCAATAAATATGTATAAAACTTCTCAATGTGTGTGTATACTTAACATAATTATTTAATTTGAACTCGGGCCCCGACTTTGCTGTTGGGAAAGAGAGTGCACCCAATGGCAGACAATAGCGGTACCGGCACCCCACAAAGTGTTGATATGTTGATGAAATTTTATGATCCCGAACCCAATTCCAGTTTCCAGTCGACAGTAAATTGCGACAATTGAAGTGGAGGCATAGAATCTGTATATAGCATTTATTAAGTGAAATCAGCGGAATTGGTTTAATTTATTTTAGTTAAGCCGCCTCGCCCTTGTCCGTTGTCCCCTCCCCTTCACCCAGTTGCTTTTCATTCTCATGTCCAAGTCATAACAGGTCTCTACAATGAGTTAATTTAGAGATACATCCTCTTACATACGACTATATATATGTATGCTACACCCATATCAAAATGTCTTTGTAATTTTAGCTTGAATCAAGATACTTCAAATATTATTTAATGTATACAAATTAAACATAAATGTCACACAAATATGCAGCTTTTAAATTCAATAACATCTATATGCCTTTCCGGCTTCCTTTTGTTGTACCAAAAATTTAATCATTACGAATATGTGTGAATTAATTTATTAATCTCGGGCTGGCATCTTAGTCTATGTCATATAGAGGTTTAATAATGAAAGCTCTACTTAATGTAACGTAGTACTAAATATATAGATTCAAAGCCTTAATATTAATTCACACTTTCAATTCTTGGAATTCATTAAATAAAGGAGGAGCAGATACAGCAAGGCGTTAACACCGTCCTGTTAATTAACATTTCCATAACTAAGTCTATCGATAACACAAAGAGATATCGAATCAGTCTGAGTAGAGATCGTCGTCGTAAAGTTGATCACCACAAAAATGAATATATTTAGCTTAAAAGTTGTTAATGAACCATAGATTGCATTTACTTTACGTTTTATTTTGAACCTTTACAATTAAATAAACATTACCACAGTAAACATCTTACATAAATGATACCTCAACTATACGAGCAAGATATCTAATCAAATAATAAGAAGTCGTGTTAAAAAGATTATAATCAATTAAATTATTTTCTAATTTTTATATGAATAACAATTATAACGCATGACTACACAAAGCATACACTAATTCTATCTTTTCTACATATCTTAATCGTTATTTTTCACATTTTTCAAAAATGTTATGGACTTTGAGCCTAATTTGAACTTTAATCCTGCAATGTAAAAAATATTGCTAAAACAATGTACTATTGAATTTTTGGCACCTCTTTAATTGATCGATTGAACTTATGAAAAAATTGAGTTTATCCAGAAAATCGAGATTTCCGTGCTCTAATAAATATATTCTTGAAAAACTTTGGTGAAATTTGTACAACATATTAAAATCCAAATTCCAATAATTAAGCATGTTAAAAATCACATCATTATATACTTAATGTTAATTTTTATATATAGGCATTTGTATTTTCGGAATAAGAACTCATTGCGTTGATTTAAATTATATAATTGCTAAAAGAATTTATGCGTAATGCAATCCTTTAAAGCTAAGCTGTCAGAGACCTGTCTCTCAAACTGATGCAATCAATGTGAGTCCACAAATTCGAATGAACAACTCCCAAGGTTCATTTGCGTTTAAATGAGCAGCCGGCATTGCTACAGGCACAGGACAAAGGTTTCCTGTATGTGAAAATTAGACTAATGAGTTATTGTGTGGTGAATGATTGTTAGAGAGAAAGAGAGAGAAAGAGTGGGACCAGTATGGACTTTGCCCTGGCAAAGTTCAAACAGCAGCAATAATTACGCATATTACGTATAGACCCCGAGTGATAACCCTTTTTTCGATGACAGCACGTAGTTGGTCCCTGTCTCCCCGACTTTGACTACTCTGCTGAATCCGGCCAAGAGAAGGGCGGCAAAATTCAGGCAACCCTTATACTTTTATGGTTATATCGCAAATGAAGCGCCGGCGGCACTTGTTTTCTCACGCTCAAATTGGTAATATAACGCCTGAATGATGTAATTCAGTTTCATCTCTTTGTTCGCACTACCCTCAGTCGTAAATTATATATCGCAAATTATAAATCTAAGCACATGCACTGGTATATACATATGTGCATATATGTATACAGTAACTGTTTATCATTCATTTATATACTTTCGTTTTCAATATCATTCATTGTGTAGGTGTTGTAGAAACCTCCAAATATAATGTCGATATGATAAGTTTATATCCTCTCTTTATAGGAAATCCCAGTGAATTATTATATTCGTCCAAATTCAAATGTATATTGTATATATTCCAAAATTCGTCCAAATTCAAATGTAATTTTTATATAGCACTTATATCAGATTTTATAGAATAATTTTCTATATCAATCCGGCGGGTTTATTTGTGATTTATTGAAGAAGATAAAAGTTTCTCATAAGTAATGGGAAGCATATCTGTCGACTCAAGTTCGAGAAGGAGCGCTAAACTCGATCCATTTAGATCTGGGATGACTTATTTTTATTGAAAAGTTCGAGTCGACCATATTTTATTCAAACGGGATGCACTACGTCCAGCAGAAGAAAATATAAATTAATGCAAAAAGAAATTATTAATTATAATAATACATTTTGAGTATGAGCAGAAAATTTGATCTAAGGTGTGTGTAAGTTGTGCCATTTACTTAAAAACGCGACTGCACGTAAACAGCTGTAAAATTTTATTTGGTACTTTATTGCTGTTACTTGATTTTAAGGAAGAGGAAGAATTTTCTACATATTATTAATTATATATAATTTGGAATCATAAATAAATAATTAAGAAATTTGCATTTAAATTATTTCGATATCTCTTATGGCTTGCAAGATATAGCCTCTCAAAGTTTAAAATTTTCCTGCACAATATAAAGTGTGAGCCACTGTATGATACAGTGGTCCAATTATGATGAAACTTCGTCAGATTGTACAAATCATAATTCTACATCGAACTGATTAGTTTGATTTCGATATCTTGTAAAAGAAAAATGTTTCTTGTACAAGCACTTTTCGACCAATTGTTCCTATATATAATCCGATTGATCCGATTGATACAAGCTACATCTGTGCCAAATTGCATCAAGATAACTCAAAAACTGAGAGACTAGTTTGCATAACAATAGACACACAGACTCAGCTCGTCATCCTGATCAAGAATATATATACTTAATTGGGTCGGAGACGTCTCTTCTTTGCATTACACAATTAGTGACAAGATTATAATACCCTTTTGCAAGGGTATAAAAAATCTTTATTATAGTGACTTACATATAGGTTAGGTTAGGTTAGGTTAGGTACATATATACATATATACTTACATATAAGATTTTTACTTGTTACACTAGGATTAGAACTAATTAAATAAATAGATAGATAAATAACTTCGCTACTGTAATATCTAACCCTGAATTTAAGTATAAGCAACACTGTTATTAAGTTATCGAAATCAACTAAGAATTATCGATAACTACGCATTATTATTTGAATTTGTACTCTTATGCCAATCGCATGTGAATTGTGAAATAAAGTATTAATAAAACTTAATTAATAATTATCATAAATATCACAGCACTTTTAATATTTTGGAGCACTTACCGAGCGCAATCTATGCCTTGAGGACGGCCGTTTATGTGATCGGAGCAGGCGCCGATTGTAAAGCTTGATGCGGTAGGATTTCCAACACTCGCAACTGATGAGGCGCTGGGCGAGATCGGCATGGACGTTGATATGCCGCCACTGCTGGCATTAGGAGAGCGCTGAGACTGCGACTGCAGGGATTGAGACTGGGGTTGGGGAGTAGCCGGCGATTTAATTCGATGTTGAATATCGATCAATTCACATGTCTTGCAGTCTACACCCTTGAAGTCTGGGTGTTCCAAGCAACTGGTGGGGAACAAGAGGTGCTGTTGCTGTTGTTGCTGCTGCTGTTGCTGTTGCTGCTGATGCAATTGCTGCTGCAGAAACTCCGTAAGTAGTTTGACACCCCTCGCATTCTGCTCATTAGCCAGTGCAGCGAGGGATGCGTGAAAGGAACTAAGTTGCGCTTGTGCCTGCGCTTGGGCCTGTATCGGTGGGAAGACGACGCCGCTGCCAGAACCGGCCACTTGTTGTTGCTGTTGGAGTGACAGCATGTGCTGCTGCAAGATATTGGCAGCTGTTGAAGCTACATCTGAGTCGATTGGATGGTGAGACGGCGGTGGTGTGTCAGAGCCAGATGCAGAGGCGAATGTGGACACAATTGGACTCCCACTGACACCCGTAATTGTATCTGTTGACTCTACACCTTGACTCCGTTTAGGTGACTTAGCGCTACTTATATTATCAGTACTAGTTGCCTTCAGTGGGGCTCCTGGAGGCGAGCCATCCCGACTACCACAACTGGACTGTGGTGTGGCATCTATTGCTGCCGGTGGTGGTGATTCGATTGGCATTGATGCTGATGCGGATGAAACGCATGATATCGATGCAGATGAAAGGTTATTATTAGTCTTTGTTGTTGCTGAATTTAAGGAACCAAATTTTACAGTTGATTTAACTGCTACTTTACATGATGATGACTCGCCACCATCACCATCACCAACACCCTCACTCTCGCCCTCAGCATCGGCCTCCCCGTCGACCTGCTTTTTATGCTTATTCTGTTTCTGACTGTTATCGATACTATCGATAACTTGTTGTTGGTCGCTTCCAAAAGCTGGCTGCTCGACTGGCTCTAGGAACTCAGTGGCAGTGCAATTAGCACCACCGCCCACAGCATTAACATCCAGGGGTTGGAGAAATGATATCTGCGGCTTCTCATCCATGTTACGTTGAATGATGGCACTAGAATATTCGCGGTTCAACAGGCGCTGCTCAAGCTCCAGCAGATTGAGCTTATGCTCCGTGCTAGCATGCAAGCTAAACGAGTTGACGTTGCCAAAGGACAATTTGCATATGAAGCACATCAATATCGGCTTGTGCTTGTGGGTCTGAAAGGCATTGGCTGGGTCCTGGCAATGTATACTGGCATCTTGGGCAGACACCACACGAAACGAATTGATCCTTGGACTTAGCTGGCAACCTTTTGGAATGGAAATACAGCTCGCCGAGCTGTTGCCATCCGCCGCTTCAGCTTGCACTTGTCCTGGTCCTTTGCCTTCGAAGGAATTTGTTGCTTTCCCACAGGACGAGACCGTTGCTGTTTGTGCACCCAATGGTGTGGGTGTGGGTGTCGGTGTGTTCGTGTTCGTGTGCGTGTGTGTATGTGTGTGGGTGGGTGTGGGTGGAGCACCGCTTGAACTCAAACTTATGCTGGAGATAGTCGCATTGCCTGCATCGATAATAAACGCACTGCCATCAAGATTGTAAACTATTTTGCCATTGAAAGTTTCAACATCAGAACTGGACATTGGAGAGCCGTCGTTAGCATTATTGGAGAGCTGAAATGAAAATCGAAAAATTAAAAATTTTATTAAATTTACGACTTAAGACTTTAAATAAGCACTAATGCAAAGATAACAATATTTAAAAATTGATTAAGAGAACATGTTTTAAATGAATGCAGCCTTCGGAAGGCATCCAATGTTGACTCAACGACATGTTGAAAAACGTATACAGCATATTTCATCACTTTTGTATGAAAAATTGCATGATCAGCTTGAAAATTTTGTTCCATGTCTCTAAAAACCTACATTGGAACCTTACGATCGCAGCATTCATTTAAAATGTATTCTCCCAATCAATCTTTAAATATTTATTTTCAGATTTTTTTTAGTTGCCTGGAAGATATAAAGGGATCCTTCCTACTCAGCCGAAGCAATTGCCATATGAGTTATTTTGATTTTGGGTTAATTTTTGCAATTGTTTTAGCCATTTTAAAATTTAATTGACAATACAGATTTTTTGAGATAATATGCCGAATCCCGGACATGATTTGCTTTCAAAAGGGATATTTTAAGGATATTATTTTCTCATATGTATATTATTTTATATGATTATGCCAACTGTCTTAGTGCTACTCTTGTTGCTAGCACTGTATATTTTAATAAATGAAAAGTTAAGTTTAGATAAAATCAAAAATACTTACTACAGTTAATTTGTAAGCAAGTCATTTTTTTAAATCAACAGTAAAGTTATTATTGTAAATGCATCTGGCAACCTTGTTCTCCTGCAACCCTGCACCGCCAGTGCCTATCGATATTCACCGATAGGTAGTATCGTTTATCACCAGTCGCCGCCAAGAAGGGCCGCATTTTGTACCTTCTATATTTCACACAAATAAACTTGCATTACATTATCTATTCACAAAGAATCTCTGGAATCAAAATACAACAGTTATCCATCCGCTTATAATACTAAATTTAACTACGATACCATATCTATTTTTTTCTAAGCAACATCTGAATCCATTGAGAAATGGTAGAATCCTGTGATCGGATGAGTACAAAATTGTGTTGTTTGGTAGTCGAGGATCCCGACAGTATGTAAGGCAACCAAAATTTTAAAATTTCTAAATATTTGCACAGATTTACCTCCAAGACAAACATGTTAATTGGATTATAATGATATGGGCGTGTTTTTCATATTTCTGTGTCAGACCCATATGTTGGCTCAAAACTATAATAGATAGATAGACATAAATAGGCCAAAAATTCTGCAGGACATTGTGCAACCAACAAATAATAATCTTCTTTGAGAGATCGTTAAGAGCTCCTCGAACTCAACGATACTAAAGAACTTCAGGTTCCGTCATTGTAAGGCGGTATTTCACAATAAAGGCTTCACAATAAATTACTAAAATTGTTTAAAATTAAGTGCACTTCACATATTTAGTTTTCTAAATAAAAAAAAAAATTTTAAGATCGTGTTCATCATTAAAATATTTTAATATGTTCATCATTACTATTATTTTGAACGGTCATTTTTTAGGCTATTACAAGAAGAAAAAAATGGCTAAATTTAAAAATAATAACTGTTAACTAATTTAATTTATATTAACGTACCATACAAAATATAAATGAAGAATTAAGATAAATTAAGTCCCTTAATTTTGAGTTTTTTGAATTACATTACACGCTCTACTCTTATTTTGTCCGCAACTGCATGTACATACAAAATATTTTTGAAATTTATTTTTTTTTAGCTTCCTGTTGTTTGTTTTATTTTATTTTACTTTATGTTTAAGGACTACAGAGTATTTAAAGGTGGACATACTTTCATGTGTATACGTACAATGTACATACATACATGCATTCATACTACATGCATATATGTACATATGTATGTACAATGTACATACATGGGTATGTTTGCTTCAACGTTTATACTAATGTGTATGTTTATACAAATTTGTATATTCACATACTTATCACAGGCATCAGTTCATTTGAATGTCGTTGAGCAGCAGCAACAGTAAAACAACAGCAACAACAACAGCTACAACAACAACTACAACAACAGCTACAACAACAACAAACAAGCGATGACAACAAAGGTAAGAACGATAACAATATAAATGTAAAATGGGTAATTACTTGACAATTATCTGAAATGCGTTTTCGAAGTGCTTTATAGCTATTTAATGACATCTCTGCTCTGATGACAACTTAAATATGGTGTGCGTGTGTGTTTTGCATGTATACATGATGTATGTACATATGTATGTTGTTATTGTAGCGTTGCATCACACACACACATACATATGTACGTGCATGTGTGCAAGTGCACTCAATGTAACTGCAATTTGCATTCAAACAAATGTTGCTAATAATTACATATGCACACACACACACACACACACACGTAAATATGTACATAAGTGTGTGTGTATATACTAGAGTTGAATCACTCCGTTCATATTAAGTTTATTCGAACTAGAGACATGACCCCAATTGTTTGTTCTTTCGTTATTTCGCTCTGTTTGTTCCAGTTCAATTACATTAGGCAACGGCAACGGCAACGGGAAGGGAACTACTACAATACCTTGAATGTAATTTGACATTCACAGTAAAATTAAAATAAAGATACATTTAATTGTGAGTTTAGGTCCGTATGATTCCGTCAATTGACTCACTTGATTTCAACTTTGTAGTTCCAACTGCTTTCCTGTAACCCGTTCACTATTAGAAAGTTATCGATAACAAGGGGTACAGAAATCAAAATAAAATCGGCATAGTGGTTGCTAATTGATAAACCAAAGTGATCTTCATTGGGATTCGTCCAGCTTTCCTTTGTAAGGATAAACAGTAATATACATATACAAAAAACCCTTTATTTATAAAAGCATTATATTTACGATTTTATTTAAAAATCCAAAAATATCTCCTATATTAGGTTAATATTAATTCCTTCAATAACACTAGTTTACAGCAAAAAAGGAGCTGGGCTCTCATATACTTTTTTTGATGTATTTTTTGACGCTGATTTCAAAAATGCAAGCCATTTATTTTTTCAAAGAATGGTTTTCGAAAAAACCGCGAATAGCTAGTTTTTTGGCAGTCTTTCGACTTATTTGTTAATATCTACATTAGATCTTATTTGATCTTTGAAAATTTAACACAATCCTATAGATAATTGTATTCCCTTTCTAATGGTATGCCGTTTATGTGAATTGAATAAGAATTAAAAAATCTACATACTCTCCAAGTTGAAAAATGTGAACTTTTTTTGAATTTTTGAAAAATTGCTGAATTTCAATTGGACTTTTAAAAATTCAAAAAATTCGTTAAAATACTTTTTAAGATTTATTATGTTAGATAATTCTTTTACGAATATTTTAAGTATACAATTTGTAAACTAGTGTAATTTATATGTTAAATAATTTCAAAAAATAATCAAAATTTTTAAGAAATATAAAAAATATATAACAGTTTGAAATCATGATTGAAATGCACAGATTATCCTTTCCTAAACTACTATTATGAATAATACTTTTGATAAAATATAATTTAATTTAATTTTTTTAAAATTAAATATTATATTAAATGGATTCGTCGCAGAAAATATCATAAATCTGGTGTCCACCATAAATGATCAACAGAATTGAAGGCTTCCCTATTCCTTGGCAAATATATTGTATGAACATGTGGGTGATTTTCTACGATTTTTAACACAGATTTCGGTCGTTTAGTTAACTGATTTTGATGAACTTTAAGTTCATAATATCGAGAATGGGACTTAGACTCTCAAATGGAACTAAACAAATTTAATCAATTGAAGTACAATTTTAAACCCTGATAAATATCTATATATAATGCACATAATTAAATTTAATGCAATGTATTGTAATTTTCAGATAAAATGAAATATAAGTTTGGAATTAAATGCTGTTGCTGAATGAAGGCGATTGGCAAAACCAATTGATGAGTTATGCTCAGATTCAGATTCAGATTCTTATATATTTGTATCTATGTACACCATGTGCTTATGTGCATATGTTTGTGGTTATAGATGGTTACACATGAAATCATTTCGCAGACATAGTTAAAGTTGTTTTAAAAAAGAGCAACGAGACAAAATTAAACGGTCTTTATAACCGTTACCAAGCGAGTCATAGGGCCATTAAATATACATTATAGTACATATGTACATATGTAAGTAAAGACATACTTATCGGGGTTGTTCAATGGCGAAAGATATTATTCAAAATGCCACCGAGGGTATTCTTGCACAGGCTGACCCTATCACACCCAATTATATATATATATATATATATATATATTATGCAATAATATTACAGTACTTCAAGTGAGAAAAATATTATTTTTCCAACTTAATAAATTGTTAATTTTAAACAAAAATAGCAATATGTAACAAAATTTTGTATCATATACCAAAACCAGCACTAGATGACGAAAACCCACTTTAAAAATTTTCCTGTAGTGAGACATATTTTTTTAAATTTTGTAAGTCTGGTTTATTTATTTAAGCTTTTTTTCCAAAGGCGAGACTGCAGTTTTGATCACTACTCGACAATCTCATAACCGATTTAAAAGGGCTTTATGTTTCCCGGGAGCTAATGAATGTATATATTAATCATTCATATACTTTCTTAAGTTTAAATCACTAATGCTTTAACTATATAATTTTGAATTAAGAAAATTATGATTTTTTGTGCGTTTTTTTTTATACCATTTTTTACTTTAAAATTCGAGAAAAAGTCGAAAAAAATTGTTTTTCCTTTGTGTCATTTAAGATAATATTCTTTGAAATCAATTGATATACTACAAAATAACAACATCTTATAGCTGGATATGTTTTTGTCAATATTAACGATTTCATTACTGAATGTCTTAAGAAATTTGATATTCAGTCCCGGAAATTACAACCAAACTAAATTTTCTGACCTCTTGATTTTAGAATCACATAAATATATAAATGTATAAATGTAGAAACGACCAAATTATGCGATGTTATGCTCACAGTATATACGATTTTATATATTTTATAGTCAACAGTTTTAAACTGAAAGCATTTAACGAAATTAAAAAGTCTATGGTTTATAAAGATTTCCAATAGTATGTTATTATATCAGGGATGACAACTCTTATAGTTTCTGCATATAAAATATATGAGTTAAGAATTATTAATTGATTTTTTTCATTAAAATTGGTAAAAAAAAAACTTACTCTTACTTTTCAGCAAAAAAATAAAATAATGATATAATAATTGGATTTCAAGTTTTTTTTAAAAACCATAAAATAACTTAATTTTTAACTTTTTTAATACAAATTTTTAATTAAAATTCCTTGCCAACTTTTGTTGTAAAATTGTTGTTAAATTGATTATTATAAAAATTAAAAATAAGTTTTTCCTAATTTTTAAATAGAAATTCTAACGAATAGATACATATATATAGATGTACGAGTGTACATACTCATAGTATTGAAGACATCTGTTTCTGCACAAGTTTATTAAAATTTTTTGGTATGCAAGTTGTGTTTCCGTTTCTTATTTAATATAAGATTCAACCAAATACTTGATTTCGGAATGCAAAGAAAATCAAAAATACTGTCATGATTAGGGCATTTGGTTATATGGGGTGAAGGGAAGTCAATGTCTGCACAATTGACAATGGGCATGGTCAGGTTTGGGATCTGCAACTTAAAATTGTGTATGTATAGGGCAAATTGGCGGGTATTGGCGTCAAAAAACATAACAAGAAAGAGCAGAAATTATGGAACCGAAGGTGTAATGAAAAGACGCGTTGCTATACACCACAGGCCTTTGACTTCAGACCTGATGAGTGCGTGGAGTTTTTGCATACCATCAGCCCAACACAGCCAAGAGACACAGAGACAGACAGTCAGATATCCGAGGCCACGACCAAAGCCTGAGCCCGAGCCCGAGCCTGAGCCTGAACCTGAACCAGAGCCTGAACCAGAGCCAGAGCCACAAGAAGGCATCGCCAAAGCCAAAGTCAAAGCCACATGCCACTCGATGGTGGTGGTTGATATATCACGGAATTTGTGTGTGGGTGTACTGCAAAAGCAAGACGAACTGAATATAAACCAGTTGAGGAATATGAAAACAGATAACGACTCCACACAGAAATAAAGACGTACAACAACAAGGCACGTGCAACGTGAAGATATATATACACACACATACACACATACACACACACACTCACACACACACACACACCATAACACTTACTCCTACCGCAGATTCAGATGTACAAAGGCAAAAATGTATGAAAGGAAGGGAAGGGCAGTCGGGTTGTAGAGCGGGAAGTGTGGCAAGGAGAACCTTGACTTGCCTTTGTTTTGGATATGCGGCCAAGGAGGCACTGAACTTTTCTTAGCCGCGTCTGCAATTCTCCGCCTAAAGTGTTAGCTCTTTCTTACAAATATTTTTGTGATGTAATGTTATGTATTTGTTATGCGGAAAGAATAGCGAAAATTCTGTTTAGTTTCACCAAACCAATTGATAAATTAATAACTTACATATGAAAGAACGATGGAATATACTTATGGAAATAAATAAACATACAAATAATATTAACGAAAAACAAAATTAATAAATAAAAATCTTAATAATAAAAATAGAAGTAAGAATGCCAATTTAAAACATATTGTTATAAGAAATTAAAACGAATAATCTATTGGAATGCGAACAGAAGCTATTTTATTTATACTATACGTAGATTAATGTTATATAACAAATGTTATACATCTCATCACACTACTCAAAAAATAAGTATAGAAACAAGTATAAGTGATATTATAGAGTATGGAATACCCTTTAAAGCCTGTCTTACAATTACATATATTTATGTACAAAACACGCTCACATCTACGCATATGAGCATTTCCAGCATGACGTTACGTGACAAGTGAAAAGAAGCTAGAAAAAAGTAAAATTTTTTACTTAACGTTGTAATAGCGCAAACCTATGCAAAGTGTGAAAGCCTTTTCGTATAAAACATTTTTTAGAATGATTAAGAATAATGTAAGTTAATTTTTTAGGCTATTTCATTTAAACACCTTTTCCTGTTTTTTTTTAACAAGCCTTACTATAAGACGTTACGTTACGTGACAAAAATTACCATGGTACATTTTGAATTAATGATCGTCCTTAAAAATTTATTTAACACAAATAAAACATTTAAAAGGAAAATTAAGTAATTCAGAAAAAAAAAATTTCATTAAAAAAACTAAAAAAAAGCTTTGAACCCTATAATATATTAAATTTTGGACATTTCTCTATAATAATTAAAGTTAAAAAAAAGATTTGGATGACATTTAATTTTTTGTTCTTGGTGGACCTTTCTGTGGAAATGCAAGTAAAGCAGTGCGTGCTGTATCTGAGCTTCAAGCAGTTCAATGGCAGTATAAACACGAAAAACACTTAATGACGTTAATTCAGGACCGGGAATAACAATTAGTATTTCAATTTCTAAGTAAAAAAATATAAAATGAAAGGAGTTGCCATATATTCAACAATGTCATAAACTTATTTGAAGAATCATTTACAATATTAATTCGTTCATTTATACAATTATTGTTAATTAAAAATAATTATTTGAAATAATTTGTTAAATAAAAAATATAAAATAATCATTACGTTTCAATTTTAGATTTATAGTAAATAAGTAATTATTAAAAACAGATTTTCCTAAAACTACACATATATGCTACGGTTCCTAGTTTACATAAAAACCGACAAACAAACAGGCACACAGACATAGCTAATTGGGCTGTTAGGGTTCGTATTAAATTGTCTGTCGACTTACTATTTACAGGGTATTAAAAGGTTAAAAACAATTTAATTATCCGTGATAATTTTTGAGGTTCTTGCACTGCAAATGTTTTGATCAGTCCCTGGCAAGGTGCTCAAATTTGGTGGTATGTGATGGAATGTAAAGCTAACGCGAAGGTCGGACAAAAAACAGAAGAGAGAAATAAAAAATTTCACCCAAATGAGTTTGATGATACTAAGTAAAAAATATTATGGCAATCTTATGTTGAAGATTATCTATCATATTAAAATTATATAAAAAATAAAATTATATATATAAAAAAAAATGATATATATAAAATTTTAATTATAACTTCCTTTTGCAAGGGTATAAAAATATCAATACACATATTGGCAATAAGATTAGATGACGCAAGGAATTTTTCCCGTAAGAAACTTCAATTATTCTGAATAAACGGGATTCTTATACTATTAAAAGTATTTAATGTTTGAATCTATCATCCACTTGACCTATTTATACTATTTTATTAATAGCACCCTCTAGCCTTCTATGAAGTCATCATTCGCACACACATGGTGAAACTTTTTTTTAAATACTTTCTAAAACTACTAGCGTATTTTTAAAGCTTTTCTTAGGTTTATATCCTATGATCAATGGGCTAAATTAACTTTTAAAATACCAATTATTAATCTTATTTAGCTGTTTTGCACAAAAACCGAAATATCAAGTTCTTCTTAAAAGCTAATAACTTAATTAATCTAACGTAGTAGGAAAATAATATAAAAATTTGAAATAAAATAAAATTTCTCAAAAAAAAAAATATATACATAATACTAGCTTACACGGTGCGCGTTGCTACGCTTTCAATACAATATCACAATGATTGTAGCCTAAAGGATCGACTAATTCGCCTCCGCTAAAAACCTATATTTGCAAACATATGTACATACATTTTTAATTTGGGTCGAATTCAAATAATAATATACCGAGTGTCACCCACCCGCTATATTTATACACAATAAACATAGATTCAGAATTTAATTGAAACCGTAATAAAAAACCAAATTTTGGAATAACTCCAAAACCGCCAAACCCGCCAAACCCGCCAAATTTTGTTAATAGAATATTAATTTTATTGTGCCGCGGGGCCCCTGCCTAATTTCACGCTTCTCTAAGAACTCAGATTTTTTAATAAGCGGGGCCATACTACAGGTCCTGACGGGTTCCAGTGTGCCATACCCCTACGACGTAACTGAGTAAATCGTCGCTGTTAACCAAAAACTAACAAAATGAATTAATTAAGTTAAAATTATCGCTATTTCTACTTCCAAATACATATAACCATTTAGGCAATGTATTAGTAATATCGCTAATTGAGTCGTAGATATTTTTATCCGGACCCTCCGGCTCACCCATAAGCAATTAAACAGACATACATTCTGACAAAAGAAACGAAATTATTGATTAAGTATAATTAATTAAGATAAACTTAACTTAGTTCCAACATGTATTATTCTCTAATATTTAACTGCAGCAGATCTCGTCAAATTTCTCGATGGACTATCATTGTTTTCCCATTTTACCCTTTACCCAAAGTAAAGCACCTCCGACAGCTTACAGCTTCGGCCTATAAACACACGACCATGAACACAAGGAAAAGGACGGGTAGAGAGTTGGGAATGGGTATCAGGTATGGGTATGGGTATCGGTATGGGTATCGGTATGGGGACACACCTTTACGAGTACCGTACGTAGGGTACATACATAAGTATATACTGAAACATTTAGCTATGGGTGATCAGTACCTCTCCACGTACAATACAGATCGTTTTATATTGAATTGGAGGGGGGCAGAGGTATGGTGTGTAGAGGGTATAGGGGTACGGTGTACAGGGCATTGTGTGTGGAAGTTTTTACTGAGAAATCGCCTTTGTTCTCCGATTCAGCATAAAAAGTTGCGAATATAAAACAAAAGTGTCACTTGCTGTTCGGTCTGAATCTGAGCTTGCATTGTTTTTTTCCTTTGTTGTTGCCAGATTTTTTATTCATGTATGTATACATACATATATGTATGTCTGTTTGTTTGTATTATGGTTTGGATGTGGTCATTTGATTTGTTTTTTTTTTTACCTTGCTTTGCTTCCACAAGCTGCTTCACAATCATACATTTCGGTAAGATCAATGGATCGATACGATACCCGGTAATGTGACAAAAAGGAAACCAGAAGGCACAGAGACCATGTCGCAGCCTGGGGCTGGAGCTGGGGCTGGGGCTGGGGCTGGGACTGGGACTGTGGCTCAGCCTGAAACGTTGGCTGTCTAAGGCTCGGGAACGGTGATGAACTGTTTTCAAAATTCTCTCTGTGGTCAAGTCGAAAAAGAACTGCGCAAAAGAACAATAAATTTCATTTATTTTAAGCCAGTCTTTTTGCCTTCATTAAAATTGTCGCGAATTGTTTCCAACGCATGAATATGTTAATGAATTATTGTCTACACACACAAATACACCAACATACACACATCACCAGCATCTGCAGGGTACACCCAGACAATGCACACACACACATACACACAAACACTATTGTCCATTGGCTTACTTCTGGGTGGAGGGGTCACGGCATGGGGCCACTGCCTCTTCCTTTGCCACGGCAAGAGGCCCATTCGAATCATTACGGGCTGGAGCAGGAGCAGCGGCAGGGGCAGGGACAAGGGCACGGGAATGTCACAAAAAGTGTGAGCTATTGTTTCGGCTCTAAGGCCTTTGACGACGTACTCAGTACGTATTCCAAGTCTTGCCAGACGCTGCGCTTATGAGGCGTTCTTAATACTGATGTATGTATATACTTGTGCATGTACGTATGTATTCACTCGTACATATGTACATGCATTCATTATGCAAGAAAGAGCTTATGATGACACAGCCCAAAACGTACTTCATTTCATTTTGTAGCAAAATGTGGAACACATTAAAAGTAGTTTTTGACTTTTCTCTGATCAACGGTTGGTTCTCAGTTGCATGATCTTTTAAATATAAAAGTTATGAGTGCAGAATTATTTATATTGTTTTTTTTTTCTTTCAATAAATTTGGCACGCCAAAGCTATATACCCTTTAAATGGTCTTCTAAGAAAATATTGAATACTTTTGCATAGAATATCTCATTTTTGACACAATTGTTCCTATGGCAGCTATATGATAAAGTGGTCCGATTTAATTCAAACTTGGTCTGATTGTACAAATCGTAAATATACATCGATATGCTAAGATTGGAAATGATATCTTTAAAATTAAAAAAAATTTTCATACAAACACTTTTCATGAAAATGAAGTGTCTCCGGTTATTCCTATGGCAGATTTATGATATAGTGATCCGGGCTTATGTTGACATATAAACTACATACGATATTAAACTTCATATGTGCCAAGTTTCATCAAGATAGCTCAAAGATAAAGCCAAAAGTAAGCATAGAAACAGACAGACAGACGGACATGGCAATATTTTTATTTAAAAATTGTTACTAAGCTTGCAAGAACCTTAATATTGATCTTTTAAAGACAAATGATCTACCAATGGAAAAGTATTGAGATTAAGATCTTCTATGTAGGTTAACTCTCGAAAAATATTCAAAATCAATTTTTATTTTTAACTTTTAAAATTAAAAAATCATATAAACAACAAGATCATTATATTGGGTTATTCGGTTGACAAAAAAAACCAGAAATTTCAAAATTACAGACAGGCATCATTCAGCAATTCATCATTTTTTAAAATGTGGAGGGAGTCGAAAGTAAAAATAATGTATATAATTGAGGAAATGTGTATGTATGTATGTGTATATAATATAACACGGTTCATAATGGCATGAGCAGTGGTGTGTGAGTGAGTGCGCTGTTCACTGTCGCAATCGCCCTCTATTTGCAATAAATAGCCAGTGAGATTGAATGGACATACACACACACACACACACACACACACATACATATACGTACTACGTCCCTATTCTTGGGACTTAAGTCGTTGCAACAGAAAACGAAACGAAACAAAACACAACAAAACTAAACAAAAACTGCGAAGGGCGCACCACATCACATTTAAATCCATAAATTCATAAGCAAGCTGCACACAATGGAGGACCAGCAAAATAGGAAGAAGAAGCAGAAGCAGAAGCAGAAGAAGAAGAAGCAGCAGTAGACATATAGGAAGAGTAAGAGTGAAAAGTAATAATAAAACGAATTAATGCACTGTAAATATACTATGTATATATGTATGGGTGTAGGTATATGGACACAATACAAAAAGGACAAAAACAAAGACGAAATAAAAAGAAAGGAAATGTATGTATGCATGTGTGTATGTGTGATTGTTTGTTTGTAGCTACGTAAATACATACATACATACATACATACATACGTACGTATGTATATTGTATTGAAGGAATTGTTTTCTTTACCTCCTGTTCTGAGAATCGGATGCTGTACTCCAGCATACAATGCGGCTCATGATCTAAGCTCTCAATGGGTAACAGGCAGGGGGAACTGAACCAAGATGAAAGGGTCTGGGCACCCAGTAAACCAGCCACGTCAAGGAGCAACCACAGCTCAGAAAGAAGCGCGTTCATTCCGGTAACAACAAGAAAATATGGCAACAATGACAACAATAGCCAGGTCGGAGCGATGCGCGATTTCGATTTCAGTTACGAGGAATATGTACATTCGAGTAGTATGTTCATTTTATTTTATTTTATAGTTGTTAATAAGCAAACAGATGTTGACACCAATTGGTATCGGGATAGGAATCGAATATTAATTTTATACAATTACGTTACACCCACATCCCGAAGTACATATATATGAACATATAAGTGAAAAACTTAAAAAGTTAATATTAGAGATATATATTTTTGTGTTATTTGTTAAACAATAATAAAATTTAAAGCAAAACTGCATCATTACTATTCTTTTAAAGCCTTTAGAGCTTGTTAAATTTAAGAAAAAGGGGTCGCACGTAGACTTTTGTCCACCACTGTATACGCTCAGTGCCTAAAATGCCAATGGATGACTTTCTTTGTACTTCTAAGTATTTGGTCAACTAGTCCTTTTCAAAATTTTTCCTGACTTTTAAGACAAAATGAAAATGAAACATTTTGAAATCATGGTTTGTTCTTAGGGGATTCTATTGCTACATTTTTCACTCTCTCCAAAAAAAATCGCACATTATACTTGTATAAGTATAGGATTAGATCGAATCAGCTGCATATACACACCTGGACAGAATAATAGGTAAGGGTCCTCAATTTTTATCAAAATGCAAATTGTGAACAGTTTTTAATATCTAAGTTGCATTTTTGAATAAGAACATTTTGATTATTTAAATTATTAAAAAAAATTAATATTAAGGTACTAAACTGAAACATAATTGATTTTGCCCTGGACATAAATACTCGTTAATCAATTTATCTGATACCCAAAAGTAAGTTTTTAGCAGTATAAGTAAAATGTAATTATAAAAAATTAAGCAAATAAATTTTTTTTATTATTATTTTTTTTATTAGTTAACATTTTTTTTTTTAAATTAATTAACATTAAAAGTGGCACCATTTACATTTTGATAAAAATGGAGGACCCGTAGCAATTATTCTGTCCAGGTGTGTATACTTTACACTATAAAGTTTAAAATATCGGCGATCGCTATCTTTTTTGTACATATCGCCTTGTTTTATGATCCCTGCTTACCCGTTTTGTAATGTGTTCACTGTACAGGGTGCAAAAACGCTCGAACCGAAACTCGAATGAATTTTGCCGACTCAGCATAAGTACCAATTCAATAATGAGCTTAATTTGAAGAGTGGTCTGCAAATTAAAAATGATAATGCCAAAAAATATCTCTACACACTCTTCTAAATTCACTTCAAGTAACGAATGTGTGAAAGTTTGATACGTAGCCAGGTGCCAGGTAAGAATAAGAGGTTGTTTCGAATTTTTTTTTTTGAATTAAGCCAAACTGGTTCTAACTCGCATGCAATTAGGTAGGTAACGGAGCAGGCCAGAAAATTTGTGGAAATGTTCGCACAAACTCAGATACACACACACATATGAATATACTCGTACATACATAGGTATGTAGAAATTCTTACTGCTTGACTTTGGAGCCAGGACCGGACCTACAATGCTATTATACACCCTTGATCCAATATCGTACATCATACGATCAACACAACCACAAGAATCAAGGCAAAAGCCTCTTCTTTCTAATTATGTGTTATTATGTTTAATTTTTGTTTTTCGGCGCTATACACTTGCTATAAGGATTTAATCGCTTGGACTTTCAGTTTGCCAAATTTACATAATTCCTTTTCCAATCGGCATATCAATAATCTTACTGTCCTCTAAAGTAATCTGTGTAAGCGTATAACAAAATTTTAATCGTCATTAAGCCAACTAAAGCATTAAAAAAATGTCTGTAAAATGTAAAAATATATATGTAATTTCTTAATATTATATTTTTATATATCAGAGTTATTTTAGATTTTTATATTTTCGTTAAAAAATGTTCGAGATTCAATTTTATTTATTTAATATCTATTATTATAAATTATGTTATTATAATATCTATTATTATAAATTTCAATTATTATTTCTCTCAAAAATAATCAAAAATTGTAAGCAGTTACTCAGTGTAAAATTATTGAATACTGTGATGTTTTCTCGTAAAAATTGATTTTTTTCAAGTTTCGATTACTGATTTATCAATCGATTCTGCTTGTTCGATGTTTTTACAAAAGTTTCTTTTTATAGTTCGATTGCAACTTATCCATCGAATAATTATAATTTAACCTAATACTATTATTATGTGCATACACTTGTCATGGTCATTGCAGAGTATACACACTTCGGCCGTCCGTCGCATTCCTCGTCGTTCCTTTTTATTGCCGCTTCGTTTACTTAACCCTTTCTTGTCAGCTCCGCTTTTTTGTCGAGCAGTAATTAAATATTGCGTTCACGTAATTGGCTCTATGTCTGTATGTTTGTATGTATGTATGTACGCACATACATGTGTATTTATAATAATTTGCGACCAAGTATCACAACACATTATGTGTCTGAGACTTGGTCTCCGTTTTCGCTTCAATCAGCGCGGCATAGTGGCTGTATCCGTTTGCGCATGATCATGTTGGGCATTAAAAACTCAAAAAAAAAAGAGTTCAATGCCCAAAAACTGGCAACAGTATATGTAATGTACGTACACATATGTACGTATGTACGTATGTGTTTGCCTATGCATGTATGTACATAATTCGTGTCCCACAAAGAGGTGTTAAATTATTTCAAATGCACGAAGCACCGCCAATCGAGCAGCAGCAATCACGTATAGACACAAACATACATACAACCATACATATCTGTATATATATATATATATGTATTTATATGCATCTCCCATATACACATATATATATGCAAAAGTAGAACGTAGCACGCCAGTGACAGAATACAGAATAATATGATATCACAATCTATCACACCAGCGATTTGGGTTCACTTCAATCACCATAGAGTTTCAAGGGAAATGGCACTATCAGGGGTGTTACGGAAACCTCTTCCAACCGAATTCCAAACGAAAACAGAAAACTCTAATCGATGATTTCAAAATCTCTACTGTTTTACTAGAGATTTGTGTAAATACACAGATAAACGATTTTTTTAAATTAAAAGTTGAGTAAAAAGTTAATAGAATAAAATGTATTCTATTTATCTGCATTTTCATTTTTCTTAATTTAATCCGTTTTAATTCATCATTTTGTATTTTACAAAATCTCTAGTAAACGCTGCTAGCGGCTGAAACCAAAAATCAATAGCGATGCCAACTTGTTTGCAATTGAGTTCGAAAAAATGCGATGTTTTAATTTGATTAAAATGTCAATAAAAAATGTAAGATATAAGTGTTATTTTAAAAGATAAGAAATATTAAAGTCGTTCCTCTAAGATTTAATTTTTATAACTGTATATTAATTTGTGTAAATTATCATATTTATGGCCAAATAAGTTGGCAGATTATGTGAGAATACCAATCGGAAGAACAAGATCAATTGTTAACAAAATGTAATTTGATTATTTAATTATTTAATATATGCATATGCAGAGAATTGTCACAGTAATCTCTGCTAACTGAATTCTAATTCATAGGTTCCCTTAGAAATCTCCTGATTTATCAATATATTTACTCAAACATGTCAATAAACATAGAAGAAACGTTTATCTTTGGCACGCCGAAGCTGTACACCCTTAGAATGGTCTTTTAAGAAAACTTTGAATTCTCGACGAATTGTTCGTATTACAGCTATATGATAAATTGGTCTGATATTAATAAAACTTTGTCAGATTGTTCAGCTCATAATACTAATTCGATCGATGACATATAATTTCTGAATCGAAAACTTGACAATCAAAAAAGTTTTGTATGGAAGAACTAATTTTTCAACCCAATGTTCCTATATGGTATAGTGGTCTAATTATGATCAAACTTGGTTGGATTGTACAAATCATAATTCTACATCGAACTGTTGAGCTGTTAAATTGAAATCTTGAAAAACAAAGTTTATCATACAAGCAGTTTTCGACTGATTAATGCTATAAGATATAGTGGTCTGATTTTAATAAAAATTGGTCGGATTGGACAGATTGTAATACTACAACGATATGCCAAGTTTGGTTTAGATATCTTGAACAAAAAAGTTTTTTATACAAACACTTTTCATGAAAATTAAGGGTCGCCCATTATTCCAATGGCAGCTATATGATATAGTCGTCCGATCGAGCTGATTTTGACATATAAACTACATACGATATCAAACTTCATCTGTGCCAAGTATCATCAAGATAGTTCAAAGATAAAGCCAAAAAGTAAGCATAGAAACAGACAGACAGACAGACAGACGGACGGACATGGCAATATCGACTCAGCTCGTCGTCCTGATCAAGAATTATATACTTTATGGGGTCGGAGACGTCTCCTTCTATGCATTACACATTTCGTGTCAAATTATATAACCCTCTTGCAATGGTATAAAAATAAATAAATAAAACTGTTAATTCTAACTTCAAATTGTATCAATGAGTTGTCTTTCAAAATAAACAATATTTAGCATGACATTTAATAACATGTAGACTAACAAGCAGCTGGCAGGATATTGATTTGAAATATCGAAAAATAAAATCTTTTGAACTTTGTGACACCAAATACTTTTTATAGAAATTTGCAATAGACTAAATATTTTCGTTCATCTTACACTAGATTCATTTGTGATCCACTAAAATGTTCAACCGCTCATTTTGATTATTCGTTCAATTGAACACATTCCGATCGAGCAGACACAACATTAGTATCTAAGCTCTTTGAGCAATAATCTCTTTTAATTATGAGTGAAACGACGTCTCGACAACTTCCGCTGCTCGCCGCTCTTATTGTTTAAATTGCTTTCCGAGTCATCTTCGTCGAATTACAGTTTTGAATCACCCGCAATCACACCTCGCGGCAGACATACACACATACACACACACACACAACACTCACACTAATTACACACACACTCACAGACTGTGGAAGTTGTACGTTTGTCTGTATGTAGTACACCGGCCAATGTATCAACAAACAAACATACATACATACATACATACAGATGTAGTACTTACTGACATACGAACTAGGCTTGTAGGCTCCAAAACAAGTTTATGAAGAAATCGTCGAGAGAGCAAATGAGAAACAAAAGATAATTACTGTTAAGACTCTTTCCACTTAAAATTTGTATAAAAGGTTCAACCGCAGCGCGAACAGTTATTATAAGCAATCACTGTTGTTCTTCAACCGATTCTGATGCACTTTGAAGAGATATATATGTATGTATTTATGTATGTATGTGGGTAGGTAGGTACAGTATTACACACATATATTACATTATAGCATATGAATGTTTCAATATTCACAAGCTTAACAAATCTGAAGAGATTGCCAATAAACTAAATACATACTATACAATGTTTACATTCGTAATAATAATTGCAAATCAATTGAGTTAGAGAATATTAGGCCCGTACACCAGCCCAAAAATTAAATTAATTAATTAAACCAAAATAAAACAATAATAATAATAAAATCGACTTCCTAATCAAGTTTTTTTTTTGTGACATTTTATGCAGCTTCTATTATATGATTTTCTGTACTACCTAAAGTTTTAGCTTAAACTTAGCGTCATTTTAATATTTTTTAGATATTGAAAGTTCCAAAAAAAAGCTTTCATTTCCATTTTTTTGACTTCTTCAAAATATATTTTGTAATGTCGACTATAATAAAAAAATATAAATAATAATCATAATAAAAACGCTAACAAAAATACTCTAAACTTTAACTCTAAACAAGTCGTCGCATGTTTTTTATTTTATTGCTCACTGAGCCATCATTTCACTAGAACATTGTATTAACATTCGATCATTCCTTTGAAAAATATTTAAGATTTTCTCCTGACCTTATAAATATGAAATGCACCTTATAAAAAATTTCAAGTATACTCGAGCCTATACTCGGATTTTTTATGATGTATACACTTAGGATAAGTGAGCGCGACTGATCTGATCGAAACAAACCAATCAGTTCGGATCAATTGTGCCCGCTTTATGCATGATCGTTTGATCGTTGATGATCGAAAATTTTTGTTCAGCAGCAAAGAGTGATCGGTTACTGATGTGTTCAAATCAAACATTCAGTTCGAATCACTGTGATCGAGCCTGCACGATGCCGATGTATGTATTATATGAGTACATACATACAAACTTATGAATGTATATGTATATAAATGTGCAAAAAAAACATAATTGTATACATACATACATATGTATGTACATATATATATATATATATATATATGTATGTATATGCACGAATATTTGATGGGAGCATTGCTTGGGTGCGCACCAAGAGGAAGACGATAATGATTCGCCAATTTAATGATAATTTCTCTAACAATTATCCCGTAACTATAATTATGACCACATTAAAATACAAAATTCGTAGAAAATTTTAATTTCAACAAATTTGTGTTTCATCATTTATGTAGCATACATATGTACATATGTATGTAAGTATGAACTCTTATTTGAATTCATACATACTTATGTACATACGTTCAGTGTCGTATGAAGGGGGTTTTCGGAGCTCTCTTTTATGGTTAGAATTTAAATTATAACTTGTTAAAATACAATTATCAGGTGCAAGGGCGTAGTTAGCACTCTAACAAGGGGGGACTAAATTGTTGTGTTATTAACATTAAGAATCAAACTTGAAATTAACAATAATACCTTGGATTTTAGCCAATTTATCTAAACTTATCTCTTTCAACTCGAGCCACCACAAGTTGTAAAAAAAAATATTTCTGCTTTTTTTTAATACAAATTTTTTTATTTAAAAATTGATTTTTAATTTAAAATTTACAGATAACTGTTATTGCTTTAGAGAAAAAAAACTGAAAATAATTATAGTAGTCTAGTATTTGAATGCGCTTTGCAAAAAAAAATATCGCATATGGAGAATGTTTGGCTTCTTCTAGTGATGCGAGCCAATACGCGTTAAAGTAATTAAGCCTGTGTTGAGCGAGTGCTGGATAGCTGAAAATCAGGTGTTCCAGTGTTTCAGAAACTTCTGGCACCTTACATTTGCTACAGCTTTCATCTGTTGTTATTCCTAGTTTCTTAGAATGTGCTGCTGCTAGGCAATGACCATTTAGTACTCCTACCATTAGTCTGCAGTCACTTAAAAAACGATTGAAATTTTTATTAAAAAAAATTTGATTATAAAAAAGTTTTAAAAAATTATTTTCTTTACTAGGGATCGCAATAAATGTCAGGCTCAGTCTTCACACGGGGGAAAGCTAAACTTTTGTTGCATATAAACATATATTTACATATGAGCGCCAAATTTCCGGATAGGGGATGAAACAATTTTGAAAAGGATTTATCTGTCGGGAAAGCAACGATTTCATCGAATTGATGAGATATATTCATATATAGTATCGTATGCTTGCACTGTGGTTAGTTTATTTATGTACACTTGCACTATCTATGTACATACATACGTACGTACTTATAAATACAAAGAGCGTTGCTCTTAAGTCAATTGGCTGATTATCAGCTAAAGTTAAAGCAACAAAGAGAAACAGAGCAAGAAGTGAAACTGCGACTCGAACTGGCCAATGGCAAAGCTGCTGCGACAACTCCTTCGCCCGTACGGTGTCCGTCCCTGCCCATCCCGGCACAGCATTCGTCGAGTGCTGGCATTGCCAATTAAACCCCAACGGGGGTGGCTGCTGGCCACAACAACAACAACAACAAAAACAGAAACAGAAACAAAAATAACATCACCAACAACAACAAACACTAATTAATGCCCGCGTTTAGCCCGGACACGGCTTTTGAAGGTTGCTTGCCATTGGTTCTCGTTGTATATGAACGCATATGTATAAATGTATATATACATATATTTAAGCGAATTGAAAAAAGTGTGTAGGGATGGACAAAAGTTAAATGTTAAACTTACACGTTTTCAGAACTAATCTTTGTACTGAACGAATGAACTAAGTCCCTGATTATCGTTCACTCTAGTCATTTGAACCATTCTCGTTCATCGTTCATCGTTCATTCGAATCATTTGAGTTCCATTCTCGTTCAACTAATTTTCGTTCATTCTAGTCATTTAAATCCCATTCAAGTTCACTGACTCGATTCCCAAACAGTTTTCTTGACTTCCATAAAACTGGATCTCAAAATAACAAAATAATTATTATTTTTTGAACAGCTTGAAGCCAAACATCAAAATAAAGTTATAATTATTATTATTTTTTATATGTTTATTTTTCTTTTTATATTTTATTTATTATTGTATCTGTTTAAATAATGAAAGTTTCAGTTTTATTTTAATTTAAATAATTACATTTTACAGAACTAACATAAAAAGTGTTTGTATGAAAAACTTTTTTGTTTTTCAAGATATAAAAACCAAACTTGGCATATCGATGCGAATTTACAAGTTTCGGACCACTATATCCTATAGCTACAATAGGAACAATCAGCCGAAAATGCTCATTTGAAAAACTTAGTTTTTAAGATGTCAAAACCAAAGTTGGCCTTCCAAATTTTCTTAGGAGACTATTGCAAGGGTATATAGCTTCGGCGTGCCGCAGATAGCCGTTTCTTTCTTGTTTTTTTCTTTTTTTTTTTAATTTAGAATAGTTGTGTTTTGTTAGTGGCTCAAGAAAGAAGAATAAATAAGTTCTAATCTTTAAGTTATAGTGCAAAATTATGTATTTATCGATTTTTTGATTCGTTAGAATAATATAAATAATGGAAAAGAATAATATCCCAAAATCGTTCTCAAAATTTCGAGTACAAGTTTTGGTTTAAATTAAGATTTGTAATCTTATATTTAAAGCTTCATTTTATTCTGTTGTTAATTTTGTGAGTTTCTGTTAAATATATTGTAAAATAGAAACAATTTAAATATCAATTTAGTTATAAACATAGCGATAAGTTTAAGAACCAAATGTAATAAGATTGTTGAATACGATGATATTATCGATGACACGATGATGATATTAAAATACGGTTATCGATACATCAAGCGTCGATAAAATCAATTCATAAACGTTTGTGATATAGAGCAGAAGCAACAGTTAGAAAACGAATATAAACGAGTTTAATATTTTACAATATATTTGAAACATTTTACTATACTTAAAGAAATATCTAGGTTAGTGATATCCGGCTTGTTTGTTTAAAATTCGAGCCCAGAATTGATTTACAAATCGACAGCTGTCACTTGTCCTGCTGCAACATTCAACATGCTGCGAAATGTGTATGTATGTATGTGTATAGTTGTTTATATGTGAGACAGTGCGTGTGTGTGTGTGTGTGTGGTCCTGTCGGTGTGAATGAAATGCCGTCCTTAAAGCAGGCATTTCAAACAAACAAAAAACCTTTATTGACCGTAAAGATAAAACTGAGCACTTACGAAGAGGTGTAGGTGCTAAGATACCAACACACATACATACATACACACACACTCACACACACTCACACACTCACAAAACAAACAAACTGTGGTCAAACATGCGATATTGCTGCTGAACAGGACAAACAGGGTGGGACTGGGGACGGAGACGGAGACGGAGACAGAGACCGAGACGAACACGTAGACTTGACCCGACCCAGTCACGAGAGCGGAGAAGTCTGTCTTGACCACCGGATTGTGAATGGTTCCCCCGTACAATTTTGTGAAGGTGTGGGGGGGTGGAAGGGGGTTCTAACAAATTGTGTCCGATGCCTTGGATTGTAATCGTTCAGCGCACAGTGGTCGAAACGGTCGATTTAGCTGCATTTAATTCAAATTTCAAAGTGAAGATTACAGGCAAAATATATGTTTGTCCTCATAACTGATGTTATAAACAATCATCGTTTGGAATTTCTAACGATAGCTTTGAGTTTTGCCGCCTTTTTGCGCGCCAGTTGGATTTTCTTCAGAGAAAGTGTAAAAATTAATTGTTAAACAAGTTTTTTGATTTAATTGAAGATAAAGGTATGTATTGTTGTAGTACATAATGTAATATTAGTATATAATTAGATAAGAATCATAATTATTTAACATAGCAATAATTATATTTAATACTATACTTAACATTTAATGATATCATATGTAACGATCCAAAGAACTGAAAATAAGATCTTGAAGCACATTCTAAATGCTCCTGAAGGATCCAAGCAAACATTCAGTGGCTGAAGTAATACCCAAGGCCAGGCTGGACAGGATGGATGTTCATAGAAACCAACTAGCCATTAATCTCCTAGATATTAGCGACCAGCGTCGAAGGCTTATGATGCTCCATTCTCTCGATTTACCATTCAGAGTTCCCTAACGGGGAACCCTTTCTTTTATTAATTACAATTGATCATCGCTAATACCCATGTATTATATTCCCTGCTATTGTACCATAATATTTAAATGAATGCTCAATGGACAGATGTAAATATAGAAATGTCAAATAAAAAAAAAATATATAAATGTAACATTAAACGATAAATGTAAATGAACAGCTGATAAAATGTTAAAAGAACTCTGGCAAACATATCGACAACTCGATATGCCTTGATCGTTAAAACAGACTACAGTTCTATATAATTAATAATTGTTTTTGACCTGTGCTTATCTCTTATATTCATACTTTGTTGTGGAACTTAGCCTTACTAATAACTCTTTTATAATATCAAACATCAGACTTCAGTGGAGTGCCACTTTAAAAATTCAAGAGGATTGAAGCTAATTTCAATTTTATAAATTAATAAATTTTCTAATAAATATATATTATATTTTTAAAAATTTTATATAAACAAAATATAATTTTCTTAATAAAAAAAAAACAATATTTTTCTTAGATTATTTCATTATCTATTTCCTATATGAGAAAAATTACAGACTTGACATACGGCAAATAATTAAAAAAAATAATCAAAAAAAATATTGTTTTGACATGAATGGAAAAACAAACACATGAAATTCAATCAGGACCGTAACCGATGACTTTTATAATAAAAATTACAATATAGTAAATTTTCAAACTTTTCCATAACTTCAGAAATCACAAATTTTTACAATTATGTACATATGTATGTATGTATTTTTGTATATTATTATTTTTCAACAATTTTATGTTTTTGTACATTTTGCATAAGTACTTAAACATAAATATATAAAGATGGATATGCAGATATATAGATCAATATATATGTAAAGAAATATCATTTTAAATTCATAAAAGATATTGAAAATTGACATAAATTTTATTATATCTTAAAAATGTAGGGTACTTTATTATAGATTATCGAATTAATGACAGATAACTCCTAATTTATATATAAAAAAAAGTTAGTCAGTCTAATTCGAATTTTCCGAATTTTCGTCGGGTTTAGGGTTTCTATATTCCTGGTCTGAAGGATTTATTTTCGGTATGTGCATTTCTTAGTGGAAAACTATTAAATCATAAAATAATAAATAACTTATATTAAAATTATTTTCGACTCTCAATTGCTGCTACAGGGATATTTGTTTAGTGCTTAATTGATAAGATCGAAGAGATCGATATGAATATATATTTGATAGGGGGTTCATCTAGTTAATTGTGTAACCATAGTTTCTTTGACATTGACAGCTTAGGATAATTGATTGATAGTTGGTATCATAGTATATACATACATACATACATACATACATACATACATACATACATACATACATACATACATATCATATCAAATCAATTAAAAACTTGACCACTAGATGGAGCCACTCTATATGCCATTTCTATAATGACAACGCTCTTGTCTGATATGGCATGACCCAACTGGTGGGTGGAGCCGAACAGAGCCGAGCCGACAAAGCCGAGCCAAACCGAGCCGAGTCGAGCTGTGGCAGCGCAGTTGCTTCATTTGTCTGCACCAATTAAGTGCGGCGTGTTTGGCAAATGAAAAAGTTAATTAAACCAGGCAGCGAAACGATAGATGGGAGAGGGGGCGTAGAGACGGGCGCTGGCGCACAAAACGACCAATCAAAGATACGATGCGGATACGATGAGGAAGCCACATTCACATTCATATTCACAAGTATGCGAATATTTCACGCACATCGCAACACTTCACACACACACACACATGCATTTATATATACATACATATGCGTGTGCACAGTCTTTTGCATGTGTGCTTGGGTCTCCACACACACACGCGCATTCTTACATTTATATACATCTGTACAATATATATACAATTTATGTACACACATGTGGCATTTTGTAAGGTCGAGTGGGTGGTTAGATTGTGGCATATGTACATACATACATACACTTATATATATATATATATATATATATATACATATATATATATATGTATGCGCATATATGGAGATCAACTCAACGTATGTACATACATATATATTTGCAACTGTACCAACATTTAAATGCCAATAATTACGAATTCTCACAGACGACACAGCAATTCAGTAGGCAGATTTTGTTTTATCACAAACCCAGAGCCAGGCAGTCTCGGTCTGGGTCTCGGCAGTCGGAGCTGGAGCCACGCCTATGCAACGCTGGTGTCTCATCTTCCCCAACATCAATCCCCGTTCCCCTTCCGCATAGCAAGTTTAGGGTTACGGTAACGAGCAGTAATAAGAGACTCCTTAAAAGCGTCATAAACGAGCGCGAGCGAAACGGAAAAGCAACCGATGCAGGCATTAGCAGCAGCAGCCGCGGCAGCAGCAGCAGCAGCATCAACAAAAACAATGAGCAGTAAAGCGAAATCATTGCCACTAAGTTCGCGTTCAACGCACCCATCTTGCTCACTCTTATTTGTTAAGCGTGTGTCTGTTTTAGCAAAAAAGAGAGCAGGCAGCGAGAGCAAGTGATTTGTGAGAGCGCTAAAGAATGAAAGAGAGTAATGTGCTGAGAACGGCTTTTAATTAGTGCAAAAATAAAACCGAAGAGAGAGAGCGAGAGTGTGAAAGAGACAGCTTGCAAACTCTTCTTATTGTTCTCTCTCAGTTTTTTTTCAGTTCATTCTTCACTCCCTCCTCTAAAATCAGTATTTTTGCAATAACCACATCGCATTAATAATAGCTTCAAAAACAAGTTCCTCCACTCGCAACAAACACACACGCACGCAGACTCAGATTCTCATTTTCCCTTTTTTCCTTTTCTTCTTTTTTTTTACCCCTTTTATTTTTACTGTATTGTAATTGTACACACACACACATAGCATAGCAACGAGGTTGGTTGGTGGGGGGTATTGGTGGTGGTGGTGTGCAGTAGCTAAAGCCTTAGCCAACTCCCTGTATTGAAGCAGGAGACAATGTGGCGGCCGAACTGGCAGAGGCAACGAAACGACGCGACGTCAACGTACAATTTTTCTCCTTATTTCATCGTCGTCTTACATCCATCGTCAGCTCGCTCCCACTCCCGCCCCACTCGAAATATAATGTAAATAAATAATTTATACATAATGCGCTGACTGCGCCGCTGACTTCTTCGACTTGCTGCTGTCTCTGTTTCCCACATTTCGTGTTGCTTTTGCCTCTCGACGTCGCCGTCGCCGTCGTCGCCATCGTCGTCGTCGTCGTCGTCTTCTATGGCAACGTCACCACTGCGAACAACCTCCCACCCACCCACCGACGCCGTATCAGTTTGTTGTGGGTGTTGCTTTTGGTGTTGCTGAGCACCAAGACGAACTTGCCAGTCGACGCTGGAAAGGGATAGCGACAACGCGAGGGTGAATGCGCTTGAGCCCAAGCCAGACCCGACCCCCCACTCCGCGCTCCAGAGAGAATAAAGTACACAATTACACGCGCGTCGCATCGCGTCGCGTCTGTCTACTATTTTTTATTCCTTTTTGCTGCAGTTGCTTCTTAGGTCTTTCATATTTCCTGCGCTCAGATTTCGTATTTTGCTTACACATTTTCATTTTATTTTTGAGCCAGCCCGTCTCCCCTGCCCCCTGCCCACTAGCCCTATTTTCGAATCACTCCCACTCTGCATCTATTCCCTTGTCCTCTTTATACCCTTGTAAAAGGTATTACAATTTTGTCACGAAATGTGTAACACGCTCATAGCAGCGTTTTTTTTTTTACCTCATTAAAATACGGACGTATGTATATATATTATTGATCAGGATATGTCCGTCGATGTTTATGCAATCTTCTGGAAATTTATGGAATAAAGAAAATTGGCAAATTGATATATTTATTTGACGGTAATTTAAATTGATTTTAAAAAAATACTTTTATGTTCTGGTACAAATTGTATCTAAGGTTTTAAACATGTTGATGAGATAAAATAGATATTAGATTTATTGCCCTCATATAAATATATATCCGTAAATACTGGCATATTTTAAATATGGTACAATATTTTATTAATTATTACGAATGCAATGTGATTTTTTCCATTTAATTGGGAAATATTCCTTTTCTTTCATAATATAATAATATAATATAATTAATATTATTCTAAAATACATATTTCAATCAAGTTTTTAATGCTGATTTTGTTGTCACATGTTCGGTATACACAACATACATAAAAAAGTTTAGAAAATATATTTTAATTGCTTAAATCTCATGTAATAATCCGTAACTTTCCTAAAATACAAAGCAAACTAATAGAACTCAATTTATTGCAAGAAAATTTATGAGGTCTAGGTTTTATTGCGTTTCACACAATCTGAATAGAATATGATCAAAATATGGCAGCCAATCTTTTCCATCCTATATCCCACTTTGGTTCTTGCAATTTAATCAAATTTGAACAATTTGTAATTTTGTTTTTATTTACAGTCGGTCAAAAATTGAACAACTTTCTTGTATATTTATTTTTTAGTTTCGATTCCAATTTTCTATATTTTTCTATATCATATAGCTTTTTTTTTAAAATATGTCAATTAGTCGTACCCGTTGCGATTCTTAAGTTTAAGCTATTGAAACGTCGTCAACTAACAGTGGAGTAAATTGACTTTCTGATGGATACTTTAAATTCACATCTATTCTTTATTTATGACATGATAATTCAATCAACCAGTTAAAATTTGGCTTATACAAAAATCAAATCATTATATCTACCATAAGACTAATCTCTGGAAAATCATGCATTTAAATCAGGGACTGCAAATATTAAATATGTATTCAAAAAATCAAATCTGAAAAAAATGAATGGAAAAATCTTAGATATACTAATTCAAATAATATTATTATTATAATTATATTATAATATTATTAAAAAAAAAATTATTCAATTTTAATTATAAAAATCACATTGAAAAATAATTTTTATTATTATTTATTGAAAAATAAATTTTATTATTGATGTTTTTTTATAAAAATTGAATAATATTTAATTTTTTTTTTTATATATAAGATTTATTTTTTAATCTTTTCATAAAAATCAACAAATAATTTTTATTTAATATATTTTTTTTTGAATTATAAGCGTTGCGGTTCCTGATTTAAATGTAATATCATCTCGGTCAGGGTATTCCATAGTCGACATCCTGCATCATACACACACACACACGCATATATATATATATATATATATATATATATATATATATACTTAAATAGCTGTTCTTTCTAGTTTATACTTCTGCTTCGTCATATTTGTAATCACTGTGCGTGTGTGTATGTGTGTATCTGTGTTGGTGAGCAGGCAATTTTTTGCGTTTTCCATTAATAAGAGGGCAGCGTGCGGGGCTGGCAACATTTACGGTTGCATGTACATACATACATACATATATATACATACATACTTATATATACATACATACTTATTTATACATACATACGTACAATTGTATTTATGCTACATGCTTATTGTCAACATATTCTTTATCCTTAATCCTTACATAAAAATTAGAATTTCTAATATACACACATACATATATATGTATGTACATATATGTATAGTTAATGTTGAATTTACTGATTCTTCACTGGTGTGCCGAACTGAAGGGTATCTGTACCTGTCAAGACTTTCGGCTGACTTCGTGCGTCTGCATGTGTGTGTACTTACATATGGATGAAATGCATAGGAATATGCAATGTACATACATACATACGTGTGTGTGTGTATTTCTTGTGTATTATATTTTATATGTATGTATGTATTTATGGCTGGGCTTGTTTGCATGTGGGTGGGTGTATGTGCATGTGTATGTGTATGTGTAAGAAATATAAATTGTCCTTCAGTGTGTTTTTTTTCTTTCTTTTTTTTCATTTTTCTTTTGCTTCCTTACTTTCTTTGCTTTCTTTTATTTGTGTGCAAATTTCCTGCGAGATTTGCCGGCAGAGACGCTCTGAATCTGAAGTTGGCAGATGCCACCACCTATACATTTACATATTTACAAACACACGCACACATGTACATATACACAGCGCTACCCACACACAAAATAATCGTATGAAAAAAGTCTTCTTTTTTATTTTATTTTGTGTGTCCTTTTTTTTTTATTTTAATTTCGTTGTTCGGCATTATCGATTTTTTGCCTCCGTTTCCTTTTTTTTTTTGTTGATTTCCATTTACATACAGCGGTTAGCGGGGAGAAAGCTCATTTCTCGTAAGAAACTGCTAGCGCCTGCTTGTATATGTGGTGTGTGTGTGTGTGTGTGTGGGTGGGTAAGTGGTTGAGTGTGCTTCGTATGTAAATTTTTCTTGATTCGGCCACACCCATAGTGCCAATTAAAAGAGTCAAAGGATATATTGAATGCTTATAAATGTAAACAAATACACACATATACGCATAAATAGTAAACAATCGCAGATTTGCAATATATATGTAGTTGCAGCATCTGTACACAGCTCTGTTTTAATTGGCTGTACTGAGATACATAGACACCCACGCACACACATTCAGGCAGACAAGTGTGTGTATATAACTGTTTTATTTACTTTTATTGTGCTTGGTTAATTGCTTGCTCTTATAATTAGTCTTTGCGCATCACATCCCAACGCGTTCCTCCCTTTCGAGGCGATAACGAATCACAAAGTGCGAGGTTCAGCCAGTAGCAAGAGTAGACGACATTCATATGTACATATATACATACATATAAGTATGCATACATACATATAAAACTGTAACTGAAAAGGGGACGGCGGCGTGTGGCGTCTGTGTGCGGGCGAAAAGGAGCAATTAACTTGCCATACAAATACAAACACATACATTACCACTCTCTCACGGGCATCACGCGCTCGCACACAAACAAACAAACAAAACACAGACAACGAACACCGCAGCAGCAGCAGCAGCAGCAGCAGCGGCATCAGCAGCAGCCTTTTAGTGGAGCAAGGTGGAAGTAACGTCAACTAAAGCCAAAGTATAGGCAAAGGCAAAAGCAAAAGCAAAAACAAACAAAACACACGAGCACGAACATTAACATGAGCGCATATAGTGACAGCGATGGATGGCAATGAGAATGAGAATGAGTATGAGTATAAGAATGGGAATGGGGAATAGCTGGTAGGGGCCGCCCGACTAGCTACGACCGACCAATCAAGTCTCGAGCTGCCGTTGTCGCGCGCTGTTGCTCTACTCTTCTTGTGCGAATGCGGCGTACGTGTGCTTACTCTCCCCAGCATCAGTACGCAAAAGCTGAAAGAGCGCATATCAAATAGAGAGTACAAAACACGGCTCTCTTTATTTTCTGTCAACGTCATCATCGTCATCATCATCATCATCATCAATGTCTTTGTTCCGAGTCTGGCTTGCTTAATTAATAAGATTAAGCTCGCTCAGCCCCAACAAACCAATGAACAAGTGAGCACCACTAAAAATACAAGTATATGCATACATATATACGAGTATGTACATATGTATATATATATATGAACTGAGTTGCCCTGTCTAATTGGCTAATTAGAGCTCAGTGTTAATTGTTGTCGTGATAAAAAGGGTGATTTTACGTCGCATCGGCCCCAAAACACTTTTTAATTGGCTACGAATGTCTGGGTCCATCGCCAGGGCGTCTCATTGGGTCGGACGGGGAGTAGGGATTTTTTTCACTCTTACACATGCCTCAAAAATAAGTATGTACTTGGTTCTACCTCAATTTAAAGGGGTACATCAATTATTTAATTATATATGATTACGTATATAATGATTTTTAGATCGATTTTTCAATGTGCAGGCTTAACACAAGCTAAATGTGGTATTCGTTGTTCTATATAAATAAAAAATATATATAATAAAATAAAAAATACATAAATAAAATAAGAGAGAGAAACGGTTTTTCTCGGCACGCCGAAGCTAGATACTCTGCCTGCAACAGAAAAAATAAAAACTGGGTTCGCATAGCCTTTTTTTTTGATGTATTTTCGAGCGCTGTTTTCAAAAATTAAAACCATTTTTTTTACGAGAAATGGTTTGAAAATATTTTTCTAAAATGTAATATAATATAATTCCTAAATATAAAATCTTGTCTGTAATTTTCTATATCAGACGAAGACAGGAAAATTATCACAAACAAATGCAACAAACCTTGTGTACAGAATAAATATTCTCTAAAGAAGAGAAAACATATATATAGACCAGGGAATATTAATCATTATTAATATTAATCAAAATAAATGCACTTATTTAATTTAAATTAAATATCGTTATACTACACATTAACCCATTATTTCACTTCTATAAGAACGGACCCTACATTCTACAACATTTTTATTAAGATATCTGTTGTAAAAGAACATACACAATTAAAAAAGAATTGTATGAAATTTGTTTAAACCCCTTTTTGAATATTCTAAAAAGTGTCAAGTAGAGTTATACTTTCCTTTTAATATCTCACAGCCATAAAATGGCACAAAATGAATTTTCAATATGTTAAGGAAGAAAATTAAATAAAAAATTAAACAAAAATTGTTTGTTCCTGACCCTATTTTATTTCTCTTCCATAACAGGACAAAAATACTATAATTTTTATTTCTGGGCGACAAAATAGAAATCGTTATAAGTATAAGTATAAGTTATAAGTAGTATAAAAATATTAAAATACCTGTTATCAAAAGATTTGTTTCGCTTCAGTAACGATTGCATTTGAATTCAGTTTAAAAATCATTTCTAAAGTCGTATATCAACATTTTTTTCCGGTCAAAAAATAATTTTTACACCCAGATAAAAAATATTCCTTAAAGCATCAACATAAAGGATACTGGTTTCAAATATATTTACATTTATTTTTTATTTGTCAATTTTTATGATATAAATAAAAAAATTATTTTTATATTTTATATTTGTATAAAAACTACAAATAATTTTTAATTCTGATTTTTTTTTGGATCAAGTTTAAGATGTATTTTTAAATTCTTTTTGTAAAAGTTAAAAATAAAAGTTTATCCTGTTTCCAGGATACTTCATACTGAATTAGTATATCTAAGATTTTCCTATTCATCTAGATAATTTGTTTTAGCTTTGATTTTTTTGAACACATAATTATTGTTTGCGGACCCTGGATAATAACAATCTATAGGCACAATTTTTAAGTAATTACTTAATTTTTAGCGTGCGAAGTTATATTGCAGATCTGAATATGCTCTGCGAATTTAATAACGGTCTGAAATTATTGAAGATAACTGTTCTTCATGCAATGGCCGTTAAACTGCTTTATATTCAAAGTCTAAAATGCACTGCTTGATTGATGAATGTGTATGTTTATGTCGATAATACTCGACTATATCATTCCTAATTGTTTTGTATTAACGTTTTGCTTTCATTTAATTTAATTTAACATCGCAACATAAGTACAAATTTAATTTGTATATTTTTCGCATAAGTTGCGAACAACAACTTGAAATGCTAACTGTTAAAACCGTTTGGGAATTGCAGGTACCTGTACTTAAATGAAAATTCTTTTTACTCGAGTTTATATTTTTGGAACTTTTAGTATTTTTGGGATATGTTTCCAATTCGATTTGTATTTGATATAAGAATAATATCATGAAATCGTATTTAAAATTTCTTGTACCAACTTGGGCTTATTAGATTTGATTTTTTATTCTTATATTTAGACCGCCATTATTTGTTACAGAATTTTATATTAGGATTATGAGGAAAGTTGAAATATATTTATATATTGAAACTTACCTCGTGTTCAATGGATATTTATCCGGTTCGCTTTAGTCTCATTGGAACAGCTTGCCAATGTCCCGTGGCCGAATCCGAATCCGAATGTGCATATATCTTATATATTCCAAGCTGTATCATTCCTAGCTTATCATTCACATGGCGATGGTATAAGATTCGATATAGTTATATGTTGTAAGATTCTAATTGAGTGTTGTTGTTTTTTTGTTTTTGTTATGGTATGTTGTAGGCTGTAGTTTTAACGTAGTTTTTGTACTGTTTTAATTTTATGCTTAAATATTATAGGAACTTTGAATCGAGCGTGAAGCGTGACGAGTTTCAACTGGATTGCACCTGAAACAATTAATTAAAATACAAACATACATACATAAGTATGTACTATACGAACGTTTCTAACATATTCGTAATATTTCCAATAAGTTCTAAAATTTCGTTTTAATGTTTCAATTACATCATTTAATATTTTTGCTATGTATATAATTTAAGGGACTACCCTCACAGTCATTAATCGAGTTGCGTTAAGTTTTTGAGCTTCGTTGAGTTGTACTGATTACACTTTATTACATTAATTGACAATTCGGTTTTTTTACTCTGCCTTATAAAATATTATAGCAAATTGGAACGATCGCAAAAGTAGATTGTTGCAATTATTGACTTTCTCATTATGGAGAATCGCAATTCTCAAGGAATGGACCTGCTTCCGGTCCCTAAAAACAATGTCCCTAAAATATGCACATGAAACATTTGCTAGGGACGGCCAAACAGGATACAGGACACGAGGGCGAGACCGTAACAACATCGAAAGCGAAACCGAATTGAATGCGCGAACAAGGATACAGGGACAGCCTGAGAGAACAGATGAGGTAGGTGCAAGGGTGACGGTGACGGTGACGGTGACTGTAAGTGTGAGTGCGCAGGTGATGATGCGGGTGTAGTGGGTGAGGGTGAGGGTTTAATTTCTATAACCAGTGACATGTGACCTGATGTTTTCCTGTCACTTTACTTATAAGCAAAAGTTAATACCTAACCAAACATACATACATAGAACACATACATACATAGAACACATACATGTGAACAATAGGTGCAAACCTGCTACTTTTATAGTTATTTCTTTTTTTTTTAGTTGTTTTTGAGTATAGTGTAGCGATCGTAATAAGTACTTTTTGTTATTAATTAGTAAATTAAAAGCAACACCGTAAATGTTAAATTTAAGCTATGTCTGTATCAATGTGAAATATCGATAAAATATCTTCGATACTTTACTTTTTGGCATCGAATTGTTTGTTTGTTTGTTTTTTTGAATTGAAGTGAAATAAAATACTAATTAGTAAATAAAATTTAATTATCAAAAGGATATACTTTAGATTAGTATGTTAAGTATATATCACACTTTATATACACATAAATTGAACGAAATATGTATGTATGTATAATGTACAGTTGCTCATGCCGCATGTCGCAAAAGAAACGCTTAAAACGGGGTAGGGGTGGAGAGGAGAGGACATGGAAAGAACTTTTTAATTTCCTAAAAGCCACAAAATATGTATGCACTAACACATGTTGGTATAAATACCCTACAGTTCGGTGTAGCTATGTATTTGGAGACTCTGAATTCATGCATGGGACTAACACAGAACATGAATAAAAAAAGCTGTACTGTACATATATTTTATAAGCTAAATAATAGTATTTAATTATATTCGCATGTGCCAAAGAATAACTAAGTAAAACCGAAACGACGCAGTTTTATAGCGCCATAATCGGTAGGTACTAAAACTAACAGAAAAAATGTCTTTTATTAAAACCTTATTTCTTTATTATTAAATTTTCAAAGTCGATTGCAATGAAGGAGCAGGAAGTGCCTTTTGCGATAGTTAGAAACGGCATTAACTAAATAAATTATGTATTTATATATAAATTAAAAAACATATTTCAAAATTTTCATTTGATTTTATTTGTTATAAATTATGCCCGCCCAATGTTGCAATAAGCTAGTCTGCGGCCTAGCTTGTGCGGTTGTAGAAACGCCTAGTCCGCGCCCTACTTTTGACGTTTGCATAGAGGGTATCGATGGCCGCGCAATGACATCTACATGTAAAACGGCATAGGAAAAATACATTGAAAAAAGCTAGGTTGCGGTTGGGTACCCAACCGAACGGCCTAGGCATATCGTTGGGCCCGGGCCCATCCTTAGAACTACTGGGAAACTACAGGATATATGTATGTGTATATGTATATGTACATGTGTGTGTCTGATTGGAAAACTAACAAATTATTGTTAATTAATACAGGGAATACATTGAAGATTTAATTAAAGTGACAGTGAAAATAAGAAAAAAAAGGAAAACAAAAATTTCACAATATAATAAATTTTTTTTTTTTATTCTGATATTTATTATATCTTAAATGCATAATAGAAAAATTCTAATTATGTTTTGTTTTTTAAACATATATATATATATATATATGTTTGTATATGTTTACAGTCTCACTGAAGATGGTACGAATGATACCGAAACGCGTAGGAGGACAATTTTATTAAATATAACACATATTATTAAAATGATTATTAACTCAAAATAAGTTAATTTATGTTTTAATTTATCATCAAAATTAAGGTACTGAACCGTAATGGTATTCAAAATAATGGAAACTTAATTATCCAGTGGAGTGTGTCTGAGATTTCCGAAATTATCAAAAAAAAGCTGAATTTGGCATAGATTTTTCTTTTTCAATTGGAGATGGTCAAATCGGACTAATATATCATAAAGCTGTCAATGAGCTATGGATCTAAATAATTTGTTATTGTGAGAAATATATATATATATTTTTTTTGTTATCTCGATTAGTTCTTTACTAAAAAGTTATATCCTTATGTTTAATCTGAAAAAATCTTCGAGTCAGGTATGCACAGTTTGTTTGTACGGTCGTTGAACTGCTTGAAGTTCAAATACTGCATTTGCACTGCTTGATTTGAATATGTATTTATGTGAGTATGAACTTGTGATTGAGTATTTCAGACAGGGTACAGGGTATGCTCGACTGTAGCAGTTTTGTTTTTTAAACAGCATTTTCTATATGCGCATACATACATACATATATATTCTTCAAACGGTTTTCTTTTTCGTTCAATTCTTATATTAAAACCGATGAACTTCACCTTCTTCTATGTGCATACGTCTTCTATATATGTATGTATACAGTATCTATGTATGTACTTATGTACCATATACCTTTACACATATGGTTGTATGTATGTACATATTTAAATATGTGTAGAGAAGGGCAGTGCGTGAGCAAGTGCGAAAGAGACATGAAGATAGTGCATATTTGCTCGATTCGCCTGCCAATTTAATTTGCCAACTGCTGCTTTTTGCATTTTTAATATCAACACTTTTACTCCTACTTTGGGTTATAACGAGCGAGACAGTTGTCTCTTTTTTCACACACACACACACACACACACACGGCGCGCACTTACATACACGTACCATACATATGTATGTATGTTTGCATATTTGGCTTTTTTGCATATGTGTACTTCTCTTATGGACCACGTGCCTCATTATTTCGTTGGAGAGCAAGCACATCACCATCAATGGCTCTTCACCCCTTTAATGCGCATCCATCTCTCGCTCTCTCCTTCGCTCTGTCTCACTCACACTCACACTCGATCTTGCACTCACTCCTTCACGCTTTAACTTTCGTACTTTCAGTGTCTCTCTCAGTCGCAGTCGCAGTCTCAGTTTGGAATGCAATTAACAAATTCGCCCTGCATCTCTGTTGCTCGCCTTTTTTTTGCTAAGATTTTCCCTGATGCCTTGCTGTCTCTTTTCAATTTGTATTTGATTTAAATATTGTTTTTGTTGGTATATACCTAACATATACCTAAATATATGCATGAATACATAGGTATATTTCACTAATTGTTGTGGTTAAGGCGTGTATCGCAGAAGTCCTTTACATCAGAACATATGCCATGCTGGAATGACAGTTGTTCGTTCTGTTGTGGTTTACACGTAAAGCGGTGTCATTATCTCTTTACGTATGTACATATGTATATTTTTATATATAAATATCTTAAAACGCACTGATAATCCAAGTATGTGCATCCATATTTTAAATAAAACTTAAAAGAACAGACTCTCGTCCTATAGCACAATACAATTGGAGTTATTTTCGATAAATGTAATATTATAATTGATTTGGTTTTTATAAAGTCATATATGACATATCACATATATTTGAGGCGACATAAACATATATAAGTATATAAGTGCCAATTCAAATTCGAGTATTTTAAAAATTATTTAAAATTTGCACAATTTCACAGAGATTATCACAATACACTTTTTTTAAATATTTTTTTGACTTGGGTTTGTACACAATCAATCAAAAAATGCTTAAAAACTTGTAGATGATTGCATACATTTTAGGGCACTGTTTTTTCGTTTTTTCGATTCTCGTTTTTCGTTTTTTTTTAATTAAAGATTGCGCAGTTTCGTTATTATGTACTAGAACGAGAGGTACAACTAATTGCTCGACAATTACTTAATGCGATAGGTACCAAGAATTTAGTATTTAATTTTGTCGCTTAATTTTTGTGATTTATTTATTTATGTTATATATATGGCTTGGGGTGTTGTTTAAATTGCACTATCCGTTGTACCTCGATAACGTGAACCTGGACGCTTCCACCGTCGATTTCATACTACCAATTGTATCTGTGTCTTTACTTTTTTGTATCATTGAGAAACTTTTCACCCCGAAAGAGCGCTGCTCTCTCACACACAAGCAAAAAACTGTAGCAAGAGAGAGGGAGAGAGAGAGAGAGCGCGCGTGCAGAGAGCAACCGGAATCACTGTGTATCAAAGAGATAGAGAGAGAGCGCCGACTTGTTAAATCTAAGAGAGCAAGAGAGCGCCAAAGACCATGCAGAGAGTTCGGTAATGGGGTAATTATTGCCACGCAGAGTGGTAATTAGGCGGGAGCGAGACATGAGATCCCATAAAACAAAATACCAAAGGCGCTTCTTAGCGTGCGCGAGCGTGAGCGCCTATGAGTCTGTGCTTGTATTGCCTTGTGTGTGCTTGTGTGTGTGTGTTTGTGTGTATGCGCGCGCTCCCAGTGTGGGAGTAGTCCAGGCAATGGCAATCATCGTTCATTATTTTTGTATAACGACCGTCGGATGTTGTTCTTACGAGTCGTCCACTCGTTCTCGCCCCCGTTATTTGTCTTCTCTCTTTTATTATACTATATACTCCTTTTATATGCACAAATGAGTGTACATGCATGCATATGTATATACAAAATTAGGTCCCCCCTTTATACATACATACATATATGTATGTAAATACAAATAATATTTGCAATAACTAATTCTGCAAAATTTTACTATTATATTTTTTGTTAATTCGCTAACAGATCTCTACAATTTTTAGGATAATTATTAACACTGTCGGAAATTGACAATATGATTCCTCTACATTAATTCGGTTGGAACACCCGAAACATGCCACAGAATCTTCTAAAAAATGTTTGTAGACAAAAAACCCAATTCTGCAGTCTTCCTGGATGTAAAGCAAGCATCCAAGACTGCTGCACAAGCTGAAGCTCAATTAATCTCAAGGTATCTTCTTGACTAGGTTAAAAAATTAGTTTAACCTCAACCTTTGTCAAATTAACTGGCTTTTAGGCTACAGAAAACAGCTCAGTCTACACATCGTGGTTCTACTCTATAAAGTCATAAATAATGTTCTATTCATAGAAAAAAAGGTCGATGATCTGTAAATATCTTCATTTTGAAGTCACAAGTTACAAGTATTTTAAAACTACAATATGCTATATTATTATTATTATTATATATTATTAGTGCCTGGCATCCTGGCTACCATCCCACATACGTCTTCGGCAAAATAACTGGACTTACATTGTACAGGACACTGACGTGGAAGAAGCACATCATCGGGAAGGTTACTCAAATGTAAATGGCCTGGCTTCTGTATAGGAGAAGTAAACTCCCAAGGATATGTAACCTTTATTCAACCAGGTTGGATTTACGGAATTGAACTTTGGGGTACAGCCTCATACTCAAACATTCTAAAGATCCAAAGATCTGAAAATAAGATCTTAAGGTACATTCTTAATGCTCCTAAAGGATCCAAGCATACCTTCACTTGCTGAAGTAATATCCAAGGATAGCAGGAGACATCTGGACAGGATGGATGTTCATAGAAACCAACTAGCCATTAATCTCCAGGATATTAGCGACCAGCATCGAAGACTTATGAAGCTCCATCCTCTCGATTTACCATTCAGAGTTCCCTAACGGGGAACCCTTTCTTTTATTAATTACAATTGATCATCGCTAATACCCATGTATTATATTCCCTGCTATTGTACCATAATATTTAAATGAATGCCCCAGGGACAGATTTAAATATTGATAAACAAAAACAAACAAAAAAATTAGTGTAAAAAGACTAGGCAGCAAATGCTGAAAAATATTATGTAAATACGACTTTTTTACGTATTGTTTTCGTTGTTGTAGACCATGTCAAAATGCTGTCTATGCATATGTATAGGTACACAAATATGTCAAATCAAAACCAAAAAACAGCTGATCAAATGCTGACATGTGTATTGTAAACAGGCATTTGGCATTTTCAACCCAAAATGTCAAATGCAACTCGAAGTGTAAAAAGGCTATTATACTAGCTCTCCCGGCGTGAGATGGTACTTCCCGTCCCGCCCCAAAATTAAAATAGAATAATTAAAAAAATAATCAAACCTAACATAATCTATAATGTCAGTATTATGGTAATCTACTGCGCCACCAGAGCAATCCAGCTAAAATTTTCATATACAGTCGAACTTCTCTAACTCGAATCAGCATTAAAAACAAAGAAAAGTTCGACTTATAGAGACTTCGAGTATTGGAATTATTATTATTTTTTTGGGCTTATTTAAAGGTAGTTTCTTTTCATACATTAATAAATACATTTCAATTGCGTACTTTTAAGTTTTCCTTTGCCGTGTGGGACTTACAAATTACAGAGAATTAAAAAAAAATCAGAAATTAGTGATACACTTTTTTGTATCATTTTCAACAAAAAGAGATTCCAGTTTGTATAAGACTTTTGCAGTGATCATCAGTTGCAGTGTTAATCGTTTTCAAATAAAGAGTGAAAGATATGAAGTATCCTTCTACAAATAATAAATTCCACCGATCCAAAAGAAGTCCCTATTCAAATGATGTCATAATTAACTCCCTATTTTAAAATATAGCCACTTCCTTTTTTTTGTTTTACTTTTGATTTCTTTAATAAAATTGAATTTTTCTTCAAGCGAAAAACATTTTAATACACGTTTCAGTTCCATGGTAAATAATTGTGCTCTGATGCTTTTCACAATATTTATCGCGACTGCCAAATATGTATATGAAGTCCATCTTTTCTTAAGATACTTTATCAGCCTATGTAATTGATGATGCAATATTTAACATATCCGAACAAAGCGGTATCAGATGCATAAGACAAAAAGAAAAATATCGCACTTTATTGAAGATTTCCCCGAAAAATTCGACTTACAGAATACGTTTGTCAATATTTTAATTCGAATTATAGAGAAATTCGACTTATGGAAGTTCGAGTTACGGAAGCAGAATTCTATGTAATTTGGAAGAATATGGAAGTTTGTCTGTAGTTTTAAAATGCATTTTTCACCCACTTTCCAATGTATTTATGACAACATTTTTCGGACTGTTAGCCTACGATATAATAGAAATCTACAGTAATAAAATGCAGGTTTCCAGATTCTATCGTTTTGACTATAGGGGGGTTTGGGATTATGACCAATAAATAAAATAGAGTGAATAATCCAAAACTGTGCTGTGTTACAATTGTTGGAGCGGGTACATATTTATTATGTGCATATTCACCGATTATCCAAAGAAGCGAAAAACGATCACCGGAGACTACTACGCATCGCTTTTGGATGACAGAAATTGTGGAAAAAAGCCATCACATAAAAAAAAATGTTCTTTAAACTACTTCAGCAAAAAATAAATGATAAATGTTTGTTATTTATTAAAAATTATCCTCCTACTCTTCGGTACACTTTGTCAGGATCTGTGAAAAAATGTAAAGTAAAGTAATTTTTTGGCTGGTTAGATAGTACTATTTGGACTGCTACCACGTAAATCTAAGGAGTAACCTTTATTAGAACACTTGTTCAAACTGTCTTTATTTTATTGTAATTTTTATTATCATTTTTTTTTAATTTGTTGATAATTGAAGAGTTATTTTAGAATTTTTTCAATAAAAATTTTAATCTATTATTTTAAAATTTTATATTTTGGCTACAAAATAAGAGTTTTTTTTTTCCAATTTTTATTAATAAAATCAATAAATAGTTCTTAATTGATAATTATATATTAACTTAAAATAATAAAATTAAAGGTTAGCTTATTACTTGAGGCGATTCCTGGAACAAACAAAAACACAAATGGAATTATTTTTAAAAGTTGTTTATATTTTAAGTAGAGTAAATATTAACGCAATAAGAATTAAAAATGGTAGATTCTAAAAATAACCCAAAAGGGTTTTAAATTTTGTTCAAAAATCGATTTCACGTTATTTTTGTATTGAATAAAAACTGTGTTAAATATAACCAAGAGTTAAATTCATTGTTAAATTTGAGTTAATCTTAGATTTATTTTTGAAAGTTAAGCACAAAAAAGAAAAACATTAATATGCTTTAAAATAATAAAGCAGATAACAGTGTATTATATATACATTTACAATTATTATTATTAAAATGCCATTATATTATATAAGTATAAATAGAATTAATAATAACATAGTATATAAGTGGAAATAAATATAACTTAGAATTAATAACATGCATTTTATTATTATCATTATTCATATGACTTTAATATGCCCTTGAATGCATTTGCTTCTCAAATTGTAAATATAGTTCGTTATTAACAATTATACATTAAAATTTATTAATATTAATAATATTCTTACTATTTTACCATTAGAAGTACTAGAATTTTTGAGCATCTAAATCTAAAATTTGTATAATAGTTTTGAGATATTTTATGAATCACAACTTCGCAGTGGGAATTTGGGTAATGTGTTCCTAAATATAAGCTGGAAGGTATATTTTTTATGCTATTTATAAAGTCATAACGCTTTCTGCATGACAGAATGGATATTAGTTGCATGAAAAAGGCAAGACATGCCTCTAGAAGGCAAAGCTGCATAATATCATACTAATTTGGCTGCTATTTTCACCAGTTTGTCATGGATTTTACGAAGTTGGCCCAAAAAGAACAACCCATACAAAAGAGCCTTGAAAAAGAAGCAGGAATTCATTGCTTAGTTAAAGACTTCAGACTTATTCACTACTTCTGTCTGAAAAATATTCCCATTATATTATAATTAAATTAAATAAATATTTCAGAACTAGTTAGAACAGAAATAATACTCCTAAAAGTTACATTTTACAATCTAAGTGGCAAGGAAGTCGTGACACATTTCTTGAGGACTAAGACGAACTTTCTTATAAGAAAGATTTCTGACCACCCTGAGAGAATTTGAGAAATGAGGCTCTACAATTAAAAAATAAAATCAAAAATTAATATTCGAAGCATGCATTAGAGCTCTATAGCATTTAGAAATGCAAAACTTTTTTTTAAATGATAAAAACAAGAAATTATCCTGGCAAAAGGGGCCAGGATATAAGAATATGATAATTAAAAAAAAATTCAATTGCAAAATAATTTATGAATTCTGCACTAATTTGGGATAATTGGTAACTAACCATAATTTATGTGGCCTTTCTACTTTTGGTTTCTATTCCCAATAAATACCGGCTTGATAATAATAATAATTGATATTTACATTTATTTACATTTAAAATTACTTGTTATCAAACCCATAATTCCTGATTTAAATCAACAGCTTTTGGCTTAAATTTTATCAAAAGTTATTCAAGACAAAAATATACGGATTTTAAAATGTCTATAGTTAAAATTTAACTGCAGACTTAAATTAATTATGTAAAAAGTGGTTATTAAAATTAAACTAATTTGGAATACATTTTCTATTTAATACAATAAACTCTTAAAATTAAACTAATTTTTTTCTGTGCATTTCTGATATCTGTGGTACTGAAAGACAATTAGTTCTTGTTTTGTATCCACAAGACTAATGTATCAAAATGATAAATTCACTGCCTTTTATTATTGCCATTTAATAAGTGTGTACATCGTTTATTATATATACTTTGCATATGCAATATAAATTGTTTCGATATTTGTAGTTGCAATAAACAATTTTGTAAATAGAAAATTACTCTACTCAAATTCTAACTGTCTTATACAAGCTTTTCAAAACCTCAATATTGTTCCTTTCTGGACACAAGACACATCATTTGGAATGTATTGAGATAAACATCATTTATGTATATATGTCAACTTGGCTCAAAAGATATTCAAAATGTTAATTTTAAGCTTTTAAAATAAAATTTGAAATATAGCTTTTATTTTTAAATTGCAATATAAAATTTGGCAAATAATTTTTATTATCAATTCTTATTATGAAATTATATATTATTATATTTAAATAAAAATTAAAATTTAATTATTAATTAATTAATTATTTATTTATTATTTTGTTTTAAATTACCAGGGACCGTAAAGCTTATGATTAAAAAAAAATAATTTTTATTTTTGATTTTTATTATACAAATTAAAAGTAATTTTTATTTCCGATTTTTACAATAAAAATTTAATTAATAATAAAAGTTTATCTTGTTTTCAGAATTAGTATATCTAAGATTTTCCCATTCATCTAGATCATTTTTTTCAGGTATGAATTTTTTGAACACAATTATTATTTGCAGTCCCTGAAATAATAAAAATTAATAGCAAAAATTTATCCTGTAAATTTTTCCAAGTTTGTTTTTTATATTTATTTATACATATATATTTTGTTTGAATAATTATATTTTGTTTTCAATGTTTTTAATATGTTTATAAATACTCATATGCAAATGGAATATTAGCAGTTATTTTCTATAAATTTATAGATCCTTGCCTAGTCCCCCGCTGAACCTGTCCTTCAGTCCCCTTTAGAAATGCTGAAGAATTGAAGATATTTATTTATGTTTTATTTAGATAGATATTTTATTTGGATAGTCTGTAAATAAAGAAACGAAAAAATTTAAAGCAAAGTAAATTTCTTTTAGCAAATTAAAATTGTTAATGTTTTTTAGATCAGCATTAACTGCCGAGTTATATCTTCCCATATATATGTATATAGGTATATTATAAATATATATACGTATATGTATGGTAATGTAGGTATGTATGTGGGTATAAAATGTCGAGCTTTATACATAATATGGACGCTAATTTAATTTAATCGAGCCAAATATGGAGACGCGATGCGTTACTAAACTCCATTTTATTTGATTCAAGCGGGCTCGATACAAAGGCCGGTGCATTTCGATGCTCCACCCTTTAGAAAGATATACATACATATGTACAATATGTATGTATAACAGATATGCATGCATGTATGTATGTATGTATGTATGTATGTAGTAGATGGGGATAAGGCGCTGTTGGCACAGCCATCTCATCCACACACTGATTTAACGTGAGTGTGCGTCTGTCAGCCTTTCAGTGGGTGTGTGTGTGTGTATTCAATTGTGAGTGCAAGTACGAGTGCGAATGTGAATGTGAGTAAGAGAATGTGCATACATACATACATATGTACATATTCTTATTTCGCTGGAAAAGTCACACTCAAAGCCAAATAAGAAAGGACAGAACGAACACTCGCGTCTGCGTTTACGCTTTTAAATATAAATGAATAAAACACGCATAGTGAGAAGGAAAAGAAAAACTTCTTTGTGCCACACATACACACCCACTGCTTGTTATATATGTATAAATATGTATGTATGTATGCCTACATCATTGTATATATGTATGCTGTATGTACATACACACACACATATGTGTGTTGGTGTGTATTTAGCAAACATCGGATGCATTGGCAGCCTCCTCCAGCAACAAAAAAAGGAGGTAACGCGAGAAGAGAGCAAAATCGTTGGTTCGTTTCGTTTTTGACTAACGAGCAAGCCTTTTTAACTCCTTTGCAATTATATATGTATGTATGTATGTATGTATGTCTGTATGTTTATATGCAGATATGTATCACATGCTTGTATGTACCTATGTATATTTATGTATGAGTGTGTGTATGTATATTTTTCAGACATTCGCTGATGCTATGTGTGATGGAGAAGTTTTCGAATGTCATTATGTGTGTATGTTTATACATACCTACATATGTTTGTATGTATACAAGCATTAATGTATGCAATGTAAGCATACATATCTGTTTGTATTCGATCATTTATTTTATACATTTTACTGCTAAGCTGTCACCGATACATTTTAAGGCGCATATGTACGTACATTTAAGGTTAGGGAATAAGCCTTTTATATCATTTACTCAATTAGACTTCACACGTGTTAATATCGATATCTATAATATCGATCATAAGCACATCACTATCAATCGACATTCTATTATTGCTATTATTACTTATACAGCGTTAAATATAAAAAACAGGAAAGAGTTGACCAAATAAAGGTATGACTACTAAAAAGCTTTATATATATATATAATTTTTAAAGCATAAATTATATATTTTATAGTGGAGATGCAAAGAACAGAAAATTTATTAATAATTTTTATTTAAGTCAAAAGTGCTTTGAAGTAGTAGAATTTAATTGATTCATACGCTACCCAATTGAAAATGCGAGCTAAAACTCAAGCGAATTCAGAAACGCGAGTTTTGGAGGGAAATTCGTTTACGCGAGGTTTTGCCGAAAGTCAGAATGGGACCAGGCCTGATAGACTTTTCTTAAATCAGTCTGGTATTCACTTAGGGTGTTCTGTTCTTTCACCCAGCATGTTAATCGAGTCAGCAAGACATTTTTCACTTTATAGGTTTTTTGGTTTTGATTTGGTTTTAAGTAAATAGTAAAATAGTATCTAGATTTAAGTGAAACTTATTCGAAGCAAATTATATTAAATTGAATTTAAGAGAGTTAGTTTTTTGATACACTGTAAAACTTGTTACACAAATTATTAACAGTTAATTTAATAATATTATGTAGTAACAATAATTGTGCGCAGAAGTAAAACAGATGCTTCCACACCCTTCGACACTATTCCAATGGGTTATTCATTTGCATAGGCAAACGGTTCAGGCGGTAAACGATCGGGTAAACATTTGAGTTTGAAGTGAAACTTTCTCATTTATTTAAACCTTTAGAGTTGTATCAAAATGTTCAGATATAAAAGACGTTAGTGCAAAATGAATATAATATTTGAGCGACAAAATAAAAATCTTTAAATAAGAGTTTTTTATGATTTTTATTTCGTTCATAAATCAGATTTTTTCTTAATTTTAGATTATTATTATTTCGCTTAAAGAAAAAATCGTATAATATTATTTACAAATCTTTAAATAACTCTTAATTATTATTCCCCTAATAAAAAAACTACTTGTTTTTTCTTAATATCTTTTTAAATATTAATCGTTATTTAAAAGGCAATAAGAAAACAATCGCGAAATATTTATTATCAATATATTTTTATAATGTAAATTATAATCTTTACGGTCCCTGAGCTAAAGAATCGAGAGGTCTCAGACAAAGCAAACAAACGAATAGATAAGCCAATTATATGATCCAAGTCGTATTCGTTCACAAAATGAACTTTTTTTTTTTATCAATTGAACCAGATTGTACAACTCTAATGTTTAAATGTTCGCTCACAATTAGGCATGAATTTTTATAAATCCATTTGTTTACTTACGATGGGCCTTCTTGAATGTGTCTGTGTGTGTATCTTGTATGTGTGAATTGGTTGTTTTAAATAAATACAGGTGTTCAAATAAAGCGAGTACTACTTAAAGTCTCCAATAGTAGGGATTCACATACACGCTCTTATTTAAATATGTACGCATACATTTGTATGTACAAGTATTTATGTAGATAATAGGATATCAGAAACGATATTTCTCTTCATTTGTCAGTCTAGCTAATAATGAATGAGAATTTCTTTACCAATCTAAAGTTCATCATTCTATTATATTAATACTTGACATATGTTAGTTTTGCTAACTCTTTAAAGTTACGGAGATCTGTTCTTAGAGGATTTTAATTATTTTTCCATTATCTTTTCTCAAAGCAGTAAAGAAATTATTTATCTTTGGCACATCGAGGATTGTATTTATAATTAATTATACTTTTCCACAGCTCTTTATTTCCAAGTTTATCTATGAAGAAGTTGTAGATTGGTTTTGACGGGGTCACATCAGATGGCATCATCATCGGCCCCCTTCAGAATGGACATTTGCGGTTCGTTCATACCCTGTTCTGTGGACGCTTACATAATAAGTTGGTGTGAGCTATCGTTTTCAGATCGGAACAAAACTGATCTCAACTGTTTTTATAATGAGGTCTACGTTATAAATATTTACGAAATCTGTACGCACACAAATACCAATATGATGGAAATCAAAAACCAAACTTCAGTTTTGTATTCCGAACTTTTTAGAATTGATTTATATGTAAAATGGGTCACTGATTCAAAAAAAAAAAAATTTAAAAAAGGTTGCCGGGGCCGTTTTTAAGATAATCGAAAAAAGCTAGACTTTCGACTTTTCAAAAAGCTAGCTTTGGTAAAGTCCAAATAACTGCGAACATAGTTTAATGATATTAAAGATGTTTATCTTTTTGAAAAGATATTAAAATGGCCTATCAACCAGCTTTACAACAAATTTAAAATATATTTCTAGCTTGGATGTTATTAAGGATTGAAATGAAAATGTTGCTTAAAAACATGCCAATTTTAATAAAAGCTATTTTTTATGTAATATTTTCTCCAAAACTAGAATTTTTGGTTTTTGTAGGTTTACTTATTCAAAAATAAATAAAAAAAAATTTGTATATCAGCCGAAAAATATTAAAGTTATTAGGGGAAATTAATAATAGTTATGTGGGGTAACTATAACATTTTTAAAAAGTCTGGGAAATTCGAAAAATTGGATCCTAACGCGTCAAACAAGGTATCGTTTGTTCAAATCTATTAATAAATGGCCAAGTTATAGCCCTTAACCCAACCTCACGATTGAGAGAGACTAGGTTACGCCATGCGCATGACCGTTATGTTCTGTTATATGGCAATTTATGAATAAAAGGCAAATCTGATTTGAACATGACTACCCGCGTAATATGGGAAAATTCCAAGAGCATCTAATGACATATCTCTGACCTCTACATTATTCATACAAGCTCTGCAATAGCTTGACATAGTCCGAAAAAGTTTCCAAATTTGTGTCTGTATGAAAAAGTATCTCAATTTTTGAAGCATGAAACATTGCACAGATGCTTTTTTTATCTACTGATGGTACACATGTCAAAATAGTCCCGACCGGATAATTATATCATAAAGCTTCCATACAAAATATCTGTTCAAAATATTGTTGTTGTATGAAGAGCTTTTTTGTTATTCTTAAAATAATCCTTCCTACTCAGCTGAAGCAATTGCCATATAAGTAATTTTGAATTTGGGCTCTTTTTTCAAAAGTCAATATCCATATCAATATCCGATTAATATGCCGACTATCGGATTTGTTTTGCTTTAAATAAAGGACATATTAAGGATATTATTTCTTTATATGTATATTTGTTTTCTAAAATTAAGCTAGCCAACTGTCTTGGTGCTATTCTTGTTGCCAACACTGTATATTTTAATAATTTGAAAGTTAAGTTTAGATAAAAGTATACAATCCTATTTGGGAAATACTTATGCAACGGTTCAATTGCAAATAATCAATTTTAATTTTTCAATTAATTTACATATCTTACTTAATAGCTTAATACTATACATATTTACCATAAATAAATAAAGTTTTTATTTTGAACAATATATGTTGTGCATTATTTTTGTCAAAATATATATGCCGTCGACTTTATTTGCTTGTAGTTGAGATCTGGCCTTCCTTTACACCACATACGGGTAGGTATAACTGGTCATGTATTCTATCTCTCAAACTGAGCAGCAATACTGAGAAAATGCCCATCATGGGGCATTCTAGAATAAAAGATTTAGTTTTTATACAATTTTATTGAATACCAGATTTGACGGTCTGTGGCAGGGCCACTTTCATTCATATATTTATGTTATTGAGCAGCTCAACGATGATGCCCACAAGTTTGAATTTAAGATAGTTTGCATAATTATAAATTCATTGAGATCGGGGCCCATTCATTAACTCTTTCAATTTTATCCGATTAGGCGTTAGTTTTATAGCTGACATAAATTAGTCATGTGTGTTTTGTTGGTACCGTAACATTCAAGGCGATAAAATGATAATTTTGGAATAATACAAGCATTCTTATTCTAAGCTAAGTTCGTATGACTTTAAGCATGTTCTATATTTGTGCCTTAGGTGAAAAGTAAAAGGTGAACACAACACTTGATAACACCAGCTTAAAAATGTTGGTTTTATTCTACTTAGAAGCTGGGTTCCCATAGAATTTTTGAAATATATTTTGCCAACTATTTTGAGTCTTATCTGCTTGTTACCATTTTGCTTGCTTAAAACTTGCTTTAGGCAATATAAATTAACACTTTTTCTTCAATTAACTTTTTAGAAATGCAGTCGTAAGTTTAAGTTATAATATGAAAAATTTTCGGAAAATTTTATTTTTGTTCACAATATTTTGAATGAGAATGAGAGCAGGCAAGATCGCCAAAATTGCAAAATCGTGGTGTAAAATTCGTTCATAAGTCCCAAGAAAAATGAAGTATCTTCAGAAATAAAGTTAGTGATTCTACGATCTGGCTTAGGTTAAAATCAAACGCTTTTAAATCGTATTTTGTGCGCAAAATCATTGACATTACGTCAAGAAATATAGAAAAATATCGTTTTTTGGCACGGAACTATGTGCAAAAGCCTTTGGAGTTATGGGAAAATGTTTTGTGAACGAATGAGTCCTCTTTTCAATTCTCATTTGCTCATTTTCAATGATATTTAAGCATTTAAGAAGAACTCAAAAGAATCGATTAGTTTATCCATTAAATAGTTGTATATATAGTTGTCTGAGAGTTTATGGAGTTAGAAACCAACCTTCACGTATAATAATTGTATTTTTATATTAATCCATTGCGGCTTATAAGTAACACAGATTAAAATTAATTCTTGTCTAAGAAAAATATTACTCTTTAAATTCAACCGGTAATTTTCAATCTTTTGAAGAAAGTAAAAAGATCAGCTTCCGCGAAATATATCAAACATTTAAGACTTAATTTTCTAACTTAGCTGTTCGAAATGGACCAATTTGTTATACTATAGTGTAGTTAATACTACAAAAACAAATCAGTAAGGAGGAGTAAAAAGTCAAGAATATTTAAATATTCAAAAATATTTTATTAATCCAAGATATAAGAATATAAGAATATTTGAATGGGCATACTGCTGCTGAAACCAGATCTTAAGTAAATTTTTGCGCAGGGAGTGGCACTGAAACGAAACGATCTCTTGATTTTTGATAAGGCTTAGATAAGTAAATCGGCTAGTTTCGGAGTTATGTGCCACTCTGATTCCAAAAGATTTCTTGTCACCCTTCTTCTCAATATTTGATACCACAAAACCTATTTGGTTTTTCAATCAATTTTTGAGAATCAGTCTTATCTGATCCTGTAAACTATGACTAAAATCTTTCGTTAACATGCTGACTAAATCTAAATGTTAGTACCCTCTTACGACTCCTACGACTAGTGAATTTGCTCTATTAATGAACGATAATCTTTACTAGCTACCTCATTGGTTACCGATCACCAACTACTTCACCAGCATCCACTAGCTACCACTAATTACATTACGAGCTGCCACTAACTACTTTTGAATTAACTTTTTTATTTAAGTTCAGCATTTTTTACTTGTGGTGTGAAAAATGATATATTTATTTGTATATTAATTTCATAATTTGTTAGATTAAGTATATAACCATATAAATTCTTACATAAAAGTCACCTTACTCCAAATTCAATTCATATAATTGATCAATGTGATATATACATATTTGTATGTGTTTTTCACATTTTACGTCAAAGTGTTTGTAAGCATGAATGAAATCGTAAATTTGAGAGCTAATAAGACGTGTGAGTGTGATTAAAATAAATTAGTAGTCACCTCTACCTATGTATATACATAATCATATTCATATACACATACAAATAGATACATATATATGTATATGTAGTATTCAGGTATGCTGGAATAACCGGTATGCAGCAACATCTACTTAATATGTATATTAACTTGACTGGGTTTGCCTGCGTCTGGGCCCTTGTCTGTGGCCTGCTTTGTGGGCCCAAATATATACTGAATATCATCTACACACAGGCATTTATTTAACCCGTACATTTGTATAGTCACACCTCTATCCAGTTAGGTTTGATTATTATTATGCGTGTATTCATATGACTTCTTTGGCGACTTAAAAATTTCTTATTTCTTTTTGTTGTCATTCCACAGATACACTCTTTAGTTTGCTTTGGTTAGGTTTGGTTTGGTTTGGTTTGGTTTGGGTAACTGTGTTTGTTTTATGTATGTGGGCAGATATTCTTTACCCTCTCCAGTGTTCGACACTAAAACGCCAAAGTGATCAGGTTATATTTATTGATATGCCGTTCTCATTCTCATTTTCATTGACAAGAATGACCGCTCACCGACCGAGCCCTTGCCACGACTCTCGACCCACGCATTTGGATGTACATACATATGTATGGTAATACTGATAAGAACTATTTAATTTGTTTTTGATTTTATACATTTAAAGAAGGTATTATAATATTGACGACCGATTACGAGGATTGGGTTCGAATTTCAGGATGCTAGGTTTTAACGGAAGGACACAGTAACTAGTGCTGTTTAATTAACTTTGGTGGATATTTCAAGTTAACGGAGCGTCAATAAATAATTATAATAAACTTGCAAAACGGTATTATAATTTTGTCTTCGATCCCAGTAAATATAACATATATGGGCAATTCCACTGAAAGGTCCACCACGACCAAAAAATTAAAAGTCATCCAATACATTTTTTTTTATTTATTTATTTATTTATTTATTTATTCTGGCAGACAATCAGTGCTGTCTCAGATAAGCAAACGTTATAATATTTCTTAAATGTAATAAAAGAATAGAAAAAGCCTAATGAAATTACATATGTAAGTTTTAAATATTAATGACACTGACACAGGGAATATTTATTTGCCAGTCCGGCCAGCTATGTCCCTACTCACAGCCAGGTTAGTCAGGGTCATTATTTGAACTTGAAGCTAAACAGAAGAGAGTTAGTAATAAAAGTTGGAAAAAGTGTTTATAATTAAGGGTTAAATTAGTAAAAAAAAAAAAAATTTAAAACTTTAATTATTAATTATTATAGAGAAATGTTCAAAATTAAATAAATTACAGAATTCAAAGAATTTTTTTAGTTGCATTAGCGAGTAATCGTGCTTCAAAGTTGAAACTCATGTTTTGGTCAATTTATTGCATTTCTAAGGATCACTTTTGACGCCAAAAGTTTCGTTAAAGCAAAAGCTTACCAAACAAAAAAAATGCAAATGTAAAAAATCTATAATTTTGATTTGCTTTTACCGATATTGTAATGAACCATCGGGTAAAATTTTAATTCTATAAAGACTGTTGGTTTTCAAATTATCTGAATAAAAAATTATTCTGCACATTCTGATCAAGTTTCATAAAACTCGGACTACAATTTCATAAAGCTGCCAAAACCGATTTGTCGAGTTAAGATTTATTTTAATGAAATTTGATTCGTAGTTCCTTATTATTAAAGATATTTAAATAATACATTCATATATTTAAATTTTTGCACCCTAGGTCTTTAATTTTTATAACGTCAAGAATTGTACAGGTACAGCTATAAAATTTGATATGGGGACTACTAATGACCTCTTTAAAAGATTCGAGCAAGTATTTTTAGAATGATGTCTCTATTTGCCATTTGCACAATTCACACTTCGCAAAGTGCAAAAGCAACAACATTCGAACTGTGAAAATTAAGTCCGTGACACTGAACATTCAACAACAATAACAACAACAACAACAGAGTTTAACAAACGTGAATGAGTTGAACTTGACCGAAATTTCACGTGTTTCAGGGAGTGTTAGCCGGCCGGCTGGTCGGCGGGTCGACTGGTCGGCTGGTCAGAAACCGAGTCAAATATGAAGACAGAGACGGACGTAGGGACGCTGAGGTTGAGGTTGAAGTTGGGAGTCGAAGGCCTTCTTACGAGCTATTCGAACTCGAACTCGTACTCGGACTCGGACTCGTATGTATGTTGCGTGCGTCGTGTTATCGCAAAACTTTATCATCTTGTAATAAATTTGGGCGCGTGCCGAACAGTTGTAGCAATAGGTATGTGTGTGTGTGTGTGTTCCCTGTACCTGGAGTGTCTGTGTTAGTTTGTGTGTTCAGACAGGGAATTCCAACAGTTGCCTTTGCCTGAGAACTTTAGCCGGCCAACTGCATTAAGGTTAAGACATCGCCTTGCCCTTCCAGCCCTTTTTTTACGATTGTTGTTGGCTCGCGTCGGATGACAGCCAACAACCGACCATCGGGTGCGACGTGTGAGACGGTTGTCATCAACACATTGACGGGATTTGCCCTCGCTTAAGCTTTGGCTATGAGTCTGATGGCTCTCAACTTCACGCTCATCCCATTTTGCTTTGCGCCAACGCGTCTGCCAAGTAGCCGCCACTGACGAGACGCTGTTTGTGGTCAAGCTTCTTGTTTCGATGCTGGTCTAAGAGACGGCTGTAACTTGTGCCTGTCTGTGTTTAAGAAAACACAACAGAAAAACAGGAAAACTTAAAGTAAACAGGATTGCCCAAAAGTCTATAGTCTCTTACTCACTTATCGTTAGAAAGCAAGACAAATAAAAATATAAATAAAAACAAGAAAAAAAGGCTATCTTCGACACGCCGATGCTATATACCCTTCCAATGGTCTTTTAAGAACATTTTGAATACTTTTGCATAGAATAACTCATTTTTGACAAAATTGTTCCTATAGGTAATATAAGATATAGTAGTTCGATTTTGTTTGAACTTGTTCTAATTGTACAAATCGTAATTCTACATCGATATGACAAGTTTGGTTTTGATGTCCTGAAAAACAAAAAAGTTTTTCATACAAACACTTTTCAGGAAAATGAAGTGTCTCCGATTGTTCCTATGGCAGCTATATGTTATAGTGGTCCGATTTCAGTCAAATTTTATCAGATTGTACAGAACGTATTTCTATTTTGATATTGTAAGTTTGGTTCTGATATCTGACAAATCAAAAAAGTTTTGCATAGATGAACTCATTCTTCACCCAATTGTTCATATGGAAGATATATTATAAAATGATCCGACTATGATCAAACTTGGTCAGATTGTGCAAATCATAATCATACATCGAACGGTTGAGTTTTGTTTCGAATCTTGAAAAACAAAAAAGATTTGCTTACAAACACTTTTTATAAAAATGAAGTGTCTCCGATTGTTCCTATGGCAGCTATTTGATATAGTGCTCCGATCGGCCTGATTTTGACATACAAATTACATGCAATAACAATCTTCATCTGTGCCGAGTTTTATGAAGATAGCTTAAAGATAAAGCTCAAAAGTAAGCATAGAAACAGACGGTCAGATGAACAGACAGACAGACAGATATGGCTATATCGACTCAGCTCGTCGTCCTAATCAGGAATATATATATATATATATATATATAATAAATACTTTATGGCGTCACAGACTTCTCCTTCTATGCATTACACATTTCGAGACAATATTATAATACCCTTTTGCAAGGGTATACAAAAATAGAGTTTCCTCGAAATGGGAATACCCTGATTCACTGAATAATACTTTTCGACGAAAGGGGGGTGCTAGGCTATTGCGTTAATATAAAGAATAAGATTTAACAAACTTTAAATTAACAACCGTCCTCTTCAGCAAAATTTTTAACAAATCATTTCCTTCAATTCTGTTTTCTAATGAACAGATCTGATGCATCTACCCAGCTACGCCCTTGCCCTGTAGTAATTAATAATATGTAGGTGGGCTCATAAAACTGTATGATCTCAGACCATATAGCGTATATGTATTCTCGATCAGAATCAATTGCTAAGTCAATAAAAGTTACCTTTCTGCATAATAGACGCAGATCAAGTTTATTTCAAATTTTCGATACTCCCCTCTTATCCTTGCAAATTGATAAAAACGATTTATAGTTACAAATTTAAAGCTATTACTTTGATATTTGGCATACCCAATTCTAATGCTGGTTTAAAAATACTGAACGATCTGAGAGCACTGTGCAAATAAAAAAAAGAGGAAAGCCCAAATATACCGGTTTGATCCTATTTCGGGCCTTACAAATCGAACTGCATAATGTTGGAGCTTTCGAGCTATTAGGAAACTTTAATTCAACATTTTTTTTAAGTATTTGATTTTTTCGCAGGTTTCACATTTATTGTCGATCTTCTTATAAATCTATTGGTGTTGTTTTTCCAAAAATCCACTTTCTTCTATGCAAATATATTTTGTTTTTTAAGATATCGAAACAAAATTTACCAGATCAATTTTTTATTAGATCTAGACAATCAAAAAAGTTAATCAAAATCGGGCTTCTATATCCTATAGCTATATTGCACGTTATATTGTTAAGAAAAGGTTATTTTATATGCTTCCAAAAGGGTATTATAATTTTGTCACGAAATATGTAACGCATAGAAGGAGAAGACGTCTCTGATCCCATAAAGTATATATATTCATGTTCAACACGACGAGCTGAGTAGATATAGTCTGTCAGTTTCTATGCAAGCTAGTCTTTCAGTTTTTGAGCTATCTTGATGAAATTTGGCTTCTTTCTTACAGATAGTACATATGCAGAAACAGCCAGATCGGATCATTATAACATATAGCTGCCATAGAAACCATCGGTCAAAAAAAATGTTTTTCAAGATATCAAAAACAAAATAGCAGATCGATATAGTATTATAATTTGAACAATCTGACCAAGTTTCATTAAAATCAGACCACCGTAGCAATCGATCGGAACGACACCAACACCAAGGGAACAATCGATCGAAAAGTGCTCGTATAAAAAATTTTTTACTATTCATTATATCGAAAGAAAACTCAGCAGTGCGATGTAGAATAACGATTTACACAATCTATTAAGTTTGATCAAAATTAGATCAGTATATCATACAGCTGGCAAAGGAGCAATTGGGTGAAACAAATACACCATATCGATATAGAAATACATTCAGTACTATATATATAGTTCATAGCTTCGGCGTGAATATAGCCATTAATTTCATGTTTTTTTCTTTATTATTTATATTGAAAAATATTTCGACCGATCTTCTGTTTTCTTTTTCGAACAAGCAACGGTCGTTGAACTGCTTGATGTTCAATCTCTGATTTAATCTGCTTGATTTATATTGATATACTTATATTTGCTGGGCTGGGTGAAGGGTATACTAGACTAAAATATTCATACTCTTTTGGTGTAAACTACTGTTGTTTGTGTACTATAAGTTTGGCATTATCCATTTATAATGAGTAAATTTATATATATTTGTATACAATCTTTACGTTATCGCTTTCCATTAACAGGGGTTACTCTCGATACTAAATTGCTTCAAAGCATTGCAGAGTTTTTTCTGTGGGTCTTTAATTAAATTCGTTAAGTGCCTTAAAATACCGACACTCAATGGGCGAGAGCCATAGTCTGTTAGAAGTTGTCGACCGGGGCGTCAGTTCATGGTTTTTAATCTCAAATTAATGCCATAACAAATCTGTGCGGGTAAGCCGAAAGGCAGAGAGTTCTTTTAGTTTTATTTGTTTTCATATTCTTCCTCTCCCGCAAAAAATGTTTTATTCCGGAAGTCAAGCGCCTTTGTCCATCACTGCCTCCCCTATTCTGTTAATTTTAAACTCTGTTAAAACAATTATAATTGAAATAGCGACAAGGAAAATCAGGCTGCGTGGTTAGCCTCAATGGAGAGAGCATCCCCCAATGTTCATCATGGTCTGCTCGTCTAAACGAGCTGCCCGGCTGCCCTTGACCGGAATTACCAGCATAATTATGCATTTAACGTTTTGCGGCACTATTACCGCGACAACATAATTAATTAAATTTGTGTTTAATCTCTTTAGCTCAGTTGGGATTTCCCAAGGAGCGAATGGGCGACCGATTCGACCCGAACCCGACCCGACCCAATCCAAGCCCCCGATTTCTTGTGCATTTCAAGAAATAAAATATAGGAAAATACAGTGTTACAGATTCATGGGAATGTAATGAAACGCATTTAATTGGAAATAAAATTTATTATAAATGCTCAGCACTGATTCTATGCGCAGTGCTGTAAAAATTGTATACCGGTAAACAAATGATTACGTCAATAATTAACCGAGTTTTGTTGGTCAGGGAGTGTTATTTAGGATAAAATATTTATTTTAAAGTTCCTATATTAATAATTATTCTCGTCATATTTCAAACAGGTCGACGTTTAGATTATTAAAAACATATCAATTTCTACAAGACAGCATTAAGCAATTTAATCAAATTCAATTTTGTCAAAAATGCAATTAAGCCATTAATTTAATGTATCATATTTTATTTCATTCTTAGGCCCTATTAAAACCTGGTAAAAAGGAGTCATAAAACTGTGCCAAAGTATGTCACAGATATAGGGTGGCATCTTCGACCATTGAACATATATATATTCATGATCAAAATCAATAGCCATGTCATTCTAGCTCTGTCCGTCTATCTGAAAAGATTGCGGAGCCTATATAAGCAAAATACACCAAATTCGATTTGCAGATTCTTGTATACTGTCGCAGATCGAGTTTAAATTTCCGATAATCGCCCTCCTTACCTTCTGATGTAATCAGTTTTTAGTTTTTTTTTTTTTTTAAATTGATATTAAAATAAGAGGTTATTCAAAAAGAACATAAATCCCTGTATTCATGCTTGACGGTGATCAAAATTTTAAGGGATCAATTTTGGTCCCTAACCTCATCTCCAGTCAACCCGACGTCGCACAGTGGCTCGAAATTCCCCAAACAGCTTCTTCGTACATGCATATAGGCAAAATTATAGTTTCTTAAAGCATAACATAACAGCCGTTTTAATAGATTGAATATGCTCTTTGAAGGTGAGACTTTAACCCAGCGTAACTCCAAGTTATTTGTATGAATTTTTTTGTATGAGTTTTTAGTACAAAATTATTCATGTCATTCAAATATTGCTGATGTATGTTAAGAATATATAGCTTACTATATATTTCAATCAACACGTATTTTGAGCTTTGTGTAGGATTCCTAAAATTGTCTTAGTAATATTAGGCCATCGACTTGACAAGGTTTAGAATTCCTCGTTATTTTAATTTGGATAAAAGCTAATATTGGAGTCTGAGAAAGGTTGTTTTCCTTCGATTTTCTTTAGAAGTAGCGCTTATAATTAAAGAAAAAAATAATAAAATAAATATTATTTTTTAATTTTTATGCAAAGATTAAAAAATTAATCTTAAAAAAATAAAAATAATTTTTAATTTTGACTTTTTTGTATTATTAAAATTAAAAATTATTTTGATTTCTGATTTAAAAAAAAATTTAATAATAATTATATAATTATAAAAATTGTATATCTTTGTAACCAAGTGCTGTATTACCAAAATTTAAAAACATTCAGGATGTGTGCCTCAATACTTTTCTTATGATACACTGCATGTTCTTAAAGGATTAACATAAAGGATACTGGTTCCATTCAAATTTAATTTGTCAATTTTTATAATATAAATTGAAAAATAATTTTTATATTTTATTTTTATTATTATTATTATTATAAAAATTATCAATTTTTATTTTTAATTTTTTTTATTTAGGTTCAATTTAAGATTTATTTAAAATTTTTCCATAAAAATTAATTATAAAACTTTATCCTGTTTCCAGGATGCTGCATCCTGAATTAATATATCTAAGATTTTCCCATTTATCTTAATATTTTTTTGGCTGGTTTTTTTTGAACACATAATTATTATTTATATAAAAAGTTGAAAAAAAATATCATAGAACCATTATCTTTTCTGTACATAAATAAGGAGTCAATTGAATTAAATGAAATCTATGTATAAATAGCCAAAAATTAAGCAAATTGTAATAAAAAATTAAAATAATACTATTACCTATTTGAAAAGTAGATCTGAAGGTGTTAGCTCTAGCACACTAAAGTATTATAATTAATAAATAGAAAAATAAAAATTTATTTAAATATAGCGTAAGCGTTACGATTACAGTTACAATTGGAAGCGCATTTCTTTCTGTGTACGTGGTTGTAGTAAAATTCCCAAAGGAACAGCATTATTACTTGTTATTGATAATTTCTTTCTTACAAAAGTATAATAAATATGAAATAACAATATGTAAAAGTGATTGTATATTTGCTGTCGTGTGTATAGAATTCTGATCCCCTAGGTTGCTAATCAAGAGTAATTTGCGGATGAGACACTAGAAAGAAGATGGGTCCACTGCAGCTTCCTCTGAATCAGATTTTGATTCTGTCTTTGGCAATCAGTAGATCCGTATGTGTTTTCGCGTGTTAATAATTGATGATATCGTAGCCCACTCGTAGTCGTGCCAGTTTAATGTGCAGACTGGGAGAAATGGATGAAAATCTGCCCATGAATTCGCATTCGTACAAAATATTCATAAAAAGTGAATTAGCGGCTGCAAAGGGGATGATGTTAATACTATTTACGAGGACTTCAGACACGCGTGTGGAACCGGAACCGGGCCCGGGCCCGGGCCCGGGTCTGAGCCTCACATGGTAAAGATGCGAATTTTCCATTAATATGGAAAAAGCAGAATGACAATTTGACCGAGCACAAAGCTTTCGCAATAATTATGCAACTCGAGCAAATAAATGTGCGCTTTATGCCTTTTACGACCACTTTGACTAGGTATAAGCCCCTTACGGATGATATGACTTCTGCTTTTAACCAAAATTTAACTGCGACCGTAACGAAATTAATTATATTTCAATGACACTGCGTAATGACCAAACGCAGAAAAACGGCAAATGACAGCAATGGAAATCGAAAGAGGATGTAATGTGTGGGTTGGGCTAAGAAATGGTTATCTTTGGAATATGATGAATAGAAATTAAGAATTATCTACATAGTTCAGATCGATATTAAGTAAAACAACATTTACCAGTTCTGCAAATAATGTTATACTATTCGGGTTTAGTTTAATTCGGTTGCTTTAACGCTAGAATAAAGTGACTTACTTTGTACAATCTGTTAGGAAAATATTATATTAATTTTTCTTTTATATAAAAACAAGAAAAAAACAACTATCTTCGGTACGTCGAATCTATATACCCTTCCAACTGCTAAGCTAATTTTTAATATGATTCGATTTCAGTCCAACTTTATCACATCCTTTATCAATCCTTTAATGGAATTTAAAAAGTATATTTTTCATTTACTGCTTGCATTTAGTTTTACATATTTTAGAATATCTAGATTATAAAAATGTCTAGTTTCTAGTTTCAGACATTTTTAATATAATGCTATAAAAATATTAGATCAATACCATAAAGTTGTAAAATAATTTATTATTTTTATTGAGAAGCTATTAACAGCTTACTCCGAAGAATAAATTAAATATAATAAAATTTTCTATTAGAATAGCCGAAATTTTCAAAAACTTCATCCAGATGAGGAAGGAGATCCCCGTCGGGTTAAAATCAATTAGAAAGTCCTTCAAATCAGGCATTAGCCTGATTTCTTGACGCTAATTAAGAACAATATTTAATAAAGTCAAAATATATATATAATACTCATATATGGCATAAAATTCAGGAACAAGAAAATACCATATTACGCAAGTAGAACACAAAATCCTGAAAATCTAACACTTCCAAATGCTACGTGAATGGGCATATGAAGGAAGGCAGCCAGGAGAGCAAGTGGCAAACTCCTTTTATTGATGCTGTTAATCGAATATCTTGCACGCACGAATGAAAGGGCGAAACGCGGAAGGGACATCTCCAGACTCCGGAGCATGCTATCGTACAACATTCCCACTCCTATACCCATTCCCCAGTTCTCGGTCCGGTATGGTACGGAGTCCATCTGTTCTGCTCTGACAACATATTAAAGCAAGTCAAGTACAAATGAAGTTCCTGTAAATTTCCGGTACACAGCAAGGTAAATTAAACAATGGCAATTAAAGCGTTAATGTGTTTCGAGTCGAGATTGCGGAACCGTCGTCAACCTTCCTCCTTGCACTAGCTGCACATGATGAGAAGTGAGAAATGAGGTCTAGGGCCAGCACGAACTCCCATTTTGTATTTGGATATGGAATCGGTGGGCGTGTGGCAGACACGGTCTTCCAAATAAATGGGAGATGGGAAAGAAGGTCCTGCTATTGATATTGATACCATCGTACAGGGTGTTGGGTGGACGAGCGTAAACGTGTGCGGCAGAAGCACAGTGAACTCCTCATACGAATGCTAAAATGGAATCATCTGTGTGCTGTGCTATAAAAGTGGTAGAACTGGACACTGGACACTGGACACTGGACACTGGACACTGGACACGACACTAGACACTCCACAGACAAAAATACTGTTTCTAGTTATTAAATTAATAAATGACTGTGGTATCTGCGTGATATTTTTATTAGGCCCAATTCGAATCCCTTAAAACAACTTTAACTGTCATAAACGGAAGATGTTGAATTTGTACTTGCATAAGAATTTCGATATAAGATTACAAGCGTTCTTTGGGGTGGCTACAGTTTTGGGAACGGGCTAATTTGTGATTTAATGTTTTGTTTTCGTGTAAGCAAGAGATTTCCTTATGTGTTCGTAAATATTAATAAGTTTTCTCAATGTTATTAACGTACGTGAACATCCTTACTAATCAACAAAAATATAGTTAAAAATATAATAGTATTATTAAAACCAAAAGCAGATACATTCAATCTTAGGATATACAATTTAATATTTATTAAAGCATACTTTACAGCTTCGCAAAAGAATTTCACATTAAAAAATAAGCTATAATGCTATAGCCGAGTATGCCCGACTAAGGCGCACCCTATACACAATCCGCAAATACATATACTCTCAGAACAAATCCATCATATATGATCGTTATGAAATTTTTACAGTAAACTCAGATCAACATTAGAATTGCGTAGTAATAATAATAGTAATTACTTTTATATTGTGCCTATCAGGGGCGTCGTGGAAATTTCTTCCAACCGAATGCCAACCGAAAACCAATCCGTTGGTGTCACATTTCAAAATCTCTACTGTTTTAACTAGAGATTTGTGTAAATACACATATTTTAAATATAAAAGTAGTGTAAAAAGTTAAAACAATAATATTTGTTCTATTTATCTGCATTTTCATTTTTCTAAATTTAATTTGTTTTAATTCATCATTTTTCATTTTACAAAATCTCTAGTGAAATCTCTAGTAAACGATGCTAGCAGCTGAAACCAAAAATCAATAGCGATACCAACTTGTTTTGCAATTGAGTTCGAAAAAATGCAATGTTTTATTTTTACTAAAATGTCAATGAAAAATTTACGATATACATGTTATTTTAAAAGATAAAAAATATTAAAGTCGGTCTTCTAAGATTTTATCTCAATTAAATGCATTTTAATTGTATATTAATTTATGAAAATGATCATATTTATGGCCCAAGTAAGTTGACAGATTTATGTGCGATCGATAAATGTGAATACCAATCGGAAGATGAAGAACAATTGAATGGCAAACAGACCGGCAATTGACATTTTAATAATTTATGTTAATTTGGTGTGCACAAAAATTAATTAATCAGCTCATTTTTACCAATCACAGGCAATATCAAGCATAATGAGCCCTGCTTTCGCATAAATGAGCATTCACGCATTCTGACACCACAGGGTTGTCATACGTATCCTTAAATTTGGCGGGCCAAAAATTTAAACATATTAAAATTTATTTTGTGTTAAAATAATCATGGATATTTTGATTTTACATATAAATTAATAACATTCTATCTTTTCAGTTTTGTTCATCGAAAATAAAGTTGCGTATTTGCGTATGGTAGGAACCAACTTATCACATTGGGTGTCTCTAGCTCTTATAGTCTTAAAGATCTACGTTCATGCAGATAGACGGACAGAGGCAGATTAGCTCGGATATTAATACTGATCAAGAATATACACGTAGATGCCTTCTTATGAATGTTACATACCTCTTTATAGTTTTATAGCCACCCTTTTGCACATTTTTATTGGTTTTAGCGTGCAAAAAGACCGCTATAGTCGAGTATACCGGTCCTCGAAACACCCTGTACTAACATTTTATAACTTTAAACAGCTCAACTGTTTTCGAATAATATTCAAACGTTGAACTCCTTGAAATCTATATTCGGATTTTTGCACTGCTTGATTTGTATGGCCACTAAATTGCTTAAAGTTCAAATAATCAATTGCACAGTTTGATTTGAATGAATGTAATATACTATATTAGAATGCATTGGATAAGTTAGATTAGGTACAGGGTATTTCGCACTCGACTATAGCATTCTTACTTCTTTTTTTATGTGAAATTTCATGTGTCAAACTAGAAAGTATGAATGTTTGATTTATTCACTAGGTACAGCTTTTAATTGCAATGTTAACTTTTTTATTTATGGCAGATAAATTCATTGCAATTTCTATTTAATTTCCCTTATTGCACTTTACAATCAAAAAGTTTGCTTTGAAGAATTTAATTATTATGTCGTAAGTTTTGCATTCATTTCAGTTATTTTTTTCTTTCTTCTTTTTTTGAGAAAACTGGTTTTAACAACATTATTCAAACAAGTAAATTTGTCTAAAAAAAAATCAGAATAGTTGTATATTAAAAAAAAATATTAAAATAAAAAAATGTTGTGTATTCATGTAAATTAAATGACTAAAGAATGTTATATAAAATTAAACAAGAATTAAACATCTATCTAAAGCACACCGAAACTATGTACCCTTGCAATGGTCTTCTAAAAAATGTAATATTCGACTAATCGTTCCAATGGCAGCTATATAATATAGTCGTTCAACTTTGCTTAAACTTGGTCAGATTGTACAAATCATATTTATACATCGTACTGCTGAGTTTGGTTTTGATATTTGTAGTAACAAAATCATTTATTATACACCAACTAATCCATACATACATACACATGTACATATGCAAAGATAAATAATATTCATTGTAAAAAATGCCCCAAATGGAAGACGCCATTTCATTTTCGCAAAACCAAAAAATCGATATTCCATAATTCAATGTTAGAAATTTCAGATGCTAAAACTGCCAAGCGTTTTTTATCCAATTTTTCACGGACCAAAAAAAAAAAATTACTTGGGGTGTCGTTTCATGTGCATAGAGCATACAAACCTGCGAATGTCCTACAGGCAACGAATGCCAAATAAAAATAACGATGCGAAGGGTATTGTCCCAGTCACAAAGAAGGCAGCAATGTGGCGAATAAAGAATATCAAAAAAAAAAAAAACAAAATAAAAAAAAACGAATGAAAAAACAACCCCGACAAAATTATAATGAAGTTGGTGGTGGCGCAAAAGCAGGCAGAATGTGCGTTTCAAAACGGGGAGCAGGCAATTTTTGCCACCTTCTGCAGTCAGAACAGCGTACACGGCAACAACAACACCACCGGCACCACTGCCAGCGTCGCGTCGCCACCCTACACCATCAAAATTAAAAAAAATCGTGTATACATAAAAAACCGAGATCATCCACGGTGATGAAAAAAAAAACAGAAAAAGCAAAAGAAAAAAACCCAGCCCCTGTTATATTTATGTATGTATGTAAACGCACTTGGGATATGTGTGTATGGGTGTGTGTGTGTGGGTGTGTATGTGACAGTGGCAGTGTATGTTGGTAAGTGCATAGTGTAGGGGTTTGCTTTTGCTCGTTTTTCGTGTTGTTGCGAGATACAAATACCGTGAAAATATATTACAAGTATGTATGTATGTATGTATGCAAGTACATATTATGTATGAACGGGTATGTACTAAGCCGTATGTATGTATGTTTGTACATAGTTTAATACAATAAAGTGAATTTGAAATTTAGAAAATCATCAGCCTGCAAAATACATGAAAAAAAAATGACTATTAGTTTAAAATTGAAATTATTTTGTTTTGTATATACAAAAAAGAATTAAAACGAAAACCTTTTGAAATAATAAACAGGGTGTCAGGTAGGTGCCAGTCCCAAAAAAACAATTACCACCCGGGTACGATTCCCATTGAATGAAAAAAAAAAAATAAATAAATAAAAAAACAGCATTAACTCAGATTATCATCGCTCTAATAAATTCATCTTTTAAATAAGATTTCTTGCACTAATTAATTATTAATTTATTGTAAAAAGGCTTTCAATTTAGTTAAATATATAGAAACGTTAGTTTCAGTAATTATTTCAATCAATCACTGCGCTTTAAAAATTAAATAAAATTTCATGAAATTTTTAATTTTTATTTAATTATATTTTTAATAATTATACAATTGTTTTTTAACTCTGTATAAGCTAACTTATGTATGGTTACATATACACACATGGAGATAATAATAGGTACGGGTGCCTAATTTTATCAAAATGCAATTTAGAATATTTAGATTATATATTTTATTATTAAAAAATATTATATATAAAAATATTAACTTAAATGTAAGAAACCATATACAATTTGCATTTTGATAAAAATGAGGGACCCGTACCTATTATTCTGTCGGAGATTCTAGAACAAAATTTTAAGAAAATTTGTCAATGAGCCTATTTTCTATGTACGAAACGCTGTAATTCATGGAGTCCTTAATGTGCCCGCTATTAGAAATTAAATACAAAAAATTCAGCGATCGGTTTTGTAACAGGATGGACAGTCGTATTAACCCACAGCCCAGAGCTTGTTAGACAACTGCCTGCATACCCTCCGACTCAGGAGGAGACACCCGCTGGACCTTCTATTCAGGCCTTTCCAGGTGTGGTAATAGTCTGGCGAATTAAGTCTAAGATGTTCACACTTAATATCACTTTAATAGATTGTTAATAAAGCTATTTACCCCTAAAATGGAGTTCTCAGAAAAATTTTAATACTCGACCGATTGTTCCCATGTGAAAAATTACCACATAATCGAAAACTTAAAATAAAAAAATTTGTATGAAACCATCGTGATAGTGCAAAAACTGATGATGCAGTTTGGTTTCTAAGCACAAAATAGGGTGAAACCGGCTATTTTGGGTTTTTCCTTTTTTTTTAATTTTCGAAGTGTTATTAATTTGTTATCCGGTAGTGTACCTATGATGTGCACTTTAAAATACTACATGTGTTTCTATATATATAAGATCATTTAACTAACTGATTGGCGATTCACTCCAAGGCTAAACGGTAGAAGCTAGAAATCTGAAATTTGGGACAAAGGCTTTCTATTATATCGTAGGTTGGCACTCTGGAAAATTATTATTTTAAAAATATATCGGAAAGTGGGTGGAAAATGCATTTAAAAATTAAATATAAAAATCTCAGCTGGAGCATACCCTGTAGCGCAGTAGGCTACAATACTAGTGACATTGTGGAACATAATTAGTTTGTATTTTTTACCCATATTATTTTTTGGGAACGGTAGCGGGAAGTTGCAACGCACGACGGAAAGATCTTAGTGTACTATATACATATGTACATAGTTACATATAGATGTGTTTGTATGCATGAGGAATGAAGGGTGCACGTTTTTTGGCAATATTAAGGGTGACGACTGCTGCTGGATACATTTTTTTATTGATTTCCATATTGATTTTGTACACATAAACTCCAGTTGCACTACAGAGTTCCAATAGCTGGGGGTGGGAGCGTGTCTCTATCTCTGTTTAACCCTAACAAACTGACTCACAATCAATTTCAGCAGGCTAACCTTTTTGAAAGAACATTTTAACCCTTTTTCTATTTGATATTTCAAGCGGAAGTCGATACGTGGTGAGACTTTACAGTTTCCAAACTAAAAGTTAGGCATCCTCATTTAAAGATTTTGCATTTGGTGCAAGTACAGTTTATACACCCATACTAATCGCGAATATATTATCCAATAATCGTCGGCACCAAATATTCTCAAAAGATTTATGGTCGCAATTGTAAATATGTTTTAATTGTTTGTATCTTCTGGGATATTTTTATAACGATCAAACCAATAAACAACTAAGACCGCAAATAATAATTATGTATTAAAAAAAATCAAACCTGATAAAAATTATCTAGATGAATGGGAAAATCTTAAAAATTAACTAATAATTTTTATTTTTAATTTTTTTTATTTACATTTAATAAGATTTATTTTTTATTATTTTCAAAAATCTACAAATAAATTTGTGTTGGTGTTTTTAGGGGTACATGGTGTTTTTTAGTCGGGCACACTCGACTAGATCAATCTAACTTGTCTTAAAATCTAACTACTTATCAGATTGTCATTTTATATTCAGTTGCTTGGGCAATTTGTATGATTTATACACATAGACAGTCCATGCTCGAAAATTAGAACCACTTGGTTTTTTATCGTAATTCTAATTTTTTGACGTTTTTTTTTTGTATGTAAATAAAAAAAAAATTAAGTAAATTTTCTCCAAAAAACTACAATAAAACTCTTTTTTTTATTTAAATTTATTAATAAAAACATGAAAACAAAAGGTAACAGCCCAATGCAATACGTTAAGAGTTGTTATTTTAATTAGAAATATATTTATACATTAAATTAAAAATAGATGCAATAAATTAATACATAAAGATTCACACCAATTTTATTAAATATATTTTTCTAGTTAAAAATAAAGAATCGATATGTATTCAGTAAAAAACGAAAAATAATTACGATATGATGTTTAAAGATAAGAAATACAATTGACGGCACAACTTTACAACTAATCTTTACTTGACATATAGTCAGTTATTTTTGTTTTTTTTCTTTCCGTTTTTATAAATTTCAAAAATAATGCTACTGAGAGGCAGAAGATTGCTTAGGTGCTTGGTGGAAAATATATTCACGCTCCGAATTCTAAATTCTGGAAATTCTAATTACTGAAGGTTCTAATTTGCGAGCGTCGACTGTACATATGTATATATGAATGTTTCACTAATTTTAGCCCCTGTGATGACGTTGAGATAATACTCGCCACAAAACCATTTTCAAACCATTGTTTCTATGGTCCTATATTCTTTCTATTATTGGCCTATGAGATATAGTAGTCCGATTTTGATGAAATTTGCTCAGACTATCTACATACCGAACTGTTCTGTTTGGTTCCGTTATTTTATACAAAACAAAATTTAGATGAGGAAATTTTTATTTCTTGTGGTACCTATAAAATATAGTAGTTGGATTTTAATAAAACATTTTCAGATTGTTCAGATCAGATCAGATACTAATTAAAAAAAAAAAATATCGAAATTCGCACGCAATTTCACGGTGATCACACCCCATCTCGAGCGAGCTCACAGCCATACACGAGACAAAATTTTCGGGTTCGACAAAAGACTTGTTTCTTAAATGCAGTTGTGACTCACGAGCTAATTTTTCGTGCCCATCACTGATTCAAAATATCACTGCATATTGTGCCTTTGGGCACTCCTCACAGTGGCACCCACCTGCAAGAAGTTCTGGAAGTTGTAATTCGTACCATAGCACGACATTTTAAATTACACTTGTCATAGTAATTCTGCTGATTTTAATCAAAGTATTTATATAGCCTAAACGAAACTCATATGAATATTTGTCCTCTCAAATTTCTCTCTCTGCTCTGTTTCATTTGTTTTAAAATATTGCAATAAATTTTCGCTTCATTCGATATATTTAAAGCAAGGATGACCAAATGTTTCAAATGGAGGTCCGAATTTTTGTTGTTGATAATATCACCACCGCCTGCAAATGTTCGTTGTTTATTTTGCTTCTATTGTTATTTTTATACCCTGCAAGAGGGTATTATAATTTTGACTTGAAAAGTGTAATGCTTAGGAGACGTCTTCGACCCCATAAAGTATATATATTCTTTAAGAGAACGACGAGCTGAGTCGATATAGACATTTTGACTTTATCTTTGAACTATCTTGATGAGACTTGGCACAGATGATTTTTGATATCGCATGTAGTATGTGTGTCAAAATCAGCCCGAACGGACCACCATAGCATATAGCTGCCATAGGAACAATTGGGTCAAAAATGAGTTAATTTACGCAAAAGTATTTAAAATTTTCTTAGAAGAAAATTGCAAGGGTATAGCCATTTGTTTTATTGTCAGATTTAGCATGGTGCTTAGCAAGTGCTGCTGCATGAATTAATTTCTGTTTTGTGAATTTTATAGCCATTAGGATTTTAACATATGCCGCTGTCGCTTTTTGAATATCAATTGTCCAGAGAATTTAGCGCGTAGCGTATTTGTAAACGAAATAATTGTGTAGCAAGCAAAGAATTTTAAATATCGGAGGTGTTGTTGCCGGCTAAAGGGTGAAAAACGGTTCGCTGGTCGAATTTCGACCATCAGTTGAATCAAGTATTTATTATTTTGCCTATTGAAGTTTAGCCCCTTGCAAACCAACGACTAGCTGATTGCCAACCCATCCACTCACAACAATCGTCAAGTGTTATCGTATTTTGTGATATCGATACCAAAACGCGTTTGAGTAGAAATCTGGTTTAAATGTCTATGTCCGTCACAAAACATATGATTGAATTGAGCAGTATGTATTATTGTATTTACAGAATTGTCCGATAAAACTAAAATATCCGATAGTACGATTTAACACTACCATTTGAGTAATTCAAGTATTATCGCATTACGTGATATCGATATCGAAACGCTTTTGAGATGAAATTTGGTATAAATGTCTATAACCGTCACAAAATATATGATTGAATTTAGTAGTATGTATTATTGTACGTATTTAAGGAATACACCGATAAAATAATAAAAAAAAATCCGATAATCCAATTAAGCTTACCATTTTGAGTCATTTACAGAAATGTTAGATGACTCTTGTTAGTGATGATTCACTTATTAGTGAGTAAAATATTTATGTCAATATTGATACATCGATGTTTTGCCAACATCGAAGTTATGTTTACTAATATCGATATTTTCTAATCGTCTCTAAAAAAACGCGAAAATTGTTTAATTTTTTTGTTTTGTTTTATAAATACAGCAGTTAACGGTTGGAAGTTGGCAATGGGAGAAAGTATAAAACTTAGAACAAATGTGAAAAACATTTGCGGACATACTTGTAAATATGTGTATGCATTTAATCATGAAATTGTTCATCACACATTTCATCAATATTTTCTCAAAGTAAGAACACAATCTAAGAACCTTAAAGGATTTGTTTCTTATAGTTAGATGAAAAGATATATTTACGGCATCCAAGGAGACCAGTCTAAAGTGGAAAAATTTGTCTGTACTAGTTGCAAATTGCAATATGAAGCTGGGTCTGTTGCAGTACGCTAAGAGTAATATTTTCAAGGAGGCCACCTGCACTTTGAGGCAGGCAATCATAAGCAGAAACAGGCGGTCTTCGACGCAGGCATCTTTCATCAGATACGCCACGTAATGGAGGGCATTTCAAGATTCAAAAAGAAGCCGCTTGGTCGGTGACCAATACAAGCACCTCGGACACAAATGGATCAGATCAAATCGGTTCACAAACAATTTCATATTTTCAAGTGATCGAGGACTAAATTGGAGAACAAGCTTAGCTTATTAAATTTATCTCTGCTTAAAAATCGGAGATACTCCCATGGGGTGCTTTTACTGCACAAGTTTTCATCAGGTGAGATTGACGCCAGTTTTAGTTAGTCTTGTTAACTTATCGGCTCTGTGACATATAACTTGACATATTAGCCTCGACACCTGCCCGTATGAAGAAATCTTCAGTACTAAATATAGCAAATATATCTGATCAAGAATATATATAATTTATGGGGTCGGAGACGTCTCCATCTAGGCATTACACATTTTGTGACAAAATTATTATAGTCTTTTGAAAGGGTATAATAAGATAAGTAGCCTAGCCAGGGAAATATAAAAATTACTTTTATTTGTTCTACTTAAAATCTTGAATTTTCGCTGTAAAAAAGAATCATTAACATATGCTTTATAATATGTTAACTTGGCTGTTACTAGGTCCAATAACCAGTCAACTTCTTGACAATAAACAAGTTCCATCGGGTCAGATTTGTAATAGTTTAAGTCTTAATTATAAACCAGCCCACTTATTAGCAGATATTCTTAAATTGTTTATTAATAAATATTGAAAAGTATAAGATTAATTGATTTATTGCACTATAGTTCAATCCATGCAGCCCTCGGAGAAAATCACGCAGGACTCGCTTTGCGCAGAAGTTAAGGTTGTCATTTCCCATCAAATAAATTGAAGACAATTTTATTGGGCATATAAATTCCTGTAGACTTTGTCAATTTCGGTGATGTTAATTGAAATGCATTTTAAATTATTGTTGATACTTACAGCGGCTGGGGAACATATTGGTCAACATTAAGCAAATCACAATAAATTGCTGGAACGACCGAAATGCTTGTGGATTTGACTTTGATTTAGTGATAGAATTAGAAAACATTTTTCAATTATATTGAAATAATTATCTAATAACACTGTAATTTATTTAAACAAAAAAAAGTCGCCTGAACTGATCGGGTTAGAAATCAAACTGTATCATTAGTTTTTAGCGGGAGTTAACTGTTACCTCGAAAGAACTGACCATATAATCGTTAGGTAAAACCGCTAATTTCAGGCATAACTTTTTTTCGACCGATTATTTGTAATTAAAGGTCTGTTTCAATTAGCGTTTTTTTAAATGTTAAATATTATGTAATTACATGTAACTCATTTATAAATTAATTAATATAAATATAAACGTATAGATCGCATTCAGAAAAAAAGACATTTGAAATAGTCGAAGACAATCTAACTTAGCTTTTCGTCGTCATATTTTTCATAGCAAAAATGTAAGCAAAGCAATTAAGTCACCTTTCTAATTTCTAATATATGTATAATGCTGGATTTAGACTAATTAGCGAACAAGTCAACGTTGATATCAACTTTGTCAATCCTAGCGTAAACAGCTGTAAACTTGGTCAACTGTTGCGTTGACAATGGATTGACAAACAAGAGTTGGCACTCAGAATGTAAACAGTGTGAATGAATGCTTTGTGTCAACAATTGAAATTACAATTGCCGCGTTGACAACACCAAATTAAGTTGACATGGAATTCGTGTTAACAAAAATCATTTTATTTATATTTAGTTATTTAAATTTTATTAAATGCAATAATATTTTATGTAAAATGCGCATAGCAAGGTCCAATTGACCAAAAGTGGTCAGACTGCTGTTTGGAGCCGCCAAATAAATGTTACCTGCTTTACATTTCATGCAACCAAACAAAACAATGACTCGTGGACTCGAAATCTCGGGTTTTCGGACATCAAGTTAAAGTCGCAGTAATTTATAATAAAAATATTTTTAAAGATATATTTTAATTTATTGGTATACATATTTATTTAACGATATTTCAAAATCGAATTACTTTTTTCACGATCCATAAAGAGTTCTTGAAGCCACATTGAACCTTAACGAATGTTGATATCAATTAGTTTAGTAAATTAGTTGACAAATCAGGTTTTTAGTCAACAGCCAACCAATGTAAGCACAAGTACTGCGTTGCCGTTCGATACCAAATGTTGACAAAAACCAAAATTCACGTTGCGTCAAGTTGTCTAAATATAGCATAACTCTTCCAATAAAAGTTAAACGAAAGCAATTTTAAATCAACCTCGGAGCTGATTTAATTTTGGTATTTTGTGTGCCCAGAGTTTTTCCAAATCCTTACCATATCGGACGGGTCACTCTGCAATCAAATCAAAATCCCTTATTTTTCTCTTGATTCCCACTCTCGTTCAATTGGATATCGTTCATTAAAGTCTTATCGATCGTTCTGCTATTTTAGGAACCACTATCGATTGATTTGAAAAGCAAATTCATTCATTTATATTGTATTTATATTGCAGACAGTACAGGCAGTCAGAACCAGCCGCATCGTTTCTACGGCAGCTGTTTAATATAGCTCAAAACTGAGAGCCTAGTTTGCATAGAAACAGACAGACAGACGGATATGGGTATATCGACTGAGCTTGTCGTCCTGATCAAGTATATAGATATTTAGTGGGGTCGGAGACGTCTTCTTCTATGCGTTACACACGTCGTAATAAAATTATAATAACCTTTGTTTAAATTATTGCTTTTTTTCCAGATTATCCAACAAAATGACAATAGTGGCTGGACAAACGTATGCTATTGATTCCGGGCCTAGTGAGTCTGCTGCAGGGTCTGGTATTGGAGCTTTTTTTTAAGTCAACAACTCCTCAAACACCTTCCGCTTGTCTGGGACAGAGTTTTATATTTTGAAAGAAATAAATGTTTAAGATAACAGCAATTTATAATTATAATTTAAAATAATCATAAATTATAATTTTATCACGAATTGTGAAACATAGTGGAGTAGACGCCTCCTACTCCATAAAGTATACGAGTTTTGAGCTATCATTTTGTTGCACGCAGTGCAAATATCGGAACCGGCCGGATCGGATCACTGTATCATAAAGCACAAGTTGCAAATCAAAAATTTAATTTTTCGGATTCTTTCTGGCTTAACGATTTATTTTTTTTTCAAATTCACAAGTTCGCACTACTAATTTCTACTGAAGAACCATTTAACACTCTATGATTTCCAAATTGTTGTCTACAAATTTGTATTATTTTGCGCGAATATTATATATTTTAAAATTTTCTTTTATAGGAATATACATACCATACACACGTATGATATTAAATTCGTGAGTCTTCTACATGCATATGTATGAGTGTGCATAAAAAGTTTTTCATTTTTTTAGCGCCGCACTTTTTCTGAAACGAATGAAATCGTTTTAGTATAAAGTTTTTAGTGAACAATCTCGAATGTACGTGAAAGCGACGTGGAAAGTGCTAAAAATTGAGCCAACAGCTGGCTCGCTCCCATCTTTTGTTGTTTAAATCAGATGTACGCGAAAATTTTCAAAGAGAACATAAATTTGTTTATAAATAGAATATTTTATCAAAATCGAATTTGCTTACACACACACGTATCCATATTATTAATTTTAATTTGAGTTGCGTTGTTTCACTGAGAAATTTCAATTGTTTTGAAAGATTTTCAATAATTTCTTTCGTGTTAATGTTAAATCGTGGCACGTGTTGCCTATCTCTTACTCATGTTCGGTAGAAGTTTTCGTCGAAGTTCTCTATAAATAAATCGACAAAAATATGCATTTTTAAAAATAGAATAGTGTACACACACACTAGCTTACTTAGTTAATATAATTAAAGGTGATAATTTCTACATCAAATAAACAACAAATTTTAAAAAAATAACTTTTACGTGATAAATTTCACGTATAAACAATTATAATCAAATTAAAAAAAAAAAAATACAAATAAAAAGACAAAAACAATTTTCAAAAATTATCAGGTGTGAATAAAGAATTACGAATATCAACATTGTTACATATATATATATATATAATATATTAATATATATATTGATATATAATATAATACAACGAATATATATAAATATGTATGTATTAAAAGCTAATGCACTGAATACTGTTAATGACTGCAATTAAACAATGTAAATTCCCTTAAATCAATAAACTGAACCTCAACAAACATAAATAGTGTAATATATATATGTGCTGTAATTTTTTTGTTTGATTACTAAAATGTAGAATTGATCACATCAATAAGTGGCACTGGCTCTTGGAAAATCGAAACACTGAAGAAACTAAAGGAATAAAATGCATTTACAGGAGACTCACAAGTAAGTATTAACCTATTGTAGCAAACAAAAACAAGTTACAACTCTACGGTATCACTTTTGATTACTTTCGAAAACGACGCTCAGTGATTTAATTTCGATTAACGTTCGTACATAGTTCTGTAACTATGAGCCACTCAAGATTTCGTTGATATTTTGATATTGTTGGATTAAATTTCAAATAGTGAAAATTTGTTAAACTGATTAAGTAATACCGGAGAATAAGTTTATTTAAAATTTCGGATACAGGGCATCGTGTCGGGTGGAGTCGAATAAAACTTTCTTTTTTTGTTGTTTAAAAATAATCAATTGGAAAATTTAAACAGATCACAAAACGACTCTGCCACACTTGAAGTGATAATCACTGTGAGTGCGCTATTAAAATGTTTAATACAGATTTAATTGCTAAAATTTTGTAATACTTGCGCTTATAATATATAAACAGTTCTTGTAAAATTAAATGAAATATATATATATATATATATATATATATAAATGGAGCCAAAAAAGTGTTTTAGAACTCATCATTTGAAAACGGCTTGGCCAATTTAGCTCAAACATTTTTTTCAGTTGTTCGCATTTGCCAGGAGAGGAACATTTTTAAAGAAAAATTTGGGAAAACTTTCCGGAAAAGAAGCTAGCGCGTCAACAGATGCACTCACTGTTAACGTAAACCGCACTGTTAACGTATACACAGCACTGTTACTGTTAACGTATACAGCACTGTTACAGCAATCATAGTCGGCAATGTTTATCAAATTAAATATGAATGTCACATTCGACAGCATGTTATTATATTAGGTTATATTATTTGAACGTGTTTAAAACATTACAAAAGTGCGTTTATCCAATAGCTTGACAATTTATACGTATATATGAATTGCAAGGTATATAGCTTTAGCGTGCCGTAGATAGCCATTTCTTTCTTGTTTTTTATTTCCCTTAAACTTTTTAAAATGAAAATACAAGAATTCTATAGTCCAGTATATTCGACTATGGGCAGCTTTGTACCCAGTCTGAGATCCACAAACAGGTATGTATACTTTCATTTACATACGGATTCAAATCAAGCAGTGCAAAGCAGTTCAAAGCAGTGTAGCTGCTTCTGTATGCATAAACAACTGTTTTCTCAATAACTTGGATGTTTTTTAATTGAACGTGATAAAGCTTGCACAGAATATTCAGAACAGCATTTCAATTGTGTATACCAAAAATCGCGTTAATTTTAAATAACTGGATCTGCGTATTGATTACAGGAACCTTCATACCAAATTTGTTGTCTCCAGCTCTTATAGTTTCTAAGATCTATGTGTTCATACAGACGGAGAGAAGGACAGACAGTCGGACAGGGCTACATCGACTTGACTATTGATCCTCATCAAGAATATATATATGATTTCTATTGTCGAAAATGCCTCCTTATGCACGTTTCATACATTCTTACAGTTTTATGAAACCCTTTTTATCAATTTTTAAAAGATTAAGCTAAGTCTTATCGAATAAAAATAGAAATTAGATATATTTAAATTTTTATGAAAAACTCGAAAAAAAAAAATGTTCATTCATTATTTATTTATAAATTTTAAAATTCGAAAATTGGTTATTATTTAAGAAATGAGTAAAACTCAAAATTTAAAAGCCATGCATGATATGCATAGATTATCATGTAAAGATTACATTTGTAATGTTCCCTTTTCCACAAAGCTAAAATTTTTTTATTTATTTATATATTTATGTGACAAGCCCTTAGAACATTATAATACTTGTCTTAAGTAAAAGTAAAAAATTAGTTTATGATTTAAAATTATAAACAGTTCCCTGAGTAATCTCATAACATTTAGCTTAGGAATAAAACTGTAAACATGTGTTTACCATTTAGTCGCATGCTAGACAGACAAAACCTGACTGATATGTCAACATTGCCATACTCAATTTCCTGCGCACGCGCTGCTGGAAGGGTGCAGCTGGTATAACTTTTGTAACCATTGACAACTGTCAGTTGGAATAGCTCACTTTTTCCTTTCGTTGTTTCGCTTACAAAGAGCTTTATTTCAAAAAGAGAGAGAGAGAGAGAGAAAAAGCAAAGCTTAACAATCAATATGAGATTTTTATTTCGAGCTCGGGTAAAATGTTAAGCATACTTTCATTAATAATCGAAGTTAAATTTATTAAATTGCATGTGCTACGCCATTGGCAAAAAAGTTTTCGGTATAACTCTCGTCACGTGTAAAAGGACATTACGAGCTTCAGTATAATGGATATTTTGTAAGACCTGCTATACATAACAGGCGTATTTGCATTACGTGAACTACTAAGTGAGTGTGGCTGTGGCAGACAATAATGGGTATTTGTTAAGTAATTAAGGTAAATTACAAAATACTACTGCCTAAACATGTTCTTGTGACAATGTGACAATACTTTTCAACCGTACATAATGTAGCTCTCTAATATTATTATTTTAAAATTACATGCATATGTATGTACGTACATATGTTCAGAAACGTATGCATGTGAGCATATGTATGTATATTTGTATATGCAAAACTTTCGTTTTGTACTTTTTCATGTTTATGATATATACATTATACTTTTTTTTTTAAAGTACAATAACCAAAGATTTAATATAGGCTTATTTATGAGCTATGCATGTACACATGTAATTGAAAATATATATTCACATTTATGAGATCATCATTCAGCTGCAAAGTGCACTCTGAACTATAATTATTTATATTAATTTAATTAATTTATTTTTTATTTAGAAAAAAAAACATGATTATCCCATAAATAAACCATATTAAATATCTTAAGCAAAGAAATAACCTAAAAAACGACATATGTACATATGTTTCAAATAATGACACTGACACAGGGGATTTTTATTTATGATGACTTAGCGACCTATATTAACTTTTTATTTAAAAAGGCTATTAATCACATTTAAATCACTTTGAAAGAAAAAGAAAGAAAGAAAACGTCTGTAAACTTACATATGTACATACATTGATGTATCATCAAAATGTTATTGTTTTTATAAGTTAGTACACAAATTAGTACATACATATGTAACTGTATATATATAAACAGATTGTCTTACAAAAATACGATTAAGTAGAAACTTTTTTTAACCGGGTGTGCCGGATTTCAACACCCTGTACCCAAGGCATTTGAGGTGGTGGCTGTGCTGCCCTACTACATTCCCCTATATATTTATACCCTATCAAAAGGGTATTATAAATTTGTCACCAAATCTGTAATGTATCGAAGGAGACATCTCCGATTCCATAAACTATATATGTAAATATTTAAATTAATTTTTTCCTAATCAGTTTCTATGCCAAGTTTTTGGCTTTATTTTCGAGCTATCTTGATAAAACTTGGCACAGATGCATGTTGTTGTAACAGGTAGTTTGTGTGTAAAAATCAACTCGATCGGACCACTATATCATATAGCTGGCTTAGGAACGATCTGTCCAAAATTGTTTTCTATATATCAAAACCAAACTTGGCAAATCGATGTAGAATAATGTTTTGAACAATCTCACAAAGTTGTAATAAAATAGGACAACTATATCTATATATTATGTTATTATTATAATGATATTTATAAAATGGCAGGTTTTAATATGAGATTTTTTAATCATTTTTTAATATAAAAATTACTTACTGAAATATTTTGTAATACATATTAAAATATACATATATAGACATTTTCAGAGTGGCGTTACGTGACAATCGTATGCATAAATGTGAAAAAAGCTATAAAAAAGTCGAACTTTTGAAATTTTTTTTTATATCTGAGTAGCAATTTACCTGAAGTACATTTAGTAAAATAGATGAAAATATTCGACCTTTCCGATTAAAAGATATAAGCAAAAAACAGGTGTGGCGTTACGTGACAAGAATATAAGTCGATTTCAACTTAAAGTTGTAAAAGCGCAAAACTCTGCAAAGTGTGCAAGTCTTTTTATATAAAACTTTTTTTTAGTATTGCATGAATAATGTAAATAATTTGTGCAGGCTATTTCTTTTAAAAGCCTTAGTATAAAGTGTTACGTGACATGGCGTTACTTGGCATACATTTTCATACTATATTTTGAAGTAATGATCGCCCTTTAAAAATGATTTAACACAAATAAAACATTGATTTTAATATTAACATAAATAAAACATAGATTTTAATATTAACATAAACCTAAATTAATAGGAAAATTAAGTAATTGGTCGTGGTGGTTCTTTCTGTGACAATGCCCATATATAAATTCATTTCGCGCAATATTTAAAAATGTTTTACAAAATATTTCAGTAAGTTACAGTTTCAGTTAAAACATTTAAGGGATAGAAAGATACGATTAACGGTCAACAGAGGGTATCAACACAAGTTTGTTGATCACAAAAGTGATCATTCTTTCGGGAATAAAGTAGTTAGTCTTAAATTAAATCACCCATCAATTATCGCATATACAAAAATAGAGGTAAATTGAAAACATAAATCTTTGAAATGCAAAAGAAAAAGCCTAGATATAAATAAATAATGTGTAAATATAAATATATTAAATTATTATTATAGTAACTCTAGTGTAAATATCTTATTTACAGTTTTTAAATCATATTTATATTGTTTTAGAAATGATGAAAATGTCACTGGGCCACATAAAAACACGAGAGCTCACTTCAAAGACAATCGGCAGCAACAACGCCAAGATCAAATCCAAATTTCATCGAATCAACAGCAAAAGCCGCATATAACTGGCAGCCAAAAATATACGGGGCAGAATATTCTCCGACTGCAGCCTCCACCTCCTACAAAGCCTCCACCATCAATTGCGCCAGCGTCTCTTCAAGCCCTTTTTCTACAAAACATTCGCTCTAGTGCGGGTTCCGGTAGGGTTCAGGGTCAAGGTCAGGATCACGGTCAGGGTACGAGTGCGGGCGTGGGTGCTGGTACTGGAGTGGTGTCGGCCGAGTCTTCAGAGGATCAGAGATATCCATTACCACATGTACTACAAAGATCAGCGACGTTGCCAGCGAAGCATAATCGATTAGGTGTTCGAAGTCACGTTACCTTTAAGGTGACATCAACAGTAACGGCCACACAAACGCCAGCTGCCATATTGGAAAAGAGCAGCAACGTCGCCAGCAACAACTGTCATCAAGCGGCGGCGCCGAAAGAGTCTAGTAAAATGACTTCTGAGGACCTACTGCAGCCGGGACATGTTGTTAAGGAGCGTTGGAAGGTATGAAAATATCGCTTAATCGAATATTCACTACTGTACTGTGATTGTTTTTAAGGTTGTGCGGAAGATTGGTGGCGGCGGTTTTGGAGAAATTTACGAGGGCCAAGACTTAATCACACGTGAACAGGTGGCCTTAAAGGTCGAGTCAGCCCGCCAACCCAAACAGGTTCTTAAAATGGAGGTGGCCGTTTTGAAAAAGTTGCAAGGCAAGGAACACGTATGTCGCTTCATCGGATGCGGCAGAAATGACCGCTTCAATTATGTGGTCATGCAATTGCAAGGAAAGAATTTGGCTGAACTAAGACGAGCCCAACCACGAGGTGCATTTTCTCTCAGTACAACACTTAGGCTAGGCTTACAAATTCTGAGAGCCATTGAATCCATACACTCTGTAGGCTTCCTCCATCGCGACATTAAGCCGGTGAGTACCTGTGAATGATATATGTACCTTAATTTAGGATTACAGATATCAGAGGAATGACATTTTTATTCACATACTAGTCAACAGTCCGTATGTTAACGATCACAGCCGCAAAGAAAAGTGAGACTTTAATTGAAAAGTGAATTGAAAAGTCCCCAGCCCACCATAGTAGAGCACATTTTTTTTGGCAAAATTCGTTTTTTTTATTCAACATAATTCCCTTCAAGGGAGATATTATTTTTGCAGTACGATTTTACCTTTGCTTCAAAATAGGCCTCAGTTTCGGCCATCACCTCTTCATTCGACGATAATTTCTTCATTCTTCTGAAATCTGAGAACAGAAAATAGTCGCTGAGGGCCAGATTTGAATGCGGAAGCAATTCGAAGCAAAATTCATATTCTCAGATCGAATACCAAGTTTAAAAAATTTTTTTTTTTATCCGTTTCAAAAGTTTATTGATTACAAATTGTCAAAATTAAACGTTTCGTATTGAGTATAGTTACACTATGGGATAATTTTTAAAAATTCTTGTATTCGAAACTTTTAAGAATTAATAAATACGTCGGGCGCTGATTAAAAAAAAAAATTGCCGGGACGGTTTTCGAGATAAACAAAAAAAGCTGGTTTCTCGACTTTTTAAAAGGTAGCTTTAGTTAAGTATAAATAACTCTGAACGTGGCTTTATCATTTTAAAGATATATACCTTTTTAAAAATATAGTAATAAAATTTAGTCTTTCTGTTGTCCAACATTTTTAAATTGGACTAGTATACACAGCGTGCGTTACTTTATCTCAGTAACGCCAACATAATTTTCAGCGAATCAGCGACCGATTTTAAATTTAAGTTGAATCTCCGAAGTTCGGGATATAAAATACTGTTGCATAGTGTTATTAGGGATCAACTTGGCTAATTATTTTGTTCTACTTGGAGATATTCATTTCCGATATTGTTGGAGGTCTTCTGTCCGGATTACTAGTTCGCTGACATTATGCATTCATATGTGGAATATATAGCAGCAGCAGTCTCTCAAATGTGGTTTGTGGATTACCAAGGTGATTTTACATAGGTCTTCAGTATATTTAGTTACGAGTGTCGGTACTGCAAAGGGTCAATGTCTCGGCGCAGTCTTGGCGAAATATTGGTTTGTGTGCAAGCCTCTGTTTCTTTGCCGTGTTTAGATTGCTCAGATGAATAAGTCTATAAATAAAAAAAATAGCTTTCGTCGGCCGTTGTCAAACTTTTTGTTGAAAGAAATTGCCTTGAAGACCTTCTTCTGAAATTAGACGTCTCCGTGACATAAAAGCGAGGAGTGAACGCTGTAGTACATCACGTTCAAGTTATGTGACCATTCCATATTTGACAGTGTTACTGATATCCCATGCTGTAATAAAGGATCCGTGAGAGACTTACTCCTTTTCATGGAATGCCTATTTACAGGAGATTCCGTTATTCACAGATGTCCACCTCTCAAATTGCATACCGCAATCTGCCTGGTGGTTTGGCCCTAAGTCATCCGAAAAGTTTATCATGTTTATTATACCTATACAAAAGAGAATTCGAGAACCAATTTTTGCGATCGTGATTTGAAACTTGATAAAAATGTGAAAATATACAAATCATTTTAGTTATTATTTATATAAAAAATTTTAGAACTTCAATTAAGATCTAAGAATATGTGCAAATTAAGACGTATATAATTAACTTTGGTTTTTTTAAATTCCAGAGCAACTTTTCTGTGGGCCGTTTACCCTATAATTGTCGGAGAGTGTACATGCTCGACTTTGGTTTGGCGCGTCAGTACACAACGGGTACAGGTGAGGTGCGATGTCCTAGAGCAGCAGCTGGATTCCGAGGCACTGTCCGTTACGCCTCTATTAATGCGCATCGTAACCGGGAGATGGGTCGTCATGATGATCTGTGGTCGCTCTTTTATATGCTAGTTGAATTTGTAAATGGCCAGTTACCTTGGCGAAAAATAAAAGACAAGGAACAAGTTGGTTTAACAAAGGAGAAATATGACCATCGAATATTATTGAAACACTTACCGTCGGATTTGAAACAATTCTTGGAGCATATACAATCACTCACTTACGCCGATAGGCCAGATTATGCGGTAAATCTTGTAGTAACTAGTATCGCTTAAAAATATCCATCTGATTTCTAATATTTTCTTCCATTCTTTACATTATAAATTCCATTAAAAGATGCTCATCGGATTATTTGAGCGATGTATGAAACGTCGGGGCGTTAAGGAGGCTGATCCGTATGATTGGGAGAAAGTTGATACTGCCACAGTTGGAAATCTTAACGTAGCGACAAATGCTCCGACACCACCAGCTAAAAACGAATATATTCATGGTAATGTAACCCAAATGACAGTGGCTGCATCCAATGCAAGTGGAACAGAATATGTAAGTTATCTTTTTTGTTTTATTAAGCTTTACATAATTATATAAACTAATTAAATTATTACCGCCGTCCCATATCAATACAGATACGAAAACGCAACGATATTGACACTGCTCAGATGGCCTCAACGGAACCCCTACATATTAAAGAAAAGGTACAGCGGAGTTACTTGTAGAGTAACTCTCTTTTACAGATAAACCCTAGCTGACGAACTCTGAACTTTTATTTAGTCAACCATATACTCGACTGTGAGACACCCAGTAGCGGACTCAATCTCCAAAAAACTTATACGAACCCTCGTACGCATTCATTTAAATCATCTACGACCTACCCGGCATCTCCGTACAAACAGACAGAAAAGGCGGACGAACGGTGTTAATTCAATCCTAATCCATAAATATTTTTATCTTTCGATATATAGGTTGATAAAAATTGCAACGCAACTATGACACCACAAGCTTCAGCGGACTTGCAAAATGTTAATTCAGGAAATCAAAATATAATGCCAAAGCAGCAACAACTCGTGCAGGCCGCAAATTCGTCGGTAACTATTCCGAATCTTCCCAGTGCACTGATTAAATCCTCGACAGTGGTGATCGCCAATCATGAGGCTTCCGGTGGCAATGCATACTTGAAGTCATCGCATGCCGTAATTCATGGAAAACGATGTCAGGGACAGACCGTATCCGGCTCATTTACCACATCAAATCAAAACAACTCGGCTCCAGTATACGTAAGTAATATGTTTATTTTTTTTTATGAGGACGTTGCTAATTTAGTGGTCTATATAACAGTATCCGGAAGATAAAATAAACGCCTCTCAGCCGTTACCTCTCCTAACAAAGAACCAAACAGAGGAAGGGAATGGTCACAAGCGCAATAACGATCTGGCAACCGAAAATGATCTCGTGCAGAAAAAGAACAATGGGCATGTTAACATTGAGGGTGCATCGAGTAGATCACTTTGTGGGGAACAACAACAGCAAACGACAAAAAGGATTAATATGGAAATCGCTATTGATAATGTTACAACAAAACACCATCAGCATCAACAAATTGCTGCATTAGGAACAGAGAAATGCTGCGACAACAGGCGATCATCTAGCAGCATAAATCTTGGTGACCAAAAGTCAACATATGGACGTCTGCGTGTTCTAGGGGCACCACCCATACAGCTAAGCGCTGCACTGTCTTCATCGCACGACCAAGAGAATCATGAGCTTGATGGAATTTGTGGAAATGGTAGTTCCTCAATGCACAAGGCCGTAACCAGTCAACGTGATCAGCTTTTTGGGACAACAACTACCATACCACCACCCAACCGACGGTCTGCGACGTCGACCAACTTGCGTCCGTCATCGTCAGGAGCTGGAACTGGTTCAACTTCTACCACACAGCGGCTCAGCAGCGGTGGAGGAGGAGGAGGGACTGCTATTGGATCCATTAATGCTAGAAGCAGCGTAGTTGGAGACCATTCGGTCACACAATTCGCGTTAATAGACGATGAAAATGTCTCGGCGCTTCAACAGGTAACGAAGGGCGGTGGAGCGCTTACCTTGGCCTCTCAATGGAAAAGCCAGTTTGATGATTCCGAAGATACAACTGACAACGAATGGAAGCAGGAACCACAGGTAAATGCTAAAAACACTGCAAATCGAATCCAAAGGGGCTTTACCTATGACTTGTATCTCAGGTGTGAATTAATAATCAAAAATGCTTAAAATGTCCAAAACGTAAACACATGTTTTAACTATGTATCAATGTTAATAGATACATAACTATAATATATTAGTATATGTATGTATATACTTTCTATAAATATGTAAATTATACGTATACATATGCTTGTATGTACATACATATGTACGCAAAATATATATATGTATATGTATGTATATTTGCTACTTTATAAATATGTATGTATGTATGTATAAGCAGGGCCGTCCTAAGATTTACGCGGGGCCTCGAGACCCCGGGGCAACGTACAGGCGAATGCCCAGTGTGCCCTCATACGCTTAAGACCCGTGTACAAGTATTTATGTCTACTTGTCGCAAAAAAGTCTGAACATACATACGTACATACTTATATGTAGGTAAATATGATCACATGTAAAGTATTCCAACTTCTTGCCTCACAGTCACAACCAAAATTGGATCAATTGATAAAAGCGGATGTGTCAATGCCTCGTATCAGCAATTTAAAAGCAGATCAATCCGGGAATGAGAAGGTTAAGAGGTAAGTGGATCAATCAATACCCGCAATCAGCATAACATAAATGTACGTATCTCTCGATAATATCTTTTTCAATGCATTCGCTTAACTCAGTCTCCCCCAGCTGCATATTACTTTTCACCTGTCCTTTCGTTAGTCGCCACGGGATCTTCAGATCTTTCGTCCGCTGCATTACCAGAAAATAGTAATACAAAAAGTTTATTTCAAGTATATTTATTTATTTCGAGATATCGTTTTTCTTAAAAATAATATTTAGGTTTTTTTTATGTTTTTCGCTAATCGACCTAATTTTAAAAATTCTTTTTTCTGAATACTGATGCCCTCACTGAGTTGCTCTTTCACTGTGTTGGTGAAATTGATAATACAATAACATTTATAATATTTAGTAAAAATTTAAAGTTAAAAATTTTAACTTAAAATAAAAATATTAATAAATTGAGATAGTTTATTGACACGTATTGATTTTTAAATAATAAATATTTAGCTGGCTCGATGTCATTGGAATTTGAAAAAATTACAAATTTAATATGTATATGTATATATATAATATGTATAAATAATCTTTTTAATTTAAATTAAACATTTTTTAAATTATACATCTGTTTAATTTCATAAATTTGACAATGAAAACTGATAACAAAATAAATTCAAAAATGCGACGCGAGAGCTTAGTATTGCGTTTGCTAGGCTACAAGAAGATTTGATGCTTGATCTCCGCGTGGTTGCGACTAACGAAAGACTTGCCGAAAAGTAATACAGATAGTGGCTACTAACGATATTTGACGAAAAGTCATGCGTATGGGAGAGGTTGAGGGCGTTTGCCGCATATTGCTCTTCATCAAGTGATCAACGCCACTGAGCGTTCTAAAGAAAACTGTCGTGTGTTGAAAGCTAATTAAAAATGATCTAATCTTTTGTTTATAAATACATAAATATGTATAATTATCAAGTATTATCTTTGGCGCCAAAGGACGTTTGACTGGTAGTGCAGCAAATTGTTTTAGAATTGTTTCTGCCAAAAAGGTACCCAAATATCCCCTATCCGGAGCGATTATATAATTTATAAAAAAATAAATATATTATGAAAATCAACATGGAATCATTGGTTCCGACTGCAATATGCATATGCAATATGCATCTGCAATATGCATTTGAGACTCATTAGGACAATCATTAATATTATTATATAAATATTTTTCTATGGTAAGATTTTGTTAATCGTAATATCGATCAATTATATTTTGGCTACAAATTGCAATAACTTGACCGTTTATTCATAGATTTTTACGAAATGTTTATAGCTAAATTGAAGTCCAATTGATGTTAATTTTTGATCCACATGTTAATCCAACCATTTTGATATTTTTCTCCCTATTTTCACCGACTTTTGTTTAAAAATGTTTAAACAAAATTTTTGCTTTAAAAAATTATTTTCGTAATTTTTTAAAACCTGTACCCATTAAAATTGGAGGGTTGCAAAACGGTGCAAATCTATGCAGTACCGGAGTACCACCATCAATTATATAATAAGTTTTTATAAAAAATAAATAAAATACAAGAGACTTATGTTTGATTTTTTTCTTATTAAATTATGAAATTGCGTCATAACCTGCGTTCGTTTCAAACTCGACACTTTCTTAGGCCTAACTTTTTCTTATAGGTCCCAGGCGATTTTCGATATTGCGATAAAAAAAAAAAACGCTTGATAGTGAATATTATTAACAGAGAATATAACAGAAAAATTCAAAAGACGTTTTTTTAATAAGTTTTTTTTTCGGATTTCACGTAAAAATTAGGGTTTTAACTTACGTACAAAAGAATGTTTTTAACTTAAAAGTTCCAAGTTCAATTTCCTCTTTCTGAAAAACTCTTTAGTAATAGAGTACGCTTTTATTGCAGGAAAGCAGAAAATATTTTGTAAAACTGTATTTTTTTATCTGTCTATTGTAATATTATTGAAAAGGTAAATCGATATTTTTGTAAAAATGTATCTTAATCTATTTACCTACATATATAGATGTAAATATTTGTATTATATATATATATAAATGTAATTCCCCCATTGTCAATAGATACACACTGAATATATCTGGCATCGAGAACTATGAGACCTTGCAAAATTCAATACCGCACTGCTGGTCAGAGCCTGCAATGGGTAATGTATTACGTAAAGAGTTAGAGCCACCTGCTGTCCAACAAGCAGCCTTTGATGACACTGTAAGCCTATTTAAAATATCTTGCTTTATTTTTTTAGACCTATATAAGTATTTTAATAAGATTGCACCATAAAACGTAGCAGTGATGGGCGCGTGTCGGCTTTTTCCTATACAATACGTCAATACGCCAACAACACGAGATTTTAATAGTAAATGAGCACGCAAACACATTTAATATACCACAATCATACATTTCAACACCTGTACTAATTAAAGGGCAAAGGTAGGCATCTCTGACCATATAAAGTATATATTTATATTCGCGATCTACTGGGTAAACCATTGCCAAAGGTGTATTTTAATTTGTCACAAAATATATAAGACAGAGGTGTCCATCATCATTCGAAGTGACGATATACATAGAGAGACGACTCACAGGGGAAGAAACGGTTGATTTAGCGATTAATTCAAATTTCAACTTAAATCTTGGAGTCAAAATTGTTTCGATCGGTAACTATATATATATTCGATAGGCCAAAAACATTTTCGCATAGCTGATTTCCTTTCAATTTTGAACATGTACTGAAACTTGTATAATATTTGGTGTTATTACATTGCAATTCCAACTTTTACTATTACACTATGCAACAATTTAAAAAAAATTCTTGTATTCCAAACTTTTTAGAGTCGAATCACATGTAAAATGGGTCGATGATTTCGAAAATAAAATTCAAAATTCTGAACATAATTTATTGTTATTAAAGGTGTTTATATTTTTAAAAAAGTTATAGTCTATCAACCTGCCATGCAATATTCTTTAATTAGATTATTTGTTAAGAAGTTATTGAGGATTGAAATGAAAATATTTTCTAAAAATATGCCCATTAAAAGAAAGCTATTTTTTAATGCAATTTTTTCTTAAACTCGAATTTTGGTTTTATTTTATCACTCTTTGGAGCGATAGATTTACTAATTATAAAAGCCATAAAAATGTTTGTAATTATCGGTCGACAAATATAGAAGTTCGTAGTGTTGTGTAAAAATAGCTTTTTATGGGTTCATTGATAAAAAGCAACGACCTACTATTAAAAATGATTGAATACTGAACATTCTGCAAACATTTCTTAAGTAAAAATGCTCATTGAATCCGAAAATTAAGTTAAAAAACAAGATTATTAAGCGGTTTGCAAAATGACACTCTGCGTTTGAGTACACCATTTTTTTCTCCAAAAACATTTTAAAGTGGACATTTCAACACTTAATTCATAAAGATACATTAATAAGACGTCAATCAAGGTATCGTTTATTAAAATCCATGAATAAATGACAAAGTTATAGCCATTTATAGCCAACATACCCATCAGATTTGCACGTTTATTGCCACGCGCAAGTAAACGCATACATTTTACGTGCAGCTGTGCTTCTTCTTCCTCAGCATATAAAAGAATTTTCAAAGCGAAAAAACGATTTTTGGTATGTTGGGGTAAGTTTGGGTTAAGGGCTATAACTTGGCTATTTATTTATAGATTTTTACAAAACGATACCTTGTTTGACACGTTAGAATCTAAGAGCTGACGGTTTTCAATTTATTTTTCGAATTTTACAGAGTTTTTAAAAAATATCATAATCTCTCTACATGGAATATGTTTACACGAAAATTAAAAAAAATCACAAAAAATTACTCTTTTTGATTTTTATGCAAAATTTCCATTTCAGTCTCAAATAACATCTAAACGAATAATAATAATAATAATTAAAAAATTGTATGGCAGGTTGATAGGCCATATTAAAAGTCGTAATCTAACTATGTTTGTTTATCTCAAAAGGGTCCAAGCAACCTATTTTTTAAAATTTTTTTTTTTCAGTGAAACATTTTACATGTGCAACAATTTGTTTTCTTTCTATGCAAAAACAAAATTCAAAGACAAACAAATATTGTTTATCTATTGGTATGAGCGTTTACATTTAAATATTTTGGGCACCTCTAATATAAGACATCGAAGGAAACGTCTTTAATTCCAGAAAGTTTATACCTATACACATGGATATATACTTTAACAGCATGATGAGCTGAGTAGATATAATCAAGTCCGTCCGCCTGATTCAGTGCAAAGTAGTCTCTCAGTATTTGCATATTTTTGTTGTGCACAGTGTGTATATCGGAACTCGTTAAATCAGCTGCTATATGATGTCAAAAAATAAGTTTTTATGTAAACATTCCTGCGAATTTATACAGCCTAACCAAGTTTGCTTATATATACACTTTATATGTGTTATAGATCCCATAGGAACAATCAGTCGATAAATGTTGTATGAAAAACTTTTTGTTTTTCAATTTACACATATCACCCTAATAACAAATTCTGAGTTTTATAGTACTATTTATCTTATATATTAAATGTAATGGGTCAAAAAACTTATATTAGTGTAAAAAAATTGATAATTGACACACCGAATAAAACCTTCATTTTACCTATATTTGTCATTTGTTTTCTTTTAACACTAAAGATTATGTTCTAAAGATTTAATTTTTACCGACTTTATCGTATTTCACCTTATGGGTATTCTCATTTTACTCTATTACGAGTTCATCGTATTGTCCTAAGGGAATGGTCTAATATTAATAAAAAGAAATAACAAAACGCGCCCAACTCTAGTCCAAAATTAAGTTAAGAAGTAAAATTGTTGATAGTTAAAATGCATGTTATTTTTCTTCATTTTTAATTAAATTTTTTAATATTGTTGAAAAAAATATAACTAAAAATTGAATGCAGTAGTTACGTGCTTGGACATTTTAAGCATTTATCTCATAAATTATAAATATTCTTAAGTAAGTCTCCGTATTTACTTCAGAAGGCGTTTTTTACTTAACACAAAAAGCTTCTTAAGCCGATATGAAACTAATATATAATATTTATATTTATATTAATGCGTTTTTTTATTCCCTTCTTTTGGATCAAGGTGTATCGCATGGATATAGCGAGGAATGTTTGTGTACGTGAATCGTATTCAGAAATCGCGCCAATGTCGAATCCACAGATGGATGCCGTTATTTTACCCTCGATGCCACCATCATTTAATAATATTGCAGTTGATGGTCCTTTAGGAAATTCAAACAAAAGTCATCCAATGTGCATCGAACATCGCAATAGCCTTCCGAATGTATGTCTCATTGATATTTTTGATGAGAAGCCACAAGCCGAAGAAGTCAATGTAAACATGAATACAAACGTTGCTATTAATACAGAACATTTAAAGCATACAGAAAACCAAGAAACTATTGATGGGTCTAAAAACGCTGCCGACGTGCCTTGGTGTGTTCAAACAACAACATTTTGCCAGAGGAACAACTTGCCAATACAGCCTCCCAAAGATACAACTGCTTCGAATATACCATGCCACCATGGAATTAGAGTTCCAACATTCGTTGATCCGGAAATTCAAGGCAATGATAATTGTGTTAGTGGGAGACTAGAAATTCGTGTCATTCCCAAAGGTAGGTCGTAGAGATGAACGGTGTCAAGCTCGATCCCGACCATAGAAATTACTTATCTTTCTTCAATGTCCTATATTTATTTATTTGATTGTCGCAATTTTAACAAAATCTGTCTCATAAAAGAATTTAACTAGCAAGTCAGTTCATGTAGCAAAAGTTTTTTACATGCTGTATTCTTTCATATTCCATAAACACAATGCAAATCAAGCATTTTGGGCCATAAAAATAAAAAAATAATAATAATAATAAAAAATAATAATAATAAGAAAAGAGTAAGAAACACTAAATTTGGTGTATGGTTTTCTGTGCTATTGATTACTCCTCCTCACCCAGTCAAATAGACAAAAATTTTGGCTAAGACAATTTTGGCTAAGACAAGTACACTTTGCTAAAAGAATAGAGTTTTACCAATCTAAATCAGTGATGGGCGCATCATAGCTCACCTGACTCACGGTCCTCACACCGTTATTTTTCAAAACTGACGCCAGACTATCGTCGTACACAAGCAGTCGAGCGCACAAATGTCGATCGCGAGCGAGCATATAAAAACAAAATTTCTGCAACAACAAAATGCATGCATTGTGTGCCACGCTTCAATGAGCATCTCGACCTCACGTCCACTTTTACACCGAGTGCAAAAATAAAGTCTATTTTTAAATTTTATGATTTATACCAAGCGGTTACTTGTAATATAATTTTGTAGTTTTTTGGCATTTAGTATTTTTGTCGCTCAGTGTAACTGTTTGTTAGGCAGCAGATATACTATGATTTATCACAATAACAAAAAACATTGCACAAGTGAAATTTCGCAACATCGAAATAAGCCCGAGTGTGTGCCGCAAACTCGGAGTCGGGCGCACAAGTCCTCATCACGAGCGAGCTCGACCCAAAAAAGACTTGTTGTTGTAAATGTTTTTGTAACTCACGTTTTTGTAACTCGAGCCCATCACTAATCCAAATAGATATCAACTACAATAATATTTCGTGTCAGACTTTAAATTTGAAGCTAGATATAACCTACCTTTATGTATTCTAAATAATTAATTTTAGAAAACTCTCATCTCGACGAGTCTGTCTACTATGATGCCTTAGCAGCCGCCATTAAAACACCGAGCAGTAATATTTGCGCAGTTTCTAACAAAGGAGCATCTTGTGATACGCGAGGTTCAGGTCAAAGTGATAAGGAGTCAATCAACTGTGATGACGTTGAAGAAGCAGAAGCAAAAATTGTTTCCTCCACAAAAAATATACACAACAAAGAGATTCTAGGAACACCGAACGAAGTCAGTTCGTGCAACATTCAGTCTGGCGAAGCCATCAAAGTCAAATTAAGTGGTGGACTTGATGGCAGCCCAATAGCTGTTAACGCCTCACAGATGAAATGTGATGAATCAAATCTGCAAAATGTTGCCAGCACCACCAGTCGTATTGAAGGAGGAGTTTTAAGTATGGTTGAAGCTGGAGGTGGAGGTGGATGTGAACTGTCATTGTCAACGCCCAGTAAGATTCCTGTACTTACTTCTAATTTGCGTCAATCAAAATGTGCGTCTTGGGCGGGTATTGACACATCGACAACGTCTGCATCAGGAAATCCCGGAACACAAGCTATACAGAGTCCACCACACGTAACACAGCTAACAATGGACACTATTGATAACCCTAGCCGAGCTCCCCATTATTCTAGCGTGTTAATAAATTCTCCTAATATAACGGACTTAACACCAGGTTTGTCTCTTTATTAATGATTACTAAGTAGCATGGGTTTTGTATATACACATTACACATTGTAGTATAACTAATGTCAAATATGTTTATTTTGAATTTCGTACACTCTCCGAAAACCCCTTCGCAATTCGATAAAAATATTTGACAAACTCAAATTTAAAGACGAATAACGCATATCAATGGGCTAAACAGCATTAAGGGGTAGTAAAATATTTGGCAAACAAATTTGTATTATTCGATTTTGTTCTACTTTTATTTTGTATATTTTTTCTAATTTAATACACTCTGTACCAATTAAAAGGGAAACATAATTGTGCAAATGTGTGTAACAGTTAGGAGGTGGCATTCTCGACTTAACAAAGAGTATTTATTCTTGATCGGTATCAATAGCCGAGTCGATCTAGTCTTTTTTGTTATATTTATTTATTAGATGGGAGTTGAACTTGTTTACTTGGTTGTTTTAGTGGCAGCAATTGCCCATGACACACCCTTAAGACTCTCGTTTCTAGAAAATTTTTCTTTTATTCCTCTTTCGATTTAAATTTTGAGGAAAATTATTTTGCAAGTGAGATAAAATTAATTTTTAACTTATTTTGCTGTTCATTATACTTAATAGTATGAAATCAATATCATAAGTTTTATAATGAAACTATAATCTATTTTTTTTTGTGCGCTGTTAAATAATTTTGTAAGAAAGTAAATATAGTACGATTAGTAAAATATATACCCTTGCAAAAGGGTACAGCGGCAGCTGTTTTGTGGTTTTGTTTTATGTAGAGTATTCAAAATTATTTTAGAAAACAAAGCTTATATAGCTATGGCGTGCCGAAGATAGTTTCTTTCGTGCTATTTTATTAAATTGTATATAATAATGTTGTCTATTTGCAATTTAGGTTTGCGAAGACGTCGGGAGTCTACTGAAGGAAAGTATGTAACTGACCCTTCACAATTAAATCTAAGATTTCAACGCCCACGGACTCGAACCTCCAGTAGGTAAGTAGTCAGAAATTGGATATGAATGAAAAACTTATATGACAGATATAAAAAAATTTAAAAATTACAGAACACGGGGCGTAACAACAGCAATGTTGGGCAATTTTGATGATCAGTCAACGGATATCAGTGAGGACCAGGCTAGCAAGGATATAGGTGAGGAATCTACTGAATTTGGAACACAGTCGTGCAAAGAAGCAGCAGCAGCTACCTCTACGTCCGTTTCAAAACGAAATGAGGAATCAAACAAAATAACAAGGAATCAAAATATAATCGAATCCCCAACGCGGAATGACATTTCGCCTCCGCCGGGTGATCCCAAAATAGAGAATAGTGCACGCTTGCGTCGTTACAGGCATAACATAGAATAATTAAAAAGCTTATAAAATGGAAAGCAATAGTTTCATGTCTCATAAAATTGGACCGAAATAGAAATACTCGTATAAATAAACTTACTCGACTCTTACTGTATTTATTCATATTTATGGAGCTACAAGATAAATCAACCAACTGAATTGTTAGTATGATTCCTTAATCAAACGATGACGCACTATACAAAATTAGGCATTAAAAGCGTCTGAAGGAATCATTTATTATTACACATACATATTTTTTTAAACTTGCAATCCTGTAATCAAGCAAGAATTTGTGTCTTAACTAAAGAAATGATCTGTGGACTACGTAATGTAATCGAGATACAAATTATAATAACAACCACATACGCATCCAACAGATCAGAAGCTGGTTAAATATCAATTATTAATTATTGTAAATTTACAGTCATATAGAACACCATAAATACAAAGTTTTAGCATATTTAATTGGTTGAGTTAGATAGTTAATTATATAACTAATATTGAGTCATGTATCCTTTGTTTTGTTAATGGCAAATTTAAAAAAATTGATTGATTGATATTTTGATTCTTTCTGCTGAATACATAACTTTAAGAAAAACTGTTGAGCTTTGCATTCGTATTCAGGTCAGTGTTCAGGGTGGAATAAAAGAAAGAAATTAACTTGCAAATTAATATTTTTGGTGCATAACCCTATCTAAAAGATGTAATTGTAGTTGAAAAGGGATTTTCTATGGATATTGAGTTTTTAAAGGTGTGTTTAATTTAATTCTTAACAATTGATTTCAATAGAAATTAAAATAATTATACTTAACATAAGGGTTGTTCGTTTAACTGTAAATATTCTATTATCAAAATTGTAATAGAACACATTAACCTCAATAAAATGTAAAATTAATTATACTAGCATATAATTCTTTAGTTGGTTTTAAGGCAGATCTCATTGACTACAACAATAATCAAGTAAATTTCAAAATTGCAATTTTCCCCCATTCTTACTTATATTCTTCACTGTTTTTAGACCGCCTTTTTAATGGGTCAGGATGTAAATAATTATTTACTACAGATAGCTATCCATATGCATATGATGTAATCATCACGAAGGCGAGAAGATGGCGGTGAACCCAAACCTCGAAATTGGGAAAGCAACGACGCCCATGAGATTTGAGTCAACAACGTCAACGTCCACGCTATTGCAAGGGAAGAACCATCTCCGACCAACAGACACACCATGTTCTGGTACCAAGTGGGTTTAGTGAAAGTCATAGATGAGACGCTATCGTCATCAATACATCACCACATTATGTGGAGGAGCCGGCTTTCCCGCCCATAGCCATCAGAAAAACCGGTGGTTGTAAAAATATCCGGAAACTGGCATGACACTATGTAAACCTCTAAACCAGACCCTGATCTCACTTAACCTTGTCAGCCAACAGGAGCGTATACCTGGTGGAACAAAGTCTGTTGAGGAAACCGATTACTGCTTATAAATTGTACAGTATAATCAAGCAAATTATAATATTTATCTTTTATTAAACGATTTAAGCATTAATCCGAAATTATTATGACAATATTTGAAAAAATCGTTTTATTTTCACTTGCAATAAATTAAACTATTAAGAGAATATATTTATATAATTTTTAATACTGAAACAATTTATCAACGTAATAAATAATTTTCTAAAATAATACTTAGTGTCCATCGATAGCTGATTTCAGGCTTTGTTTTAGTCAAGGGCATAGATATCCAATATTTCAAACTAACCTGTCCTAATATTAAAAGTTCTTAGGCTATTAGGTTCTAAATTGTCGCTTCTTCCATCAAATTAACTGGCATAGTATGAATTTATTACTTTTACTACAAATTTCATATTCTCAATTATTTATTAAATATCAATATCTAACAAATTAAAATTTAATAACTTAAATAAGCAGAACACTTATCAAATCAATAGATATATTTTTTTTGTGTAACAATACGATTTAAAAATGAAAAACTTGTGCAATATATTTGAAAGGTTCAACATTTGAAAAAATTCTTGTATCCCGATCTTTTTATAGTCGATTTATATGTAAAATGGGTCGCTGATTTCCGGCAATCTATGCTTAATTTTAATATGTATGTACAAGAACATGTGTATGTGAATTTATAATTGTGACTGCGGTTTTCAAACTGAGTACTGCTTTGTAGTCGGGTTTACTCGACCATAGCATTCTAACTAAATGACATAACAGCCTGCAGGAACTAATTGCCGTACTAATAACTTTAGATGTTTGAATTAGTAGCCAGTACATTCGGGCGGGTCAACTTATCTTCGCAAATATCGTCCACCAAAATCGTAGTCTGCGATGAATTCTTAGAAAATTTCACCATTAAACTAAATGTCTAAAATCAATTCCAAGCCCCCACTAAGATGCATAAAGATTACAGGTTGACCTGATCAAAGATATATAGACATCTTTATTTAATAGAAAAATAACACATTTTCTAATCATGTTGGGCTCAATTTAGATTCATCTTAATACAACAAATTTTATAAATATTTTTTTCTTTTAATTAAGCAAACATTTTTAATTTAATTTGACGAAATAAGTTAAAAATTGATTGCTGTAACAGTACGTTAACAGTGCTGTATACTTTAACAGTCTGTACATCTGTTAGGGCGATTTTTCCGAAAATTTTCTTTTCTAGAACGCTTCTCCTGGTAATTTCGAACAACCGATAAAAAACTTTAACCAAATCGGCCCAGCTGCTCTCAATTGATATATATGACATATTTTTTTCACCATTTTTATGTTTATGCATCTTAACGAGGACTAGGAATTAATTTTAGACACATAGTCTCATGGAAAAATTTTCTTAGAATTTATTGTAGATTACGATTCTGGTGGCCGATTAACACGATTTTTTTGGCCCATACAAATTAACCCGTCCTAATATACAAATATGTTTATTATTTTATATTTAATATATTTCGATTCCCACCAGGCACAACTCATATACGGACAGTTGGAACAAAAATAAGTTCTAATACAAAGGTTACTGAAGAGACTTGCTTGGCACCAGTCAAAATAGTACTATCTAACCAGCCAACAAATTTAACTTTTCATTTTTTCAAATTCCAAAAATGACGTCAATCCAGCTAGATTTTCACAATTTAATATATTCCTTAATTAAAGAAATTTAACGTTGTGAGTTCCTTCTTTTGTATCATTACAAGTTGATAGTCCATGTCCACCTCGGCAAAAGACACAGAGATGATGATTTTCCAAGGTCGAAAAATTAGTTTCCGTAGTGGGATTTGCATACATCATATCCTGCAGCAATCTCTGCGAATGACAAGTCAGTGTTAGATAGTGTTGTTACAATTCTGATATACTTATATAGGTCGTAATAATGTTATGTTTGTTTTAATACTGCTGTATTGCTTAAATTTCTATTGCGTGTACGTAACATTACGCCGCTCACTTACGAAGCCACTCTTCAAACTCCTCGTTATGATTGACATATCTTAGAAAAACTAGCTTCAAAAAAATAAAAACAAACTAATCTTTTACAATGTCACTGTGACGTAATTTGGAGCTGAAATTGTTGATCAGCCCGGCTACAATTCGAGTTTTCTCCAAACATTCAGATTCAGGAAAAATTCACCATCGAGCAGGAGTTTGCCACCACTAAACGAAGATCATAAGTTTCTTCAGATATAAGGACTGTACCGAAAAGAAACTGCACATTTTTGCACTGGATTTTCTCGACATCTAAGAATCTTCACTTTCTTATATATTCTATACAGCGTTTTTGCAATGGTGGGTTTCAAAAAATGGAAAACATGAAAATTCGTATAAAAAAATCTGAAAACTAAATGATGATATCAACGAAACAGGCAAAAAGATGAAAATAAATTTAGCCTGGGGTTATGACACTGGAGGGAAAGCAGTGTTCCTCGATTTACAAAAACGAAGCAATGTCAGTCCGCTAAATAAAAAAAAAAAATTTGTGACTTAAAGGATGAATTTGGCTGTCTATCGCTGTTGTTTTAGAATTTGATATGTTTGTGTATGATATATTTTTTTTAAGGAAGGCGTAGCAACCACAGTGTCAACCTACGATACAATATGAAGCTACAGTAAAAATTTCTAGCTTTACCGTTCGGCCTGCCGGTGTGTCACCAATTAGTCAGTCAGTCAGGTTAAAGAGTTTTCAGCTGTATAGTAAGACTAATAAGTCACCCAAAAGTTGGTATTAATCGTTTTTATTTTAGTCTCCGGGGAGACCTAAAAGTAGGCTCACAAGGCGCAGCAGATAAAGGAGGAGCCTGATGAGCAGGTGAAGGGGACATAAAAATTATTTGAAATGGTATTAAATTCAGAACGTTAATTATCCGCACTATATAACAAACACTGACCGGCACACCCAAAGGACAGGCGTTGGTGCCACTAGCTTTTTATAGTATCCCAGATCAGACGGTCAGACGGAAATACATACAGACAAGACAGATAAGCCGACAGGGCTAACTTTATTATTTAATTTAATAAATATATTACCTTTATTTTATTCACCTCAGCTCGCAACATTATAATTTTGGTTTCTCCAGTTTCTATTATACCCTTTAAGGTGTAAACTTGCTTCTGAAGGCTATTTAGTGCTAAATCTTTTGAAGAATGTTGATTTGTACATTCTTGCGGTATTATAATTGATGCAAACTGATCACCGGGAGTCCTTGACCGAAGGCCCAAAGATGTTTTTCGTATCTGTGTTAGTATTAAAGTATAAAAATTATTTATAAATTAGTAACGAGATAATTAGTAACTAATAAATATATACTAACTTGATTCTTTACACTCGGATCAAGATGAATTCCGGAGGTTTTTCTTATAAATTCACGTGATTGACAGTAATTGTGTGGGCCCAAAATTCCACTTTCTGTAAAAAACTGTTGGGCTTTTTCCAAGTTATTGCACTTTTGTGAAGTGATCAACTGCAACCTTGAGTCCTTGTTTTGGGTATCTCTATCATCATAATATTTATCCAAACTGGTGGTAGATATTTCAACATTATTTTTTAGTTTATTCGACAATCGATTAAATGAAACGGTATTAACTGACTTTGGTTGACGATCAGTTTCTGTGCCGCTTAAGATCTGCTTTTCATTATTAAAAATTAAGTTTATTTCGGGATGAGAAAAATTCCGTAACTCTCTGCGTACTCGCATTTCATTATTAACAATATTTTGTGGAAATGTAATCGAGCACGTTGAAGAGCAGTCGATACTTCCAAAATTCTTATTCGCCATGTTTATTTCAAAATTGTCGTCAAAGAAACCCAAAACAATCAACGGAAATATTCGAAATTTTCGTAAACAATATCACATCACCAATTACCAATAATGTTTCTGCAATAGTCTAATTATATTCTTTACTAGACGACCACTAAATTGAATCTGAAAATAGAATAACAAAGAAAATAAGTTTTTCATTTCATTTTCAATTCAAACAAGTAAGAATGTTATAGTGGAGCATATCCCCAAAACCCTAAATACATATGGGCATTGCAACAGAAATGTCTAACACGGACACAAATTTAAATGTTAATAATTAAACGTTTTGAATAAATATAATATTACAAATCTATTCAAATTTTAATAATTTTAAAAATTTGGTTTTTCGAATTTAGTCGCTATACATATATGTAATTTGTGCTGTAGGTAACTTGGTTTTCTCTTTAAAATATAGTTAGTAAATTAAAATATAAATAGTAGTTGAGTGTGCGTTTTGTATAAATACTATTTAAAAAATTAGAAAAATGCTTCATTTTGCCAAAAACGCGTTATATTAAATAAAAAATAAGTTGCGGATAAACAGTTGCGACAACAATAATAACACCAAATCAGTTGACAATCTTAATCTTAAAAAAAATATTATATAGGTAGAATGTTTCTCATCTATACTTTAATAAAAGATAAAAATGTGTTTTTATCTTTTAAAAAAATTTATTTTCCGTTAATAATTGTTAGCCGTTACTTTTTTACTAGCAATTTTTGAGAGAAAATCTGAACATCAAGCGTCAACAATAGTAACACCATTTTCTAATTTTCGTTGTAAACCTTGTTTTTGATCGCCAAATTGTTAGTAAGTTGTAAATTTCGTTAAGAATATTTAATAGTTAGTAGGTTAATTATCATATCCTAATTTTAAAATAATAGACGATAAAGTCCGTGTACTGCCGAAATTAGGATATTTCCTTAAAATATCCTTTTTGAAGGCAATAATCTGTATTGCCAATTCCATTGAGAAATGGCTTAAAGATTTGAAAAAAAAGAGCCTAATGCCCAAATTACAGATATGGTCAATGCTTCGGCAGAGGAGAATGCATTCTTCTAAGTCTCCCATGCAACTAAAAAAATGTAACAAAAAAATTGTAAGAATGCCAGTACTTAGACATTGATTGAAAGAACATATTTTGAACGAATGCATCCCCCGTAAAACATAGGATTTTGACTTAACGACAAGAAAAATGTTAACAAAATATGCAAAATATCATCAGTTTTGTATGGGCCAAGTCTTTAAAAATCCACATTGAATTTTTGAAGGGTCTGCTGAGATTTGAAAAATGTTCTCTTAATCAATCTATCTTTTGGCATCCTTACATTTTTTTCCTTTTTTTTGTAGTTGCCTGGGAGACTTAAACGGCGAATTTTTTTTCCTCAGCACGAACCTTTGAACCTTTTATTCCATTCTGCACGTTGCTCTTGCGTTTGACTTTCACGGAAATTCTTACTACTTATTGCTATACGTGTACGTCGATCAGCATTTGATTGTCTAAATGCAGGCATTAGTCAAGCCCGATCGGACCATTTTATCATATAGCTGCCATAGGAACAATAGGAGACACGTAATTTTCAAGAAAAGTGTTTGTATGAAAAAACTTTTTTATTTTTTAAGATATCAAGGCATATCGATGTATATTTACGATTTGTACAATCTGACCAAGTTTGAAGAATTATATCATTTTATCTTAGAGATTCCATGGGAACAATTGTGTCAAAAATGATGTATTCTACGCAAAAGTATTCAACATTTTCTTAGAAGACCATTGCAAGAGTATATAGCTTCGGCGTGCCGAAGATATCCGTTTGTTTCTTGTTATATATATATAGATTAATTAAATACAGGGTGTCCCGTAGTCGGGTATGCTCGATAATAGCACCCTTGTTTCTAGTTTTTATATTACGTATCACATTCTGATTAAACCTATACAATGACAGACAACTTGTGTTCTTACTTATTAGCTATATATTGCTAATTTAAAAATATACTAACTCCAACAATAAATGCGATATGTATGCTCATATGTAAATTCTATATATGCTTGGGTCAGCACGAATTCACTCAAATGCCCTATTGAGTTTCATAAATTATTATTGTATTGACATTGTGATGGGGATAAAATTGTATTCTAATTGAAATTAATAAATCTTATAAGTGGAATCGAGTAGAAATTAGAGATTATCTTTCAAGTTCAAGTCGTAGTTCAATTCCTACAGTACGAACTCATCTTTAACTTTTTTTTTTCGTTGTTTTAATTTTTTATAAACATGGTTTTTTTCTTTCTTTAAAAATAATTGAATTTATACTTTCGCAAAAATACTATTATAAATATTTTACAGTTTTAAACATTAACAACGGAAATCTCCCTTATTGATAAAATAATTTAAGCATTCAATTCAATAAATTCATATTTTAAAACTAATTCTTATTCAATAGATCCAAAAATATATATAGAAGTTAAGCTATTCATTTAGTTGACAATTAAATACATAACAGTCGTACCGCTCTCCAACGAACTAAGTTTGCTCAATAAATAGCTCGAGATGCAATCGGCTTTGAAAAGCGATTTGAACAAATGACTCGTATTGCGTAATTTTATGGAGTTCTCTAGTATTTACATATATATATATATAGATAAGCGTAAATTAATAAGAAATAAATATACATACATTCATATGTATGTAAAAATAAATAGATACATTTACACGCAGATATTGTGAACTTTTTTATTGGTATCTTAATTTTTGTTTTGGATTTTTTCTCTCGCTCCTCGGGTGTTTGTCTTTGTTTAACTTGCAACGACATTCAGTCGAAACGTCATCAAATCTTGGTGTATGTAAAGATGTATAATCACATTCATTAAATTTAAATTACACGCTAATGAATTATTCACATTTCAAGTTTAGTTTAAGAGCCGAATGCTGAGCAATATCTGCGTTAGTCAATACCAAAAATTAAAAAAAAAAAATAGCAAAAATTGTAAGCTAATGTTTTAGATAAAGAATAAAATTAAAATACAAATTTTAAGAAATTATTCTTATTATTATTAAAAATGCTGATTTTCTAATTTTGTTAATTTTGACATCCTTCTCTATTTAATATTTACATCGTTATATGAGATGATACATAATTAAGTTATTTACAAAATATCAATCAAAATATCAGCTAACTAACAAAAATTTAAAGAGGTCAGTCCAACCTAGATGAACTGTAAATTTGCATTCTACTTTAATGCATATTCTTGCTTCCCTTTCAACACCGGAAAATAGCATTTGTTATAAAGTGATAAAGAAAAATTTGTTTCTAAATCAATTTAATAGTAACAAAATAAGTTAAAGAAAACACATATTGAATTTCTTATATACGTTTAAAGTTTATCCAGTAAGTGAACATAACGAAAAAATATATAAATATTTATTTTGAATGTTCTATTCAATTTAACTATACATACATACATGCTTATACATGTATTCATTATATTTACGCAGATTGAACAAAATTTTGGCGCCTATAGTAATACTGAATTTTCTGATAAAAATGTAATTTATTTTAATTTTTTTAAATTAATCTATAATATTTATGTCTTGATAATATAATGACCTATGTTAGCTTTACCAATATAAATGATATTCAAGATATATTTAATGAATTAATCGAAGAAATCCAAAAGTAGTATGTAATTATATTCAAACATATGTATGTATGGGCAAATGTACAATGCCGCTCAACTAAATAGGTTCACGATTTCTATCAAAGTAAATGGGCAATAACTGCTCAATCTATTGACCGATTTTGACAAAATAAATTTTGTTGTACAGAATATTCAGTTCTTATAAAGACACAAGAGTTTCCAGTCTCTAACACAAGTAATCACAGCTACTTTTAAGTAAAATTTACTAGTGTACATATATATAAACGCACTATTTAAACTTATACATTTCATTTATTTGTAGCTTGGTTATCTGCTATTACTGTCCTTGTTGTTTTTACATTAACCTTTTAAAATCATCATAAGTTGTATTTCTTTCACTTACATACAGATGACATACATATATCCATATGTATGTAACTATACACGTTCATTGTAATTACGTACATATATATGTATATACATACACACATATATGCGAAACTTATCAGTTCGTTTTGATAAGCATTTTATTTTACACACATACGCACAATGAATGAATTAAAAGTATCAAGGCGGAAGGTGTGACTCCGCCTTCATACTCGTGAAATAGATAATAAAGACACGACGTTCTCTGCAATACTGAAACTAAATGCATGGAGCGTAAACCTTTAGGTGTTTATAACAAGCAGAAACAGTAAAATAACACTAAAGTGATCCAGACTTAACGCTTATTTTACATGTACATACAGTGTTGCCCGGGCCAAATGCTCTTCGCCCACCTTTATGTTCGCACAAAATGTGAAATTTGAAATACACAAACAATTCAGCTGTTATCGTTTATATTGTTATTACCTATGCAAGGCAAAGATAATTTTTGGGTGTTACGTTTTCTTTTTACATCCTGTAATTAATTCTTAATAAACTGTAAGTACCATATTCTTGATCAGTATCAATAGCCGTGCCGATCTAGCTGTGTGTCATCTTCTCATCTGTTTGGATTAACAGGTGTGTTTCGATGATAAAAACATTTTACAGTCAGCCAACCAAATCTGTGATAACTTTAGCTGTCAAGTCTGCTGTTGATTATCGAGCCAGTAAATCCATCATACTCGTAATTAATCTGAGTTTGTTTTGGTCTTAATACACGCAAAAATATCAAGAATCTGAGAAATATGGGTGCACCTTGAGGTTTTTGCCAAATGTTTTTGTTAAAATAGTAAATAAAAGTCGTTCCATTCAAGAAAAGTTCGATAACCGATTCATAAATTTAACACTAACTGTTATCATTAACAATAGAGTATATAGACCCGCCGCCCCATAGAAGGAAAACGGATACCCCGAAATTGCATCATAGGTCCATTTTTCACTTCGGGTTTCGTCGGGTGTTTATTACGCTCTTGTCACGTGAGAGAACTCAAAGTTCCGTAGCGGACCTTTAATGGTGGAGAGAGAGAGAGTGACATATAAATATAAATATTATTAGTCGATATTGGCATACCCTGCAAATTTGAATGAGAATCTAAAGTAATTTTTTGAGTATTTACTTACTTAATTTAAAGAGAAAAAATCAATATGAGCATTTCACCTATCATAAGAAATTCCGTTGGTTAAATTAAAAGAATATTTAATTCTTTGTTTATTGAAATTTTGCCCCTTGCAAACAAATGATCAGCTGATTGCAAACGCATCCAGTGCGGTAGAAACACCATTCAAGACCTATCGCGTCAGTCTGTTATCGATGGCATTACGCGTTTGTGTGGAAATCGGCTATTGCGTGAAGTAAACATTTCTAGAAAAGTTATTCTCAAATATTTGAATGCGATGATAAGAAGTTTTCCATATCTTGAGCTTTTCATTTGAAGTGATTATAAATTATATGCTGTTTCCATTTTTTAAGTTTTTCAATTAAAACGATTATAGATCTAAAGCAACATTAGGAATACCGTTATTATTTTATGAAAATGATAGCGAACTGTTAATTAACAGATAAGCAAAATGTTAAATTCTTCGATGCCAGCGTTGCCAGAGTTGAGTACATGATGATGAGAAACACAGGCATAATATGCAATTAAAACAGCGAATTCGTCAATGATGGCAGAAAAATATTCTTCTGAGCTATTACGCGTTGTAATAGCTCAAATAGCTCAAACTATTGGATACAGTAGCACACAGAGTGCGCCCTTAGAATTATTAGAAGACATTTTGCAACGGTTCATCCAGGAACTCGCCCGTGATCTTCACAGCCAAGCCGAACATGGTAATATATACATACATACATACATGTATACATATGTCTGTATTTGTATTTGCATGTATTTATCTAATATTATTTATATATATTTTTTACAGCATGTCGTGTTGAACCCAATCTAAAAGACGCACTTCTCAGCCTGAATAATCTAAGCATTAACATCCACGAACTATTGGACTATATTGGAAATGTTGAGCCAGTGCCATTCGTCCGAGAAGTTCCAGCTTATCCAATCAAAAGGAACTCACACATGAATTTTCTTAAACCTGGCAGTGCAGAGACTTTAACGCGGCCCGTCCACATTTTTGAGTATTTACCACCCATGCTGCCTACAGATCCAGTTACAGTCTCTGCCAACAAATGCGCCAATCAATCCGATCATGAAACTGTTTCTACATCAATCATGGAGTCAAATCGAGAAGCTGCGCTTCATTTTGGCCATAAGATTGCAGCAAGTGTGCTGCAAGACGTGAAGACTGGCCTGCCCAAATGGAGCGATTCATCATCCAGAGACAACCTAGATGCCGATGGCCACGCGATACGGGAGATTAGCAGCGTGGTAATGACCACTGGCGGTTTTATTTCACCCGCAATTGAGGGCAAACTGCCTGAAACTTTCGTTCCAAATGTTATAGGTAAGTGAATATTACTACTTAGCGTCAATATTTATTTTAGAGACATTTCTGCAAAATATACCGCGTCTTTACTAGAGCTTAAGGTATATACAAAGGATATAAAAATACTGTTTTTTTTAAGATTATGTTTTATTCTTTAATTTTTTATATTTATTTATTTTTTGAAGTTTTTCATATAAATTGGAACATAACTTTTATTTTTAAAGATTTTTTTTCCCCTCCAACAAGTAGTATTTAGAGATATGTAATAAACTTAAGAATTAATTGTAATTTACAGGGAACGCAATTTTTATTATATAATTTTTATAGTATGAATTAAAAATTTAAATTATTTTTCAATTTTTATAATAAAAATTGGCAATTAAAAATTAAATGTGAATATCTTTGGAACCAGTATCCTTAATGTTGAGCCTTTAAGGACAGGCTTTATATGAAAAGTATTGTGGCACACATCCTGAATGTTTTTAAATTTCGGTAATACAGCACCTGGTTCCAAAGATATTTACATTCAATTTTTATTATAAAAATTGACAAATAAAAATTGAAAAATAATTTTTAATTTTGATTTTTAATGTGAAAATAAAATAATTTTTGTTTTTGAATTTTTTACTAAAAATAAAATACAAATATTTATTTTTAATTCTTTTTATGTATTGTAGATCAAATTTATGATTTATTTATTTAATATTTTCTTCAAAATCAAAAATTTTTTTTATTATTTATTTATTTTTTTTTTTTTTTCAATTTATGCATACGGTCCCTGGTAATTTATGAGAAATATTAAAATTTTGAATTTATGAAAAGATTACCTTTAGAGGATTCTAAAGTAAATGATTTTTTTAATGAAAAGTTACAGTAATCGTTATTTACGTCTCTGTGTAAAACTCAAAAATAATCATTGGCATGTAATTTTTGAAAATAAAACTTATAATCGTTATGTTTAAGATATTTCAACATAGCTTAGCAAACGAAAGTTTTATTATTTGATTTTGTAAAAAAACGTTCTCTATACGTTCGCTATTATTTTTTGTTCTTAATATTGATTGATTTTTTTGAATGCTTTTAGACAAATTCAAGGGACTGGATGCACCGCCCGCTTCCCCGCTGCCACCGCCGCCGACTCTGCCACCATCTCAGCCAGAAACAGAAGTGAAACCATCTTTCTCAAACGATGCTGTAGTAGCTGATGTACCGATTAAAAGATATTCTGTTTTAGAATCCTCTACACGAAGTGAGAGAGGAGGAGGAGAGCATGAAATGTCAACACTTGGAGATAGAAATGAGGAGCAGACTGCTTTAAGAAGCAGTAGCTCCGCATTAGGAGCACAGCCCAACACCAAGGCCACGAAGAAGAACAAAAAGAAATATTCAACTGACGGTCAAACTGTGGCTGATCTTAATGCTAATAGGGCACAAGAGAAAGCTCAGAGAAAGGCTTTAAAGATGTATCAAAAGCTGTCAAAAAGCCAGGCGGTAGAAGACGGTAACACACACAATTTAACGGGCCTTAAAAAGTCCCTCAAGAGTCTTAATCGCGGTATGTTGTCGGCACTACCGGACGGTTCTACTGAGAGGATGCAGCTAGAGAAACTAATCAAGAAGCAAAAGCAGCGGCAAAAGCATCTAAAAAGCCAAAAGCAACAGCAGCGGCAACTGCAATCAGATTCAAAATTGGCACTCGATTCAATAGCCTTGGCTGCCGTTCCCATTTCCGTTCCCATTGTTGGAACAGATCCAGATACCGATGCTGGTTCTGTCCAGCACACATTAATGCCCAATATAGCAGAGAATTTACCTAATTTTGGTGGTCCGTTAGAGAAGAAAGAAATATTCTTACCAGATGCGGTTCTAAGCGCAAAGGCGTTTGCAAATCCAGATGAAATCAAACTTGCATGCGAACCAGACCGCAACAAATTAAACATTTTCAAAAAAATCTCAAAACAAAAGGCAACCAAATCAGCAGCAGCGCTATCTCCTAACCCAATAAATATTGCACAAAATCTGTTCTCAAATTCAAGCAACGGTTCGCCATTAATTAGTTTACCATCCGGAACCACTATAACGCCAACTCCGGCTTTTAGTTCCACTGAAAATGCAATGGTAAATGTGATACCTCCACAAACTCTAAACATGTCAGTTAATAATATGACAACGTACGTCAAAGATCATGAGCAGCATTCCTTCGGAGGAGCCCTATTAGCCCCTTATCCAAATCAAAATCCAGCTGCCGCAATTGCAACCAATCTAACTGATATCGATGTGATTAAACCCAAAAAGCGCGGACGTAAGCCGGGTGGCAAGAATACAGCCAGGCCTCAAACAACAACAGACATTGCATCAAGAACAGCAACATCTTCATCATCATCAGCTATTTATTCTACAAAGAAAAACAAATTTTCAAAGTTAAATGCAGCTCTTTCATATAATTTATCAATGAATTCAATTGAAAATTCAAGTCATAATCTGACGCTGCTTCCACCAACGTTTTCCATGCCCATGGAACCATTAAATTTGAGCAACGTCGATCAATTGAAAATCACACAGCAACATTTGCAACATTTTTCGGGCAACATGAACTTTGGTGGTGCTATTAGTGGGATAGGTTCTGGAGCACCGATAGAACCAAATCCCGAAAACTTTAAATTTCAAAAAACTAAGGAAAAAAAGGAAAGAAAAAAGGCTAAAGCAAAATATAATCATATCGAGCACGATGATAAATTAAAAGATACAACTCAACAGCTTTCTTTCATGGATACCAATCATAATTCACAATTAAAGCTCGGACTAAACAATGAGCCTGCCGCCGTATCCATTATGGACAGAAACTTGCAAATCTTACCGGCTAAATCATTATCGCCTGGCGGTGCAAAAAAACGATTTCTTAACCCATCATCGCCGCCAATAGTTGGTATTCATGGGTATGTGGCTAGCTCGGAGAGTGCTGAGTCAAATCTACCCAATTCCAGCACAATGTATTCAAATAATCAAGCAAACATAATGCCAATGCTGCCGCTCCTACAATTCCCACCTCGGCCAGGCCTTATACCCTCAGGCCCAGGACTTTTTCCACCAACAACACTTACTAGCTTTGGAAAAAAAAGAACTTGCAGCAGCACGGGCTCAAACATGCTCAACATACCACAAACATACATGCCTTTTCCGAGTGCAAGTCGCCCTACAGCATCCATTGGTCAAAGGCCATCGCTTATTGATACCGCGGGTAAGTAGAATTATTTATAGACTATCCCTAACTATTATTAATTCGTGCGCTAAGCATATTCTTGCACGAAATTCTAGCCTCTTCCATTCACTCTGGATAGCGACAAATAGACAGGGCAAGGTTTTTCATAATTTACTGCCTCTGTAAATACAGTATGGGGTTCCCTTTATTCAAATGTAATAATATGGGGATGCTTTTCGGCAAAAGAAGTAAAATATTACAGTACAATTGAATCGGAAATGCAGAGAAAATAAAGAATAAGTAAGAAAAGCTATAGTCGAGAATTCCCGTCTACGGTACAGCCTGTACGCAGTCCATAACCGCAAACACGTATTCACATATACATCTGGGCATTTCCAGAATGGCGTTATGTTACAATCGTAAATCTAAATGTGAAATAAAGCTAGAATAAAGTCAGTTTTTTATATTTGAGTAGCAATTCAGCTGGACTATATTTAGTAAAAGAGACGAAGACATTTGACCTTTCCAATTAAGAGATATAAGCAAAAAACTGCTGTGATGTTACACTAGTCGGCATAAGTATTTTGACGAAATAAAAATAGTTCATTCTGGTATGTAATGTTGAAACGGCCTTGTTAAGAATTTTTGTTTATTTTTTCTTTTTTAGTAATAACTAATATATACTTAAAAATAGGTAAACATATATTTTTTCATAGAAACTTAAAAAAATATATATTCATTTGTAATTTCATGTGTTGGCATAAGTATTTTGACAAGGTACTTTTTAGTATCCAAATAAGGTTTGGATGCTTTTATCTAAACTTAACTTTAAAGTTATTAAAATGTACAATCTCAGCAACAACAATAGCACCAAGGCAGTTGGTTAGCTTAATCTTACTGAAGAATATACATATAAGGAGATAATATCCTTAAAATATGCTATTTGAAGGCGAAACATGTCCGGTAGTCGGCATATTGATCGGATATTCTCATAAAATAATCAGTATTGTCAATTTAATTGTGAAATGGCTAAAACATTGGAGAAAAAGAGCCAAAAGTCAAAATTACTCATATGGCAATTGCTTCGGCTGAGTAGGAAGGATTCTTTTAATTCTCCCACACAAATAAAAAAAAATCTAAAAAAAATTCAAGGATAACAAAATTTAGAGATTGATTAAAAAAACATATTTTAAATTAATACAGCTTTATATATATTAATAGTGGTAAATATTAATAGTGGTATATATATATATACATATTTCTTTTTTGAATGCTAAAAATATGTTATTGTTATTATGTTATTATGCAGAAAATAGTACAACAGGATTTTTGGGCCTGTTGCCGCTGCCGACGGATGCTCACTTGGATCGTAGCTATTGCAACGTGGCTCCTTTGGTACCAGAATCGATGAAATTGTCAACAGGACATCAACTTGATAGCAGTAAGCTCGTTACGGCTGAATCAAACCACAGTCTTTCACAAAGCGAACTCAGCGGAAAAGAGATGATGGGCCACAATTTAGTGACGTCGAAATTTATGCATGCCCCCCAGGGATTTGGATTGGGAGTTGGCATCGACAATACACTGTTAATGATTGGCCAAAGTCCAAGGTCTTCCAAAACGATAAAGCCCACAACAGCGGCTGGTACTGGGAACCTTGGTGATCCAATTGAGGTGTCAGATGACTCAAACGATGAAGGGCCTAATGCTAAAGCACTCAATGCAAACAAAACACAAAAAGTTGCTGTCTCCTCACACGCTTTCAAGTCGTCCATAATTCACAATTCAACACAACATCCCCACGGGCTTCAATTGACAACTGAAAGTTCGAATCCGTATTCGTTGAACGCAAAACCATTACATTCACCGATTTCCTCTGACTCAAAGCAATTTAAAAAACTTACTAAAGCATCATCCTTAAAAATGAGTCAATCACAAAATGACAACATCCAATTGGCTACCGTCACTCCAAATCCAAATCCGTCATCTAACCAATCGCCGTTTAACATAAATTTTGTTGGCACTGACAAGTTTAGCTTGGCCGGTGGCGCCGATCTCATTCCTCTGGCACGAGTCGACAGCGGTTTAGCGTACTCGTCGCAAACGGTGCCGGCCACTAGTCTAGCGGCAGGAGCAACATCTGGTACCGTGCCAAGTCACGGTTCGTCGCATGCTGCTGATGAGCAGCAACAATTTGTGACCAATTTTGTTGGATCTGTTAATTATGATGATATCACAATTACCCCAACCAACAGTTTGTCAATGAGCAATGAACTAAAGCTACGTAAACTTCATAAAAAACTTAAGAAACCAAAGGAGGGAAAAATCAAAAAGAAGAAAGACAAAAAGGACAAATCGAAGAACAAAGCCAAATTTGATGAAAAGAATTTACTCAAAGCTGATAAATCTAATAGTCAAGATAAAAAGTCAAAAAAGGATAAAAAAAAGGAGAAACAGGTAAGCCTATATTTTCTGATAATAATAATTAAAACAAAACAAGCTGGTAAAACTGTGCTCGCCTGACCCTGACTGAAACCCAGCTGTAAATTCCCAAGATTATAGTTGTATACTTATGTATTTACATATACAAGCTTGTGTATACAGTCCCCCGTGTGGTCGGCGGGTAATAGAATTCCACCACGGTAATTCTGTGCTTGTCGTACGAGGCAACCAACGAGATCTCTGGTCTTTCCCAATTTCCGAGCCGCTCGGGGCTAAAATGGGGAGGGCCCACCGAGCCCTTTGTTTTCGGTTCCACGGATTGGGAAGTATCCAAGGCTTCTCATTAAGGTCGGCCCCCTTGTGGGAGTATCGTGGTGGCGGTGGTTGACACCCAAATCGCGGGTGAGCCATTCATGGCTCACGTGCATTTGAGTATAGCATAGCAGAGATATATCTCGACCCTCACCAAGGGGAAATTTACGTCCGACAACGTGCATTCCATTTGGTACTAAAGAGTCAACAGTTAAACGCAGAATTTTTTATTATTATATATCTAGATTCTAAATATATTAATATAATACGCACATATGTGGAAAATACTTCCTCTTCCTAAAAATCAAGTAACAGCAATAAAAAGCGAAATAAAATGTCACATCTTATTTCATCTTAGATCAAATTTTCTTCCTATACTAACTTTTAGGGCATTATTATTAATAATTTTGCATTAATTTATATTTTTCCACCTGGTGTGAACTATTGTTAGAGTTTTACTGAAGCAGTATTCATATAGTACCTTGAGTTGGCTACAATGCACTTCAAAACTGAGTGGAGTAATAAAAAAATGGACAAAATGTTCAATATGGATCCCTGTCTCGTCCACTAAATCAATTAAAACAATATAACCGAGATAAGTCGAATCAATATCGGCTTAAGCGCTCGCAACACGTTTTTCACTGCCTAGGATGAGTTACATTTTGTCCCTTTCTCTTGGGAATAAATGGAAAAGTGCTGCGAAGCCAATCTTTGCATTCGTTTAAAAAAAAAATGCAATATTATTTTTCTTATTTCTAATTCAGTTAATATCACAGCATTTTGTCACGACGTGTGTAACCCATAGAACGAGACATGTCCGAATTTCTAATTTTTAAAAATTTTTCAAAATAATATGAAAAATGCAGCTGCCCTCGCCAAAAGCAGACCCCCTTGAGAATATCCTAATATAATAGTTCTATGCGAATGAAGTTTTCCAATTGATCTATAATTTTACTTTCTGATGTGTTGAACTTATCACCAGGCCATTTCGAAGTTTTACATAACTGGTTCCATGTCGCACCAAAAATTATAAAGATTCTGCTGTATGCCAGAAAACCAATAAAATACAAACATATTATTAGCAAGCACTTTATCCTCACTTTTGCGAATGTTTATAAGTTTTTATGTTGATTGTTTCACCTATATTATTTTTCCAGATGGCACCAGACGTATTACAAATTTCGAAGGAAACTCTCGACTGCAGTGCACATCAAAACATAAACGTGGCTTCTAGTTTAAAACTCGAGCCTATAATAGTCACGGTTGCAGAAAATCTTGCCACAACAGGGCCACAAACAACATTGAATCACCTTTTACACTCACCGAAATTGGATATGTCACCTAACCAGGTGCCGAAACTAACGCTTAAAATTAGTGGAAAGTCTACTCCCACTCCTACTCTATTTGAAGGCGATCATGAATCAGCAAAATCAGCACATTTAGCAGCGTTGCCTCCGACTGAGAGCAAAAGGGAACACTCACCGGAATTGGCTCGCTTTTCACCACTTGTCACTGGACCGCCAAAGCCCAAGCAATGTAGGGACTCATAATTTTGTAGCATAAATACTTGACGCCTCAATTCACTGTGAAATTGATTTTAGGTGAAACACAAACATTGAACTTATCTATGGCGACGGCTGTGTCTGTGTCTTCTTCTGCTTCTGGGTCAAATGGTAACATACCGACAACTCCAATTTTGATGTCTAATACACATGCGAATGCGACAGGTCCAAGTGCAATTTCAAGCGGCTGGATATCGGGTGCTACACCTGTCGCTTCCGCCACTCTATCAGCAAGCTCTGTTCTATTGCCACAACAACTTCTTCAGGCGTCAAAGCCGATTCCCAAAATGCCATCCTTGTCCACTTCTATGCACAGTCCATCAATTAAAACAGAAGGTTCACAGGCCGCAGTTCCGCAAAGTGCGGAATTAAATCGACCATCGTCATATGTTGACGCCGAGGGCCATCGTATATGGATTTGTCCGGCATGTGGAAAGGTTGACGACGGTTCCGCAATGATTGGCTGTGATGGATGCGATGCATGGTACCATTGGTAAGTTCTTGTTGAAATAGTCGTAATTAAAGAACTGCAAGATTACTAATAAATAAAACTACTATTAAATTTAGGATCTGTGTGGGCATATTTGTTGCTCCAAATGACAATGACGATTGGTTCTGTCGAGTTTGTATAACTAAAAAAAAAGTTCACGGATCGGAAAAGAAAAGGAAACGAAATAAAAAGAAATAAGTCGTATTCAGCATATTTTGAAAACTCGGTACACACCAAGGTTTAAGTAAGCATCGGCATAGGGTACGAATAGTACATGTATGTTATGTATTACCTAGTAATAATAAAAAACACATTTCGTGTAATGAAACTGTATTTGCTTGTAATATTTTATTCCTTTCCTTTAAGGGTCGTTCTCTCATTGTCGAGCTATGTTTCTTCTGCACATTAAATTGTTAATAAGCACAATTTTATTTTATTAATTTTTAGTTGTTAAGCTGTCAATCATTAACTGCGATATTTATGACTTGCAACTACCCGACTATAATATAGACCAGCATACACAAATTTTGTGAAAAAATTGTGGAAAAATTGTGTAAATCATAGTTTGAATAATAAATGCAGTGCAGCTTCTGAATGCATAAAAGATTATTTTATTCAATAACTCCGGTGTTTATAACCCAACGTGTAGCAAAATCAAAACAAGACAGTAAATCGATTTAATCGAACAGGGGTAGATCGTGTCAATATTAATACTGATCAAGAGATGTCGGAGATGCCTGTTACATACATTTTAACAGTTTTATGGATGCAAAAACCAGGAATTACAAAAAAGAGGTATGGCATCATATTTCAATAAAAATAAGTCATTATGAAGATAACATGCTACAGTAATAACACCGTCCAACAATTTTCAGAATATGTGTATATACATATATACATATACATAGTTTTTATTTTAAGTTCATAAAAAAGTTAATAGTTTGGAAGATATTGAATTGTTTTACATTTATCAAATTTGAACAAAATCGTACCACTATGGATCCCATAGGAACAATCCGATTTTATTCACACTTTGTCGGATTGTAAAATTCGTAAATATACATCTTGAAAAATAAAAAAGTTTTTCATACAAGCACTTTTCATGAAAGTGCCTCCGATTGTTCCTATGGCAACTATATGATATAGTGGTCCGATCGGGCTAATTTTGACATACAAACAACATACGATAAACAAGAAGTTTGCATAGAAACGGCCGAACATGGCTATATCGACTCAACTCGTTGTCCTGATCAAGAATATATGCATATACTATATATATATATATATATGTGGTCGGAGACGTCTTCTTGTATGCATTACACATTTCTAGACAAAATTTTGTGGAATAACTATTAGTTGAAATTTTTTTTAATAGGTTCGAACAATTGCTATCTATGATAGATAACTTAAAAGTTTTTCAATAACTCTTGAATGGAACTTTAACGTTTATTCCTTATAACAGTTAAGGTCCCTGTTTATAAAATATTATATTTCAAAAGCTAAAAAATGTATCAAGAATGTCTAGAATTAGATTATCGTATGAACTAATCGTCAGCACTCATCAAGTAGAATTGAGCAAAAGACAGACGTCGGCGTCAGTAAAAGTTTTATTGACACAAGATATTTTATTTTATTTTTTTTTTATTTTATTCATTTATTTATTCTGGCAGACAATCAGTGCTGCCATTACATAAGTTTCAAATATTAATCACACTGACACAGGGAATATTTATTTGCCAGTCCTGCCAGCTATGCCCCTACTCACAGCCAGGTTAGTCAGTGGCATTATTTGAACTTGCAGCTAAACAGAAGAGAGTTAGTAATAAAAGTTGAAAAAGTGATTATGATTAAAAGTTAAATTAGTACAAAAAAAAAGAATATATATATATAATTAAAACTTAAATTAAAAAAAAAATAAAATTAAATAAAATAACATAAAAGTTAGTAAATAAATAAGAAAATAAGTAAAAAAAAAATAAGATTAATTTAAAGATAGGTATAGAGAGACAAAGAAAAGAAGTAATAGAAAAATAAGAACATTTTAAAGAAAGTTAGAGAGAAATCTCTGACCCAATAGAGGAGATGTATTAGCCGGGCTGGACGGCTAAGCCTATACTCAAATCTATTGTGGTCAGGGATTTCTTGTAAGATATAGGGAAAGATAGTATTTTAAAGAGGGAAGAGAGAGTTCAGTTGCGAGTACGTGATAAAATAAATTATAATTGACACATAAAGCCTGAAAACTGTGCAAAGCATAATCAGTTGTACATACTGGGAGGGTGAGAGGAAAGTAATTTCTCGTTGTAAAAGTTTTACATCATCTGCGTACATAGTTAGGGAGACTGGGACAGAATGGTAGGTAGATCATTAATAAATAATGTAAAAAATAATGGTCCCAAATGACTACCTTGAAGTACACCAGAAGTTACATAAACCGAACTCGAAATGGTTGACCTAAGCAGTACTTTTTGGGTTCTGCCTTTTAAGTAGGTTGAAATCCAACTTAAGAAGGAAGGAGGAAAACCTATGCAGTTAAGTTTATAGAGTAAGAGGTCGTGGTTCACAGAGTCAAAGGCTTTACGGAAGTCAGTATATATGACATCAGTTTAACTTTTCCTTAAAAATGCATTATTTACCAAGGTGATAAATTCAAGCAAGTTGGTCGTAGTGGACCGACCCTTTACAAAGCCGTGCTGGGCAGGGGAAATAATAGATTTACAAAAATGCTGCAAAGAAGAAACAACGATTTTTTTAAATAATTTTGGAATAGAAGATACTTTTGCAATACCTCTCTAATTCGGTTCAGCTAAAGAAGTCCCAGGCCCAGGAGAGATAACAATTCTACTTAATTTTTTCCAAATTCATTCAAAGGCAATCTAAGATCATAAGTTTCTTCAGAAATTTTTCGTTGGTGATAGCAATTGAACTAGAGCAGCGTTTTGTAATTTTTATTGCGATTAAACGTGAAATGATCGAACAATTGACAAATCTTCTGCATGAGCGATATGAATTGTTCAAACCCGCATTGGATGCAAGGCATTCTGACGACGCTCTAGATTATGATTTTTTATTTTTTTTTTTTTTTTTTTTAAATAGGGCGTAGCAACGCGTGCCGGGTCAACTAGTTTATGAATATATAAGTAAGCACTTTGTTCTCAAGCAAGAACAAAAAAAAAATAACAAACTTGAAATGTTTTATTTGGAGCTTCAATATGGAATTAGAATATGAAAACAACACAAATTTTCTAAGAGTATTATCAGCAACTAATAAATATAAACAATAAATATATTAAACTTTTTAATCAATCCTGGTAACATCGCATTATAAAAACTACCATAAATATCAAATTATTTAATGTATTTGTATTTAATTACAGCTCGCGCAAAAATTGTTTAGATCACAAGAGGGAAATATAAGTTGAAAAGAATTACTTAACAAAAGTTTATAAAATTACAACTAACACTATGCGTCGAAAGTTTAGCGAATAAAATATTTTTTAAGTATTTATGATTCCTATTTATGAAAATAATTTTTAAATTACACTATGCGCAGTTCAGGCTGAAACCAATTTTTTGTGCAATTAGAGTTCAATCATGAAAATAATTTTTAAAAATATTTCTATGACATAAAAAAAATTAATTGGTTTCAGTCATATATTAAAAAAAAATGTGTAAGCTTTCGGCACATAGTGTAACCATAGAGACGATTATATATTCCTTCAAAGACAAGTAACCCGAAATACATATGATAAAATAACGCTACTTAGTATACGGCTGCGGCAACAAGAAAAATACCAAGACAGTTGGCAAGCTTTATAATAAAAATAATTATGCAGATAGAATATTTGTCATCTATATTCGAAAGTAAGATAAAAACCGTATTATATTCTTGCATAAAACAAATTTTTAATTAAAAAGGTTAGGTCGTTATTTTTTTATGAGTAACTTTTGTAAAAAATACCTGAAAATCAGGCAGCAACAAGAAAAGCAGAATTTATGTTTTTGCTTTGAAAACCTTGTTTTTGATCAATTGTAAGTTGTAAATTTTGTTGTTTGTTTTGATAGTTGAGTCCCAAGTATTTTTAGGTACATGGGACAAAATTTGCAAGCTGCGCAACATGTCATTTAAAAGATGTTCTCTTAATCAATTTTTTTAAAGATTTTTTTTGGTGCCTGGGAGACTTAAAAGTATTCTTCTTACTCTGCCAAATCAGTTGCCATATCAGTAATTTGGACATTGCACTATGGCCGATTTGTCGGTTTTAATTCGAAAAATTTGTGGTAGTATTTTCAACTATTTTCTCGTGACAACACCCTGAAGTCAGCTGATTTTTCATAACATTTGCTTGTGTAAATTGGCGTGAACTTTTGGTTGTGTTGCAATAAAAGAAAATTAATCAAAATTTCTTTAAATTAAGCAAAATATCAGAATATCTCATCAATATTCCGACTTACAGACATGTCTTGCTTTCAAAAAGAATATTTTATATTTTAGGCTAATCACGGACTTTAGACTCTTTTTTTGGCAACTGCAACTTGTGATTTAACTATTCTTAAAGAAATTTAAAAACTTATGACAATTTTGTGGTCAAAAACAATGTTTACAAAGCAAAAACGAAATTGGTGCTATTCTTTTAATGTATAGAACTTATCGAAAAATTAAAGAATGCCTAAAAAATACGGTATTATCTTGCATTGAAGTATAGATATAATTTATCTGTATAATTTTTATTGTAAGATTAAGCTTGACAACTCTCTTGATGCTATTATTGTTGTCGCAATTGCGTAAACAAAGAAATAATGTGTAATATTTCAGCTTGATTGACTTAAGACTATGTTTGATGGACGTGGCTATATGGCGTCATCTCGACATGCTGTTTGAGGTATCAGAGATGTCCTTTATATTGTATTACAAGCATTATGTATGTACTATAAGTATAAGTAGAATTTGTACGTTTCTCTTGCAATTTGAAAATAGAACTCCGTACAAATGGAATAACAATAAAGCGTCGCATTAGTGGACTAGGTATTTAATGCCAGTACATATGCCGTTTATGATATTTTATTTGTTTGTTGCATGGATGAACTTAGTTCGCTGTACCACTACAATTTGGCGAGATTCTTTGGTGATTTTTTATATCATTATGCGGGCTCAAAGGTTCATTTAAAGAAGATGTGCTCAATGTTGAGTGCGCGGCTATTTCTGGTTCAGATGATGCAGTAGCTTCAGCCAGTTCAGTTTCAATAGATCTTTGGTTATTACCATTGCCGGAAGATACATTGACAGAGGATGTTCCATCAGTTGTAGCATTACTGTTACTACTGAGCGCCATTCGCTGCATTTGTCTGATTACTGTCGCAGCGTAATATGCTTGCTATAAAAATAGTGATGTACATTTAAATGGTTATTAGCTATGAAGACTGACGAATCTCATTTAAATTTTGCATTTTAACACACCTTCCATCGACTCTTAGCAAAGTTTTTCTTCAACTGCTCCGAAACCGTGCCGTGAATGTTTTTGCTGCTTGCTTCATTTCCAGATATCCTAAAAGAAAATTTAATTTTTATATTTTTGATATTTTAAACTCAGACTTATTAGTTCAATTCCTATTTTAATACTAATCTCTCACTCACCAAGGATGCCCCAATGCTTGTTTACATGTATAGCGCTTTTCTACCGTGACACACATTAAATTTTTAATGAAATGCTTGGCAGAATCACTTATTTCGTCCCAATATGGCGAATCAAATTCAAATTCACCTGTAAAAAACAAGGTAAGAACGTTTATCAGTTCCTTTATCAAATTTGATGACTATATATAAAGTTGTTGGTGATAGGCATTTTAGAGAAACTTTTTTTAAATCACATCTTATTTAGTTAAATTTAAAAAAAAAATAATATATGGGCATTTCCAGAGTGGCGTTACGGTACAATCCTACGCCTAAATGTAAAAAAAGCTAGAAAAAAGTCGAATTTTATAAAAGTTTTTTTATATCTGATTCAGCTGGACTATATTTAGTTTTTACTTGAAAATATATAAAATATATGAAAATATACGACCTTTCCAATTAAAAGAAGTCGGTTTCGATTTAAAGTTGTAAAAGCGTTAAACTCTACGAAGTGTGCAAGCCTTTTTGTATAAAACTTTCCTTGAGTATGATTATGAAAAATGTAAGTTTATTTTGCAGTCTATTTCATTTAAAATCCTTTTCCTGTTTTTTTTTTTTATCAAGTCTTAGTATAGAGTGCCACGTGACATGGCGTTACGTGACAGAAATTTCAATAGTACATTTTGAAGTAATGTTCGCGCTTAAAAATTTAGGTAACGCAAATAAAACATTTATTTCGACTTCAATACTAACATAAACTTAAATTAAAAGGAAAATTAAGTAATTCAGAAAAAAACCATTTTTAATTAATATTTCATATTAGGCGTATCTATCTCTTATAGTTTTCGGGACCTGTGTGTTCATAAAGACGGACAGACGTACAGGGCTAGATACTACTATGTTCGTTAAACACAGTTAATTAGTTTTAGATTTTAACATAAACGAAAACGAAGATTACATGGTCCTAGTGTCGAATGGTTGTCCTTGCCACTTCAGCATAAGACAATGTGATTTATTTTGTTAATACCCCAAGATATCGATCGTAT